>CM062820.1:1461139570-1461483043 GCA_031772625.1 Pinus tabuliformis | reverse complement strand
TGGCATAGAAAGCAACATAGAGTTTCATTTTCATTCAAACAAGAATATGATGGAAAATCATGCAAGATCCAAGCCATACCTATGAATAGTGAGTATAGAACTCTGTGCCAAAAAGAAATCTCAGATCTCTTAAAAAGAGGATTGATCAGATAATCTAGCAGTCCTTGGAACTGCTACGGGTTCTATTGTAAATGTTGACACCTAATCATCAGGATTGGGTGAATAACTAAAAAATTGATGTAAATAAATGATAGAGAATATGAACAGTCATTGGAGATGAAATGAATAATCTCTCCCTCATGTATATAATAAACACCAACCTAAATGAAATCAACGAATTGTTTTGAGACGTTACTGCCTGGTATGACATGGTATCAGAGCCAACGCCATTTTTGGCTTTCCTCTACTTTGTAACTCCATATTCTAGCTATTTCTACCTTGCATACAGAGCGCTGCTCCTTTGCTCTTCTCTGACCGTCTTTTATTCATAACCACCTGCATATAATACGCTGCTCTGCTCTATAATCTTCCTTGCATGTGCCGAGTTTTCTGTCAAACGTAATACTGACTAACAAATCCTCCAACACCTCTGGCAACATCCAAATATTCTAGAAACAGAGGATCTATCATTTGAAACCACCAATCGTAGCATCCTCTGCTGCTCAAGGTGTGAGATGGCATGTCAATCTCAGGTGGAAATGAGGAGAACGTTCCAGCAACAGTAAAACCAAGAAGAATAGAACTCGAAGAGTGGTTGGCAAAGGGTTGTCTTCGTTGTTCCTAGATAGCACCGAAGTGGAAGAGTGGTAAGCCTGAATTTCATTTTGTTTGTAATTGATAGAATGGTGCAAGCGTGGAGGTGACTATGCTAGTGATATGCTAGAATGATATGTTGGTGTGCCTGCTAGTGTGTTACTGTTTTGAACGGGCTTGTATTACATCTCTGCTACGTTGACTATGCTCGTATCGTTTATACCATACTCCGCACGATATACAACTGCTTGAGGTCCGTACTGATATACATCTGGTATACACATACTCCACACTGATATACATCTGTATCGTTTACCCCATATCGTTTAACCTTCCACCGATTATAATTGTTGGTTATATGTTGAATCTCGTCGGATCATGCATTGTATCGCACACCTCTACTCCCATTTTTTTAATACCAGCTCCATTTAATACACTTCCACTTCTACTGCATTTTTAATATAACTATGGTATAGTCCAGCATACCACAGTCCTCTGCCACGACTTCCAACAACTGTGAAAATTGATCTGCCTGATGTAGATCTGATTGAAACTAAGCTTGATTTGGACAAGAAATTGGCTGAGAGGGCATTGCGAGAACATAAGGGTGATGCAGTAGCATCTATACAGTCTTTGCTTCATTCATAAAGCTCATTTTCATCTTTAAATAAGATAGTAAACTCAATAAATCTAGTTGCATTGTATCCTAGAAGCTTGCAAAGGGGTAATTTTGGAGAAGTTAAGGTTATGTTGAAGCTGCAAAAACTACCAATTGACTTTTGTAGACTAACTAATTTGGTGCATTACTATAACAGTTGATTCATTTTTGGAATTGCTTATACAAGTCTCTGTAGTTTTCTGTAGATTCCTTTGACAGCATAAACAATAACTGATGACATGAAACTTTGTATTGAAGATGCCATGAAGATGAAAATAATTTGTTCACATATATCTTTGATATTTTTTGTGAATTTGGATTGAGATAGCTTTGAAGATAAATTATTCTGCATACCTCTGTCTCCATATATAATATATCAGAATCATTTTTTTCGTAGCAGAAGTATTTTTTATAGCACTCAGATTTTACAGTATGCATTCAATCATATCTATTGTGAGAATAGTTCTCACTAGCAAGGAGAACTATCCTGAGTGTTCGTGGATGATAAAACACACCCTCATTTTCAATGAGTTGTGGAAAGGAGTGTGTATTGGAGACGGAGACAAAGAGCCAGAACAGCCTATCTCAGATGAAGAGCTCGCCATTTGGGAAAATAAGAATAGAAAAGATTATGCATTAATCACAACATTTGTAAGTGAAGAGGTGAGTCGCCATATTCGCCATTTTCAACTGCTTTCAAAGCCTTACAAAATCTTAAAGAACTCTATGACTCACATTTTGTACTTGAAGTTGTTCAACTCATGATTAAACTCTTCACTCTTAAATTGCAAAATAATGATCCTCTTGCTCTTGCATCTGAAGTAAAGTCTATAATGCATGATATCAAAGCCACTAAGCTTGACTTGGATATTCCTCTTATCATTTTTCTCAAGGAAATTTAGCCTACTTACTCCAATTATCTTGAGTCATTGCAAGAAAATGGAAATCTTAAATATATTACCTTTGACTGTCTTGTGAAAAATTTTGTTGAAAGAGAGAAAGCTTTTGGAAAGAAGACAGCCCCTAAATCTTCCAAAGAGGTTGTGTGCCTTGCTCATATAGAAAAGAATCCTGCTCAAGATTCTTCCAGGGGAAGAGGTGGTTGAAGAGGAAGAGGAAGATATTTCAGAGGCAAGGGGGGTAGACACTCTCAAGGAGAAAAGGCAGATTTGCACTGCATACACTGCAAAAGAAATGGATCACAAGATGCCTCTACATGCAAGTTACCATGGGACAAAATTGAGCAGCAAAGAAACCAACAGAAAGGTAAAACTAATTATACAGACAAAGATAAAGCACCTGAATCTGCTCACTATGTGGTGGCACAATGTAATATTGGAGTAAATGAAGATTTATTTAATGCTTCACTTGCTTCTTGGAAAAATTATTGGTTGCTTGACTTAGGATCAACTTGCCACATGACTCATAGAAAGTATTTTTTTGATGAATTTACTAACAATTTTGATGGAGCAGTATACTTTGCAGACCAATCAAAAATCAAGCCATCAGGGCTTGGCACAATCTGGCTTAAATTGCCTGGTCTTCCATACTTCCTTCTGCATCATGTTCTATATCTCCCACAGTTGAAGAGAAACTTATTGTCGTTGGTCCACATCCACCAGTAAGGTCACTCCATTCATATGTTTGATGGCAAGCTTGAGGTGAGAAAATCATCTGACCACTCACTTATCATGAGGGGAATAGAAGAAGAAAGGCTTCTAAAGCTGCAAGGTACCTCTGCTCGTGCACAACATTTCTCATACAACTCTCATTATGAAGAAGGTACACTTCCATCAAGTCTATTATGGCATGCTAGATTTGGACATTTGAACTGTGATAGGCTCTGCTTGTTGAAGAGAAATGGTGTTGCTGGTTTGCCTACAATTCCTAGGAAATTTAAGCAATGTGATGCTTGCATTCTAGTAAAGCATAGCAAATAGTATTGTCATGATTCACATTCAAGAGCACATAGAAAACTTGAACTCATTCATTCAAATTTATGTGGTCTAATGCATGTTCCTTTTGCAAATTGAAATAAATATATGATGACATGTATTGATGACTGCACCAGAATGTGTTGGGTTTATTTATTAAAGAAACAAATTTGATGCTTTTCAAACATTCAATAACTTTCATAAATGGATTGAAAATGATGCACAATTCATATGGGTCTTTCGCACTAATAATGGAAAATAATATCACAAATGAATTTGAAACTATCTTCGCCAACATGGGATCAAACATCAAACAAATGTGCCTTATAATCCCCAACAGAATGGTGTAGCTGAAAGAATGAATAGACAATTTTAATATGGTACGCTCATGCTCTCCTTCAAAAATGTAAAAATAATTTTTTGGTCTGATGCTATTCTATGTGTTGCATATGTAAAGAATAGATGTCCATCTAATGCTATTAGAAACAAGAGATCCATATGAAATGTGGTATGGGCATATTCCTTCGGTAAAGCATCTCAGGGTCTTTGGTTCCACTGTTATGCCTTGATACCAAGGTACATAGAAAACAAACTGTGGTGCAAGAGTCATAAGTGTATCTTCCTAGGGTATTCAAACACCTCCAAAGCATATCGTTCTATGATGAAGTCAATGAAAAGTTTGTTGTATCTAGAGATGTAATTTTTCTTGAATCATCCAAAAATGACAATGTTGTTGAGCAGCAACTTGATCGCTTGGATAGATTCGCAAATGCAAAATCATTTCAAGTATTTGATAATTAGATTCCACATCTTAAATGGGGGATTCCTATACTATATCAACATGTGGAATCTTCTTCTGAAGAACTCTCTTCCCTACATGAAATTCCAACAATGGATGATGCTTTAAGTGATGTGATTGATAGAATTGGGAGACTCAATCTTGATTCAGTCCCAACTCAATCAACGGAACAGCCTGGACCATCTGAGAAAGGTCCTCCAAAGTGGCTGATAAAGACACTTGAAAGTGTTCATCCTGATGAGGTTAAAAAGATAGGAACTAGAAATTCAATCCGGCAAAATGGAGGTGATGTAGATGACTCTAATTCACCTATTGATATGGATGTTTCTTATGATTGTGAATTGAATTTGTCTATAGATTTTGAGTCAACTTCCTTCAAATAAGTTGCTTCTCATGATGAATGGAAAGAATCGATGCAAAAAGAGTATGATGCCCTCATAAAGAATGGCACTTGGAAGCTAGTTGATCCTCCATTAGGAACCAAACCAATTGGCTACAAGTGGGTCTACAAGAACAAGTATAAAGTTGATGGCTCACTTGACAAGCACAAAGCTAAGCTGTGGCAAAAGGTTTGCACAGAAGAAGGGGTTGATTTATGAGGAGACTTTTCCCCATAGCAAAATGGGCTACCATCGGACACTCTTTGCCCTGCAGCTCAAAACAATTCGAAAGTCCATCAAATGGATGTAAAACTACTTTCTTGAATGGAGATTAAAATAGAATGTTTTTGTGTCCCAGCTGAAGGATTTGTTGTGAAGGACATGAACATTAAGTATGCAAACCTGTGAATCCTTGTTGGCCTCAAACAAGAACCACAATTCTGTTAAGAAGAACTAACTACCACTTATAAACTCAATTTCAAACATTATGATCTTGAGATGCAAATTTATTTGTCAAGAAATTGTAAAAAAGTTTAATCTTGTGCCATTTGTCACACGGAATCTGTCAAGGGTGCGGACACGACTGACCTTCCTAGAAGTCTAAGACATTCTAATGACAAACAAGACAAAATGGAGTGATCTTTCTCTAAATACACCTTTTACAACATGAAAACTACAAGTGTTTAGGCTTACCTTATTCCAAAACGCTGTTGTTGAAGTCCGTTCTTGACGATCCGGATGAGCTCCTCCTTCAAGTCAATTCCTGCAACCACAAACAATCAAACAATTACCAAGCACTTGCATTTCATATAATAAAACATATATTCAACATGCAGACCAAGGAACACATGAAATAACTCATTAACACAAGCTATTGAGAAAAATAAACCAGTTTGTATTAATAACGAAACAAAGAAACTCTTACAACCTGGCCTTGGTGTTGTGCAAGTTCCTCCCAGGGTCCATCAAGGGTTTTCCTCTACTTTGACAAAGCTCACCCTCTCCCAAGTAGAATCAAGTGAAGACAATCTCTCCTCACAAAGGCTCTAATGGAAGACCTAAATCCTGCAGCATTTACCCAAAGAAAATGTATAGCTCCAACCTCTCTCCTTCTGGCTCAATGCCTTTATTTATAGTGCTGTAAAGAGGTTATTCAGGTCCACTATCAATGGGATCATCCCCCTCTTTGGGTGGGATAGCTCCCTTATTGATGGGATAAGTTCCCCCTTAATAGAGATACATGAACCAACTGGAGGCGCATCCATTTCATCAAACCGACCTCTAGAATGTTCTAGAAGTAACCACAAGTAACTTTTTCAAGATAAAACTCGCGCATTTTGCCTTTTACAGAGGGACGCACCTGTCCCTTAACATACAGAGCGTCCATGGACGCAGATTTTGTGAACATGGTCAGCGTCCCCGCAGGTAAGGCTAGAGAGAACCTGCGACCCCAGAGATAAACATAGTTTTTACAAGACTTTCTCTCTTCTTTGAGTTTGAGATGGATAACAGAGGCATGAGACTTGCCTAAGAGGGTAGCATGACTGTTGATTTGAGCCATACTAACTGTAAGTAGTCAAGGTGACATTTTTTAGTGTAACAGATTGCCCCCTAAAGTGCGAAGCCTGGAATAGAATAGGGTTTTGTAATTCTAGGAAGGGTGAAGCGCTTTATCATTTCAAGGATTGCCTTGTGGATGGCCTGGTTGGAACCTGCAATTTTCAACACAAAATACATGGATAAGATTATATCATCACTGAGGTAGGCATTCCCATACTCAGATTCAAAACTTTAACTAATGGACTAACTATTCTGATACAGGAATGATCTTGCAGTACATCATTTTTATAGACTTTTGTAGACACAGTATGGACGCAGCCATCTGTTTATGATTAGTCTACATAGATAATGAATACAAAACTCCTCGCAGCCTGGATGGTAGAAACTAGATCCAGGGTCTTCACTTCTACTTCCCGAATTGGTACGATTCTAGCCATGTGATTAAATGATTCGATGTCGAACATGGTAGAAACCACTTGATTACCAGTCAATGATGTAAACTGTTAACAAGCGTGAGAGAAACCACCAGTAATGTCAATGGTTCTCAAAGTACCAAGCACAACCCGTGAAATGTGAATAGATGTTTTGATGTCGAACACTTCACGGAATCCTCTGATCGAAAGTCAATGATGTAAACTGACGTCAAAGGCGAGAAACCTGCCATTGATGCATGCAGACTTCAAGGTACTGTCGATTCCTAAGTCATCTTTCTAGATAATGTGTCGATGTCGATAGAAAGCGACCCGTTGCAGGCAAGCCCGCAACACGAAATCATTGTTCAAGTTGAAGAAATGTTGCTGTAAGGACTGACTCAGGGATGGTCAAATGGATGACAAGTATTTTGCAGATGAAAGTTTTTGCTTGCAGACCTCTTGAACACATAACGACACAACAGATGGCTTGGTGACGAATAACTCAAAGTTAATCCCTGGAACCCGGTTAAAGACTTTCAAAGTGATTTGGTCAACTGTGAGGTAAAAGATTTCCCAACCCAGGTGAATGAAAAGTGTCGTGTTCAAGAGTGGTAATAAAGTTTCTTCTGAGACAAAAGGTGACAAATAGGTTCATTCTTCTCTTTTTTCCCCACCATTTCTGGCAAGTACCTCTTTATTTTTAACAAGCTTGAGGAGGATAACATATGCTTGATTATAAGCTCATCCTTCGGACGAGTCCAACCTAGTTTAAATTCGAACCCTAGGAAGGAGTGGTTCGTTCCTGTTTGTAATTGAACAGGTCCTCTACTGTAAAAGTTTAACGAGCCCAGTATAGGAGAAACTCGGCGTTTTTCAATTTTAGAGAGTCTGAAAAAACTAAAGGAGACTCCACGTTGAACTTTTTCGTATATTTGTGTCCCTCAAGCCCGAAAAAGTATAAAATAATACCTGGGGGAACCGCTTGATCTTGCGACCAAGGAGTACTTTCATAATAGTGTCGTTACCTGAAAAGTAAAAAGCGATCAAGGACACGTCGTTTTATTTCCTTATCGAGTTCGAAACGACAAAAACCCGGCAATCTTTTCCTGATTTTGCGGTCAGAAAAGAGCTAAAAGGGGACCGTCTTTTAATTCCGTTTTAACGAGTGAAAAAGAAACACTCGGCGATCTTTTCATGTTTTAGGAGTCAGAAAAGGGCTTAAAAGATGACTCTGAAATTTTGTTTGTGAAAAATTACAATTTCCCTCGAAATCCCTTTGTCCTGCACAAAAGCGACACATTACTCATACCTGTTTAAAATAGGCAAAAATACATTCAAAAACATCTTTTCATGGTAAAAAATGAACTAATTCATCCAAAAAACCTATAAAAAGACCTTTTACCATGTCATTTTTACCGTTTCACTGTTGAGGTTGAAAAAGGAGCTTTTGACAAGAAACTTCCCGTGGTCGCTGCGGAAAATCTGACCGTCGGAATCGAACGCCGTCTCATCCAGGTATTTTACACATCCTACTCTGCATTTCTATCCGTTTAGAATCAATTTTTAGGTTTTAGTTTCATTTTTTGGGGGGGTTTTGGTTTTGGAATGCGCCTCTCGGCGGACGCAGGTGCCCTTCGGGTGACCTGCGTCCCCCGACTTTTTCTCATACGGGAAAACGGTCGGAAGACGCAGCCCGCCTTCAGGCCAGCTGCGTCCGGGCGCCCTGTGCTACAAAGCCGGGGTGCGTCCTCCGAGAAACGCGCATTTCAAAACCCCAACTCTCTCAAAAAACCACCAAAAATTCCCAAATTAATTTCTAATTGCTATTTTTGATATGCAGGGCATTAATCATGTTAGACTGGAGAGAAAGAGAGCATGTAGAGGAAGATGAAGCTGCAATAAATCATCAACCTTCCCTGGATGCCCTAAGAGCATGCGGATTATACAAATATTGGACCATACCGGGCATGAGGGGCCAGGTAAGATTCTTGGAATGGCTGGTTGAGCGATGGAACGTACAAGAACAATGCTTTTACATAGGAGGGCACCAGCTCGAGATAGAGCCCTCGGATGTATACTTTCTCACTGGCTTGCCAAACAGAGGTGAGCAACTCAGTCTTGCGGGGACTAGGCCGGGTGGCCAATCCCTTGATAGTCTCCGCGAGGATTGGTGCACACCTGGGGCTCACCATTCAAAAGGCATAGAGATAAAACACATCACTCTGCCGGAACTCAAAGTCATAGCGTTCACGGTTACCAGAATTTGCGGCGCGGCCGCTTTACACATTGCTTCCGGATCCCAAATGCGGATGGCAATTGACTGTTACCAAGGCACCATTTTCAACTGGTGTGAAGCTGTGTCGGCTCATATGAAGAGCCAACTGACCAAGGCAAAGAACGGACGACTAAAGACTTTTGGATATGGGCCTATAGTCGTGAGCTTTGCCTTGGAGAGAATTCCAATGCTGATCCCTCAGCAACTCACTGTTGATATCTTGGGTCCTCAGCAGCCAAAGCTGATACGATGGGTTGCGGTGATGGCCCGGCATCCTGACGAGGGCGCGACAGTAGTTCGATTCTCAGATAGTTATTTTGACTGGTTAGAGGGCCAGCTTTTTGTGATACAGGACTTTCCGTATGCCGGAATGGATTTCAGAGGTGATCCGGACATGGTTCTTCCACAGGGAGAACAATGGGACGACAGAGGTACTTTTTATTTTCACAAGTTTTCTAGTTATGTATTTTTTGTATTTTTTATATATATCGTCTCAAAACTAATAGTAAACTTTCAAAATGCAGATGTTGGTCCACAGCGTCCAGCCAACCTCCGGCCTTATGATAGACTACATCCAGCTGCACCGGTACCGGCCCCACAGGATGCGACAGCAGAAGTACTAGCTGAGTTGGAGCATGATCTAGAGCGTCTCACGGCAGATATACCTGAGACTACTATGGACGACATTCCTATCAGGCTTCAGCGCTTCGTAGTCGCGGTCCCTGGACCGTTTAGGAGATTTTTGCGTAAGGTAGCCCGCGCAGTGGTGTCGTACAGAGAGCACCACCAGTGATTGACTAGTCACTTTTGTAGTCACATGTGACATTTTTGACTTTTTGTACTATCATTTTGCCGATCATAAGGTGTTTTAAACCTATGATCGAAGACGATGTATATATTTTTTGACACACTTCTATCTATATATATCACTATTACCGGCTTATCTTGTTTAACATATGTGATGAAATGTTTTTAAATTTACTTGCATGATTATCGTAAATGTCTGTCCAACATTCGAGAAGCAATTGCATCTGCTAATGTATTCAAAGACCTTGGAATATGTTGATATTCAATGTAATCAAATTCACGTTCCAAGAGACGCACTCTCAAAAACAACCTTAATAACACAGGATTTCTAATGGCATAAACTCTATTAAGCTGTAATACAACAAGTTCAGAATCTAACCTCACTATCAAACGTCGAATTCCAAATGAAATAGATTCGGATAATAATTCAACCACTGCACTGTATTCTGCAATGTTATTCGTTGTTTGACCGAGGCTTACCCCATGCATAGAAACTAACTCGTCAGAGGGCGAATAGATAACCCAAGCTGCGGAAGAGATATTCCGTGTACTACGACAAGCACCATCAGCAAATCCAATGTATGTTTGGAGAGGCGTCGACATCTACAATATCAAGAGTAAAACCAAGATAAGCCAGAATAATGACGAAAAACCACACTTGCTAAGCTAAGCACACTGACTAAACTAACACACTTGCTAGCTAGAAAGAAAATCTAACCTATCTAAAAATTTCTCCATACCCATCATTTTAAGCATAATACCTCTTTAGGTAAAGTCCATTTCTGGGTTTACCCAAAGAGTCCCCATCAAAATCAACTAACTCATAAGCCCCTTTTGCTAGCTTTCGCTTTACAATGTAGGGCCCATGCCACATGGGAACGAATTTTCCGGCACCTAGCTTATCGTTAGCTTGATCATATAATAGTACTAGGTCTCCTTCCGAAAAACTTCGAGGGGTTACATTTTTATCGTACTGAGCTTTCATTCGTTTCGCGTGAGTCTCGATAGCTAAAGTAGCGTCACGTCGAGTCTCATCTAATTTAGCCAAGTATAATAACCGTTTCTCCTCTTCGGAAGTAGCTGGAAGTAATTCGACAGCCATTTGAAGTGATGGGATTTCGCATTCAATAGGTAACACAGCTTCTAAGCCATAAACTAGCTGGAAAGGGGTGAAACCTGTTGAATTTTTCACTGAAGTTCGATATGCCCATAGCGCCGAAAATAACATGTTATGCCAATTCGTTCGATGGATACCAATGATCCGTCGAATCATGATGACTAGAACTTTGTTGATTGACTCAACCAAACCGTTGGCTTGCGGATAATAAGGAGTAGAGCTATCGTGGCGCAAACCAAGCTGGCTTGTAAGCTCAGTCATCATGACGTTTCGAAAATGGCTCCCATGGTCAGTAATGATTGCTTGTGGGACACCAAACCTAGTTATGATATGATTGAATACGAAAACTGCAGCTGTCTTGCCGCTTGCGTCGAATGTAGGCATCGCCTCGGCCCATTTTGTAAAATAATCAACCGCGAGGATGATATACGCATGCCCCCGGCCGAGTGAGGGTTACAAGTAATAAAGTCAATGCCCCATTTGGCGAATGGACCAGCGGCAATTATAGGGTGGAGAGGAGCAGGTGGAGCGCGCATCTTTCGATCAAACACTTGACAGTTGTGGCATGTTCTGACAGCAAGGATACAATCTTTAAACATAGACGGCCAGAAATAGCCAGCGCGCAACACCTTCTGAGCTGTGGCATACCCAGACATATGACCGCCACATGCTCCAGAGTGACAATCATTCAAAACTCTCTCAGCCTCTTCGTGAGTTAAACAACGTCGAAAAACTAAGTCTGCCCCCGGCGATAAAGTGTATCTCCAATAATTCTGTATTGCTGGGATCGAAACCGAATTTTTCGACGGTCTTCCTTGGAAGCTTCAGGCCGAAAGGTTTGGGTTTGGAGATAGATGATTATATCCCCATACCACGGATCTAAAGTGCTAATAAGAAACAAAGATTCGTCCGCAATGGACTCCTCTGCCACAGTCTCTGTGTCAGCACTCGGGAAATCACACATCAATTCCGCAAAAACTAAAGATTTCTTAGACTTGGACTTCTCGAACTCCAAGTCGAACTCTTGCAGGATAACAATCCATTTAGAGTACTTGCCCCCTAGCAGTTGTTTTGTCAAAATATAAATCATAGGGTTGCAATCCGAAATAACTGTAGTCTTGCGGAGAAGAATGTAGTGACGAAAACGCTGGACAGCTTGAACGGCTGCCAGGGCCAATTTCTCCACATGCGAATATTTTAACTCAGTGGGATTTAAGGTTCTACTAAGATAATATATCACATGCTCTGCTTTGAATTCATCTTCTTGAACTAACACCATTCCAATGGTGGAATGCGAAGCTGCGAGGTATAAGAAGTAGTCCTGGTTGTAGTTGGGAGGATGCAATAACGGTGCATGGGTCAACGCGTGTTTTAGTGCATCAAAAGATTGTTGGGCAATCTCGTCCCAAAAGAATTGTGCGTTCTGTTTCAACAACCGTGTAAAACCTTTAGTGACCTCGGCGTAGTTTGGGATGAATCGGCGTAAAAAGTTCGCTTTCCCTTGCAAACTTTGGAGTTGGCGCAAACTCGAAGGAGGAGGCAATTTGATGATAGCCTCGACTTTCGAGGGATCGACGCGAATGCCGGCTTTTGAAACAACAAATCCCAGCAATCGACCTGTTTCTATACAGAAAACACACTTGTGGGGATTCAACCGAATTCGATAATGCCTACACCTCATAAAGATTGCTCGTAGGTGGACAAGGTGATCAGCTCGTTGTAAAGAATGAGCAGGCAAATCATCGAGATAGGGTTGCACAATGTGCTTGATGTCATGAAATGCATAAGACATCGCCCGTTGAAAAGTGGCCCCGGCATTCTTAAGTCCAAAAGGTAATTTGCAATAAGCAAATGTCCCCCATGGACAAATGAATGCCGTTTTTGGTTGATCGGCAGGTAGAATATTGATTTGATTATAGCCTGAGAAACCATCCATGAAGGAAAACATCTCACTTCCGGCACAATCATCAATAATTTGATCGATATAAGGCGTAGGATAGTTGTCTTTTGGACAAGCTCGATTGATATCCCTATAGTCGATACAGATTCTTATTGTTCCTTGTTTTTTATTGACGGGAACAATATTCGATACCCAATCCGTTAACGGGATCGGATAAATGAAACCTGCTTTCAACAGCTTTTCGACTTCTGCTTTAATCGCAGCCGCTTTTCGAGGGTGAATCTGACGCAACCGTTGCCGAATGGGTTTAGCATCCGGGTAGGTTTTGATTTCATGAACAACAATGGCAGGATCAATTCCCGGCATTTCCTCGTAAGACCAGGCAAACACGTCGCGGAATTCTTGGAATAGGGCCTTGTAAGTTTGGATTTCTTCTTCAGTACATGCGGCACCTATATGAATGTTCTCCTCGATTCCGGGCTTCACTGAAATATCAATGGGAATAGTACGAGAAATATTCCCTAAATTCAGCTCTGAATCAGAATGTTTCGTTGGATCCTGAGCGTCTTTGACATATTCAGCGGTAAAGATAGATGAAAAATCATTTTCAAATGCATCATCCTTAGGTAAAAACGAAGATCTGTGATGGAGATCTTCCCATGGTAGATCATCTACACTTAGGATTTCGCGAAGTTGTTCGTCAGATGACACTTCTTCGGGAAACGTTATCCGTTCTAAGGGTGAGGTGAAAAGTGACTCTTCACTGACCACATTCATTTGGTCGGTTGAATGAAAGTCGGTAAAAGACATAAGAGCTTCATAAGCAATCTCATACGGACTCAACGGCATAACATCACCGAGTGAGTCTAGCTCAGAGTCAGAGGGAACATACCAAGGATCATCATAAATAATGTTTTCTGACGTGATCATATGAATTGTTGCAAACGAAGGGTCTGCATTGAGTGGAGGGAGAGGAAAAGTTCCCAGTAAACCGGAATCCTTAACTAAACCTACACCAATGTCCCTATAAGGGATTGTCGTTTTACCAACATGCTGGATAGTTTCTGAAGAGGTTGGGTCGGATGAAAAGTATGTCAGCTGATCAATAGTCACGATCTTACCGTTATGTGGAAACTTAATGACTCTGAAGACCGATGAAACGACCGCTGTCATAGCATATGACCAACTTCGACCCAAAAGAAGGTTGTAGTCTAGAGGGGCATCAACCACTTCCACATCCAGACTAACGGTTTTACCTTCGACCCCTATAGGCAATTCTTGTAGAATACCAAACGGACGGAACCCACGGCCATCAAAGGCCTTAAGGATGGTGGGGGATTGGTTCAACGAAGGAGAACCAAGCGATCTCCAACATTGAATCGACATAATACACGTAGAAGCTCCCTCATCAATCACAGTCCGATGAATAGGCCTGTTTTTGACTATCACTGGAATTTGGAAAGCCATTTGATGGGGGAGACGCGGTGTACTACTTTCTAGATCAAAGATCATTAGGTTCGGGTCCTGAACATCGACAGCTCCAATAGCCGACAAAAGCAATTTTCGTTGCGCTGGACATGATTGCAGCACTTCGAGTGCCGACATTGCTGAAGGTGAAACAGCTAAGTCTTCAACAATGTTGTAATTCTGGGCTGCTCTCGCATGTGGATTGAAAGCAGACCTTCGAAGTACACCCTTGGCGGGCGGCTTAATCACTAAGTCTGGGTTAGGTTTTTCGATCTGTAGTGGATCGGAACCAGGAGCTGAGGTTGATGGGTTAGAGTGAGAAGATTCTGCTTCCTTACCATCAACAGGAGCCTTACTACCATAATCTTGCGATCGAGTCGCAATCCTGACATGAGACATCATCAAAATGGGTTCTTCACTGGCATTCGAAGAAGAACCTATCATCTTATTCTCCTGCTCTGGAAATGGATTTTTTAACACAGCAGGAGTGGGAGAACCTTTGACTATTTTCACTACCTCGGCCCGATGAGGGCAGTCTCTCGTAAAATGATCTTCTTCACAAATAAGACAAGGATATCGAGGTTTGCGCTTTTCGTCATTGGTTTCCGACTTTTCCGTTTTCTCCTTTGGAGCCTTGTCTGCTTTAGCCTTCTTCTTTCCTTTCTTCTTTCCACCGTTTTTTGATTTGGCCGTAGATGACTCTACAGCGTGAATGTCGGCGGTAAGTTCAGGAGGAGAAGACTCTCCTGTCGGAGAATCAGGCAAAGTGATAATTGGAGTATTGGAGGTCTTGGAAGACTTCTTCTTACTCTTCGTAGTCACGATACCGATCATACCATCAGCGGCATGAGATCCCGAAGGAGCAGCAGCGATTTGGTTTGACTTTGGAAGATCCGGAATTTTCTCGTGTAACGTACCCGACTGAGTGTAAACTAAGTCAAGGTATTGTGCCTGAGCAATGACTTGCTCCTCAGTAACTACTCCGGCCTTAGCTACATCTTCAGTAATTCTTGGTAATAATGATTTGACAAACCATTCAGCTAAGATTTGGTCCGGGATAAAAACTTTCACTAATCTTCTTCGACGTCTCCACTCATGGATGTGATCAGAAATGTACGTGGATGTCGATTGTTTTAGCGAAGTTAATAATTCTGTACCATTATCGTATCTGACTGGTAACTGAAAATGAGTTAAGAACGAGGTAGCTAACTGGCTAAAGTTGTAAAAAGAGGCCCGTGGTAACTCAATGTACCACTTGGCTGCGAGACCAATGAGTGTACGCTGGAAAAGACGTAAGCGGATGGAATCATCTGAGATGGAATTTGATGCACACCAGAGGTGGTAAGTCATCACGTGATTAGACGGATCCTCTCCAGACTTACCTTCGAACTTGGGTATATCGCTGGGCAACTTATTTGGCATTGGCGGCCAGAACGGAAGATATTGAATTGGATCGTTCGTTAGGCGCGTCAAGTCGGGTAAATCTAAAGTCGCAATAAACGGTAACTGCCGGTTAGGATCTCTAAAACTCTGAGTCACAATACCAGCCCCAGGAGGAGGATATCCAGGATAACTAGGAACAGGAGTCGCATTTGGGATATTATATCCTCCTGGAAAACCAGGATTAACCGGACCGTACTGGGGTTGCTGAGGTGGTTGATAAGTGTACCCAGGATACGGTTGATACTGGTAAACCGGTTGTTGGGCAGCTTGCCCAGGTTGATACTGTCCCTGGTACGGAGGTTGAACAAATTGAGGTTGAGTAGTAACAACCGTACTTGTACCAGGTTGGCCTGCAGGCATCTGGACTGTGGTTTGAACCGTGGGTCCAGACAACGGTACAGATGTCTGAGGAGTGGTTACAGGGACAGTAGAAACCGGAGCTGCCGATACTCCAGAAGTAAGCATGGTAGATGAAGCGGTAGTTGCTGCAGCCGTGTGAGGTGGAGTACCAGGTGCAATTGGCGGCTGAGTAACTACAGAAGTTACAGGGGTCTGAACACTTGACTGGACAGGTTGCGGTTGCTGGGGTGGACCAGGAACTGCAGGTTGTCCTGCTTGAGGTACCGACTGTATACTTGGTTGCGACATCTGTTGACCCTGTGACGGATCCCATGTTAACATTCCAGGGTATTGACTCGTAACAGGTTGAGGATACTGAGATCCATAGCCGTATTGAGGATAGGGTTGATAACTGTAAGGTGCAGTCCCATATGATTGCCCTTGAGGTGGTTGATAACCTTGACCAGGGTATTGACCCGTAGGTTGATAACCTTGAGGTAAATACGAATACTGGGGTTGACCTTGACCTTGAGGTTGGTATCCTTGAGGTTGATACCCTTGGGGTTGATACCCTTGGGGTTGCCATCCTTGAGGTTGCCATCCTTGAGGTTGATATTGATACTGAGGTTGACTTTGGGGTACATATTGAGGCTGGGGTTGATACCCTTGATACCCTTGAGGTTGCCCCCCAGTCACGAATGAAGTACCTTGAGGTTGCCCCCCAGGCATTAACGAAGGTTGCCCCCCAGGCGGTAATTGGCCACCTTGAGGTTGGTTAATGGGAGTTGAACCTGACATCATATAAACTTCACCTATACTCAATGGTACATTACCACTGTTTCCAACTAATAACCCATGATCAATGGGTTGAGGAGATGCTCCCGCAAAGGTACCAGAAAGTGATTGATACCCAGTAGGAACAGAAGGACCGCCATGTAAAAATGATTCAGGACTTTGTGAAAACACAGATGACTGACCAGACATATTTACAGGAGAATGAATTCCTCTAGGTGGAACCGGAGTACGAGGTGTAGAAAAACCTACTGAGTTGTCTAAAAAATTGGTTAATGCAAGGTACCAAGATTCACTTCTAGGAGGACTGTAAAAGATGGATTCACGCTCCCTTAGATCAAGGGTAATTAGATCTTCAGAATCAGAAACGCCTATTTCTTCCTCTGGAACAAGTTCTTCTATAGCAATTAATCCAACAGGAAGATTTTCGGTGATAATTCTTTCTATTCTTGGTGAATCAGGAACACTAGGAGTTGGAGTAACAGGTTCTGAAATTTCAGGTTCTTCGCCTGTTTCACTGGCAGATGAAAAACTACCAGCAAGCTCGGAAACTGTAACAGCTTCGGGATTGTAACCTGTTTCTAAACTTTGGTAATCTGGATGGACTACCAAGGAAGATTCTCCTTCTTCAGGTGATCCTACTCTACTGCCACTAGGAGGAGTTACAAGGACCTTTAACCCTTCTAAATTACCTGGGTCGTCTCGAGGAGGGGATCCCCTAAGTCTACGGGATCTTCTCAACAATTCGGCCACAGAAACAACTTCAGGAGACTGGCCCGCAATTCGACGGGACCTTCTCGGTAATTCCGCCACAATTAAAGATTTTAACTACAACACACGAAAACAAAGTAAAAAATTTCAAATCAAACCACCTAAAGTCTTCTAAAGAACCAATCAAATTTGAAGCACACGCCTAAATAATCTAGAGCGTCAAACCACACACAAACAGTAGTCTTCCGGACCAAAAGCGCTAGTTGGTGATTAGGCCCAACCTCGCAGGATTCAGTACAGAAATAGTGGGTGGAACAGTTACCCCGGCAACCTGCTTAATGAATAGACTGGACCAAGTTCCTCCACTTTAACCGTCTCGAAGTGAAGCGAACCCCCCAGAAAATCCAAGTGAGTATAACCGACGTCTGCTCCAGGTACAGTGGGACCTTCCCTCCACCGTCACCTTGGGTAGAATCCTAGATATTATGGCCACTAAGGTTACCAATCACAACAATTACACCTGGGGGAACAGTCTAAACTCCGACAGCACGCAAGGGCAGAGTAGCAAGCTCCAATCCCCTTACCGGCTCCTTGACAACAATCCAAGGTTTACCGATAAGTGACCCCTGGCTCCTCGACAATGGTTAATCCGAGGTTTACCGTTTGTAATACGTACTGCCTGGCGTCGTTCCCAACGAGGGAGGAATGATCCCCTCACTGGTTCGGACACGAGCTCGTGCTTCTCCTTTAAGAGGAGCTTTCCCAGAATGTAACTGAAACAATTGGATTTGTTCTACTCAAGATAGACTATCTGTTTGGTTTTGTAGTCTTGGAGAGTTAAGTACTCACCTACTCCAAGACCCTAGCCTAAGCTATGTTGGTGCTTCAGAGCCCTAGAAAAATAAAGATTACTAGATTGATTTTAATTTAAGCGTTACTTTTAAGGTTGTTTCTTAAGTCAAAAGGTGATGGAAGTGAAACTAGTGGTGTGTTGACTCGACTCGAAACCACTACAAAATGCACCTAGAATGATTTATCCACTACTTTACTTTTTCGATGAATTGCTTAACTAAAAAGTTGAGAGAATGCAATCTTTATAAAAGCAACTTCTTAATTGAAGACAATCAAAGAAACAATTCGTTTTTCTTTTCCAAGCATAAAAACATAACTTCTCTTTACATGCACGAAAAAACTCTTTTCTTCTTTTGAAAACAAAAAGCTACTTGAAACAAGACTTTTTAAGAAGATGTTTTTGTATTTTTCTTTTAATAAAGCAAATAAATCTAATATAACCAAAAATCAATCTTAACAACTCTTAAAATCTATGAAAATGCACTCATAAGCAAACTAAAGGCAAATTTACTCTAAGCAATCTTAACGAGGCCAAAACTAACAATGATTATTTCTAAGGTGTTTTACTTGATCACAATCAAATCAAGGACTAGCTTATTGCAGAATCAAAAACTAGCCAAAACAAAACTCTAATCTTTTTGTTCTTTTTGTAAAATGGAAATCAATACTTTATAAACAAGCAATTCGAAATTTGACCCAAAACAACTCAAATGGCAAGTTGCTCACAAAAGGAGACTTTACGACAGGCCCGACTTCTAAGAAGGTTGACTAACCAGAGAGATCTAAGGCTGGACAACTTTCTACTATCAAAGTCACTACAAAGCCTTTCCAAAAATCAAACCCTAGGTCTAAACTTCGTTGAAAACCACTAAAACACTCAAAGCTCACAAAACAAGTTCAGGTGAAAATTCTTGACAGGGTACTAAAGGATCTGGGCAGAAAACACTAAGGAAAAACAAAATCTAAAAGCAATTTAAAGCAAAAATGGAATTTTCTTAAGTTTTACAGGAAGACGCAGGCAACCCGTTGTCACAGGTGCGGCCCCGCTCTGTGCAGACGGCAACAGCGCGTCCAAAGACGCACTGTGCAGTACTCAGAGGGTGCGTCCTTCTGGGAAAATGAAGAAAAACCAAATCTAACTAAATCTAAAGCTAAGCCACCCAAATACTAATTCTCACAGTCAAAAACCAGAAAATAAAAATGATTTTCTCAAAGCAAAGTTCATATAAAGGAAAAGACTCTCTCATTAATGGATTCCCCAGCGGAGTCGCCAATTTGTCACACGGAATCTGTCAAGGGTGCGGACACGACTGACCTTCCTAGAAGTCTAAGACATTCTAATGACAAACAAGACAAAATGGAGTGATCTTTCTCTAAATACACCTTTTACAACATGAAAACTACAAGTGTTTAGGCTTACCTTATTCCAAAACGCTGTTGTTGAAGTCCGTTCTTGACGATCCGGATGAGCTCCTCCTTCAAGTCAATTCCTGCAACCACAAACAATCAAACAATTACCAAGCACTTGCATTTCATATAATAAAACATATATTCAACATGCAGACCAAGGAACACATGAAATAACTCATTAACACAAGCTATTGAGAAAAATAAACCAGTTTGTATTAATAACGAAACAAAGAAACTCTTACAACCTGGCCTTGGTGTTGTGCAAGTTCCTCCCAGGGTCCATCAAGGGTTTTCCTCTACTTTGACAAAGCTCACCCTCTCCCAAGTAGAATCAAGTGAAGACAATCTCTCCTCACAAAGGCTCTAATGGAAGACCTAAATCCTGCAGCATTTACCCAAAGAAAATGTATAGCTCCAACCTCTCTCCTTCTGGCTCAATGCCTTTATTTATAGTGCTGTAAAGAGGTTATTCAGGTCCACTATCAATGGGATCATCCCCCTCTTTGGGTGGGATAGCTCCCTTATTGATGGGATAAGTTCCCCCTTAATAGAGATACATGAACCAACTGGAGGCGCATCCATTTCATCAAACCGACCTCTAGAATGTTCTAGAAGTAACCACAAGTAACTTTTTCAAGATAAAACTCGCGCATTTTGCCTTTTACAGAGGGACGCACCTGTCCCTTAACATACAGAGCGTCCATGGACGCAGATTTTGTGAACATGGTCAGCGTCCCCGCAGGTAAGGCTAGAGAGAACCTGCGACCCCAGAGATAAACATAGTTTTTACAAGACTTTCTCTCTTCTTTGAGTTTGAGATGGATAACAGAGGCATGAGACTTGCCTAAGAGGGTAGCATGACTGTTGATTTGAGCCATACTAACTGTAAGTAGTCAAGGTGACATTTTTTAGTGTAACAGATTGCCCCCTAAAGTGCGAAGCCTGGAATAGAATAGGGTTTTGTAATTCTAGGAAGGGTGAAGCGCTTTATCATTTCAAGGATTGCCTTGTGGATGGCCTGGTTGGAACCTGCAATTTTCAACACAAAATACATGGATAAGATTATATCATCACTGAGGTAGGCATTCCCATACTCAGATTCAAAACTTTAACTAATGGACTAACTATTCTGATACAGGAATGATCTTGCAGTACATCATTTTTATAGACTTTTGTAGACACAGTATGGACGCAGCCATCTGTTTATGATTAGTCTACATAGATAATGAATACAAAACTCCTCGCAGCCTGGATGGTAGAAACTAGATCCAGGGTCTTCACTTCTACTTCCCGAATTGGTACGATTCTAGCCATGTGATTAAATGATTCGATGTCGAACATGGTAGAAACCACTTGATTACCAGTCAATGATGTAAACTGTTAACAAGCGTGAGAGAAACCACCAGTAATGTCAATGGTTCTCAAAGTACCAAGCACAACCCGTGAAATGTGAATAGATGTTTTGATGTCGAACACTTCACGGAATCCTTTGATCGAAAGTCAATGATGTAAACTGACGTCAAAGGCGAGAAACCTGCCATTGATGCATGCAGACTTCAAGGTACTGTCGATTCCTAAGTCATCTTTCTAGATAATGTGTCGATGTCGATAGAAAGCGACCCGTTGCAGGCAAGCCCGCAACACGAAATCATTGTTCAAGTTGAAGAAATGTTGCTGTAAGGACTGACTCAGGGATGGTCAAATGGATGACAAGTATTTTGCAGATGAAAGTTTTTGCTTGCAGACCTCTTGAACACATAACGACACAACAGATGGCTTGGTGACGAATAACTCAAAGTTAACCCCTGGAACCCGGTTAAAGACTTTCAAAGTGATTTGGTCAACTGTGAGGTAAAAGATTTCCCAACCCAGGTGAATGAAAAGTGTCGTGTTCAAGAGTGGTAATAAAGTTTCTTCTGAGACAAAAGGTGACAAATAGGTTCATTCTTCTCTTTTTTCCCCCACCATTTCTGGCAAGTACCTCTTTATTTTTAACAAGCTTGAGGAGGATAACATATGCTTGATTATAAGCTCATCCTTCGGACGAGTCCAACCTAGTTTAAATTCGAACCCTAGGAAGGAGTGGTTCGTTCCTGTTTGTAATTGAACAGGTCCTCTACTGTAAAAGTTTAACGAGCCCAGTATAGGAGAAACTCGGCGTTTTTCAATTTTAGAGAGTCTGAAAAAACTAAAGGAGACTCCACGTTGAACTTTTTCGTATATTTGTGTCCCTCAAGCCCGAAAAAGTATAAAATAATACCTGGGGGAACCGCTTGATCTTGCGACCAAGGAGTACTTTCATAATAGTGTCGTTAACCTGAAAAGTAAAAAGCGATCAAGGACACGTCGTTTTATTTCCTTATCGAGTTCGAAACGACAAAAACCCGGCAATCTTTTCCTGATTTTGCGGTCAGAAAAGAGCTAAAAGGGGACCGTCTTTTAATTCCGTTTTAACGAGTGAAAAAGAAACACTCGGCGATCTTTTCATGTTTTAGGAGTCAGAAAAGGGCTTAAAAGATGACTCTGAAATTTTGTTTGTGAAAAATTACAATTTCCCTCGAAATCCCTTTGTCCTGCACAAAAGCGACACATTACTCATACCTGTTTAAAATAGGCAAAAATACATTCAAAAACATCTTTTCATGGTAAAAAATGAACTAATTCATCCAAAAAACCTATAAAAAGACCTTTTACCATGTCATTTTTACCGTTTCACTGTTGAGGTTGAAAAAGGAGCTTTTGACAAGAAACTTCCCGTGGTCGCTGCGGAAAATCTGACCGTCGGAATCGAACGCCGTCTCATCCAGGTATTTTACACATCCTACTCTGCATTTCTATCCGTTTAGAATCAATTTTTAGGTTTTAGTTTCATTTTTTGGGGGGGTTTTGGTTTTGGAATGCGCCTCTCGGCGGACGCAGGTGCCCTTCGGGTGACCTGCGTCCCCCGACTTTTTCTCATACGGGAAAACGGTCGGAAGACGCAGCCCGCCTTCAGGCCAGCTGCGTCCGGGCGCCCTGTGCTACAAAGCCGGGGTGCGTCCTCCGAGAAACGCGCATTTCAAAACCCCAACTCTCTCAAAAAACCACCAAAAATTCCCAAATTAATTTCTAATTGCTATTTTTGATATGCAGGGCATTAATCATGTTAGACTGGAGAGAAAGAGAGCATGTAGAGGAAGATGAAGCTGCAATAAATCATCAACCTTCCCTGGATGCCCTAAGAGCATGCGGATTATACAAATATTGGACCATACCGGGCATGAGGGGCCAGGTAAGATTCTTGGAATGGCTGGTTGAGCGATGGAACGTACAAGAACAATGCTTTTACATAGGAGGGCACCAGCTCGAGATAGAGCCCTCGGATGTATACTTTCTCACTGGCTTGCCAAACAGAGGTGAGCAACTCAGTCTTGCGGGGACTAGGCCGGGTGGCCAATCCCTTGATAGTCTCCGCGAGGATTGGTGCACACCTGGGGCTCACCATTCAAAAGGCATAGAGATAAAACACATCACTCTACCGGAACTCAAAGTCATAGCGTTCACGGTTACCAGAATTTGCGGCGCGGCCGCTTTACACATTGCTTCCGGATCCCAAATGCGGATGGCAATTGACTGTTACCAAGGCACCATTTTCAACTGGTGTGAAGCTGTGTCGGCTCATATGAAGAGCCAACTGACCAAGGCAAAGAACGGACGACTAAAGACTTTTGGATATGGGCCTATAGTCGTGAGCTTTGCCTTGGAGAGAATTCCAATGCTGATCCCTCAGCAACTCACTGTTGATATCTTGGGTCCTCAGCAGCCAAAGCTGATACGATGGGTTGCGGTGATGGCCCGGCATCCTGACGAGGGCGCGACAGTAGTTCGATTCTCAGATAGTTATTTTGACTGGTTAGAGGGCCAGCTTTTTGTGATACAGGACTTTCCGTATGCCGGAATGGATTTCAGAGGTGATCCGGACATGGTTCTTCCACAGGGAGAACAATGGGACGACAGAGGTACTTTTATTTTCACAAGTTTTCTAGTTATGTATTTTTTGTATTTTTTATATATATCGTCTCAAAACTAATAGTAAATCTTTCAAAATGCAGATGTTGGTCCACAGCGTCCAGCCAACCTCCGGCCTTATGATAGACTACATCCAGCTGCACCGGTACCGGCCCCACAGGATGCGACAGCAGAAGTACTAGCTGAGTTGGAGCATGATCTAGAGCGTCTCACGGCAGATATACCTGAGACTACTATGGACGACATTCCTATCAGGCTTCAGCGCTTCGTAGTCGCGGTCCCTGGACCGTTTAGGAGATTTTTGCGTAAGGTAGCCCGCGCAGTGGTGTCGTACAGAGAGCACCACCAGTGATTGACTAGTCACTTTTGTAGTCACATGTGACATTTTTGACTTTTTGTACTATCATTTTGCCGATCATAAGGTGTTTTAAACCTATGATCGAAGACGATGTATATATTTTTTGACACACTTCTATCTATATATATCACTATTACCGGCTTATCTTGTTTAACATATGTGATGAAATGTTTTTAAATTTACTTGCATGATTATCGTAAATGTCTGTCCAACATTCGAGAAGCAATTGCATCTGCTAATGTATTCAAAGACCTTGGAATATGTTGATATTCAATGTAATCAAATTCACGTTCCAAGAGACGCACTCTCAAAAACAACCTTAATAACACAGGATTTCTAATGGCATAAACTCTATTAAGCTGTAATACAACAAGTTCAGAATCTAACCTCACTATCAAACGTCGAATTCCAAATGAAATAGATTCGGATAATAATTCAACCACTGCACTGTATTCTGCAATGTTATTCGTTGTTTGACCGAGGCTTACCCCATGCATAGAAACTAACTCGTCAGAGGGCGAATAGATAACCCAAGCTGCGGAAGAGATATTCCGTGTACTACGACAAGCACCATCAGCAAATCCAATGTATGTTTGGAGAGGCGTCGACATCTACAATATCAAGAGTAAAACCAAGATAAGCCAGAATAATGACGAAAAACCACACTTGCTAAGCTAAGCACACTGACTAAACTAACACACTTGCTAGCTAGAAAGAAAATCTAACCTATCTAAAAATTTCTCCATACCCATCATTTTAAGCATAATACCTCTTTAGGTAAAGTCCATTTCTGGGTTTACCCAAAGAGTCCCCATCAAAATCAACTAACTCATAAGCCCCTTTTGCTAGCTTTCGCTTTACAATGTAGGGCCCATGCCACATGGGAACGAATTTTCCGGCACCTAGCTTATCGTTAGCTTGATCATATAATAGTACTAGGTCTCCTTCCGAAAAACTTCGAGGGGTTACATTTTTATCGTACTGAGCTTTCATTCGTTTCGCGTGAGTCTCGATAGCTAAAGTAGCGTCACGTCGAGTCTCATCTAATTTAGCCAAGTATAATAACCGTTTCTCCTCTTCGGAAGTAGCTGGAAGTAATTCGACAGCCATTTGAAGTGATGGGATTTCGCATTCAATAGGTAACACAGCTTCTAAGCCATAAACTAGCTGGAAAGGGGTGAAACCTGTTGAATTTTTCACTGAAGTTCGATATGCCCATAGCGCCGAAAATAACATGTTATGCCAATTCGTTCGATGGATACCAATGATCCGTCGAATCATGATGACTAGAACTTTGTTGATTGACTCAACCAAACCGTTGGCTTGCGGATAATAAGGAGTAGAGCTATCGTGGCGCAAACCAAGCTGGCTTGTAAGCTCAGTCATCATGACGTTTCGAAAATGGCTCCCATGGTCAGTAATGATTGCTTGTGGGACACCAAACCTAGTTATGATATGATTGAATACGAAAACTGCAGCTGTCTTGCCGCTTGCGTCGAATGTAGGCATCGCCTCGGCCCATTTTGTAAAATAATCAACCGCGAGGATGATATACGCATGCCCCCCGGCCGAGTGAGGGTTACAAGTAATAAAGTCAATGCCCCATTTGGCGAATGGACCAGCGGCAATTATAGGGTGGAGAGGAGCAGGTGGAGCGCGCATCTTTCGATCAAACACTTGACAGTTGTGGCATGTTCTGACAGCAAGGATACAATCTTTAAACATAGACGGCCAGAAATAGCCAGCGCGCAACACCTTCTGAGCTGTGGCATACCCAGACATATGACCGCCACATGCTCCAGAGTGACAATCATTCAAAACTCTCTCAGCCTCTTCGTGAGTTAAACAACGTCGAAAAACTAAGTCTGCCCCCCGGCGATAAAGTGTATCTCCAATAATTCTGTATTGCTGGGATCGAAACCGAATTTTTCGACGGTCTTCCTTGGAAGCTTCAGGCCGAAAGGTTTGGGTTTGGAGATAGATGATTATATCCCCATACCACGGATCTAAAGTGCTAATAAGAAACAAAGATTCGTCCGCAATGGACTCCTCTGCCACAGTCTCTGTGTCAGCACTCGGGAAATCACACATCAATTCCGCAAAAACTAAAGATTTCTTAGACTTGGACTTCTCGAACTCCAAGTCGAACTCTTGCAGGATAACAATCCATTTAGAGTACTTGCCCCCTAGCAGTTGTTTTGTCAAAATATAAATCATAGGGTTGCAATCCGAAATAACTGTAGTCTTGCGGAGAAGAATGTAGTGACGAAAACGCTGGACAGCTTGAACGGCTGCCAGGGCCAATTTCTCCACATGCGAATATTTTAACTCAGTGGGATTTAAGGTTCTACTAAGATAATATATCACATGCTCTGCTTTGAATTCATCTTCTTGAACTAACACCATTCCAATGGTGGAATGCGAAGCTGCGAGGTATAAGAAGTAGTCCTGGTTGTAGTTGGGAGGATGCAATAACGGTGCATGGGTCAACGCGTGTTTTAGTGCATCAAAAGATTGTTGGGCAATCTCGTCCCAAAAGAATTGTGCGTTCTGTTTCAACAACCGTGTAAAACCTTTAGTGACCTCGGCGTAGTTTGGGATGAATCGGCGTAAAAAGTTCGCTTTCCCTTGCAAACTTTGGAGTTGGCGCAAACTCGAAGGAGGAGGCAATTTGATGATAGCCTCGACTTTCGAGGGATCGACGCGAATGCCGGCTTTTGAAACAACAAATCCCAGCAATCGACCTGTTTCTATACAGAAAACACACTTGTGGGGATTCAACCGAATTCGATAATGCCTACACCTCATAAAGATTGCTCGTAGGTGGACAAGGTGATCAGCTCGTTGTAAAGAATGAGCAGGCAAATCATCGAGATAGGGTTGCACAATGTGCTTGATGTCATGAAATGCATAAGACATCGCCCGTTGAAAAGTGGCCCGGCATTCTTAAGTCCAAAAGGTAATTTGCAATAAGCAAATGTCCCCCATGGACAAATGAATGCCGTTTTTGGTTGATCGGCAGGTAGAATATTGATTTGATTATAGCCTGAGAAACCATCCATGAAGGAAAACATCTCACTTCCGGCACAATCATCAATAATTTGATCGATATAAGGCGTAGGATAGTTGTCTTTTGGACAAGCTCGATTGATATCCCTATAGTCGATACAGATTCTTATTGTTCCTTGTTTTTTATTGACGGGAACAATATTCGATACCCAATCCGTTAACGGGATCGGATAAATGAAACCTGCTTTCAACAGCTTTTCGACTTCTGCTTTAATCGCAGCCGCTTTTCGAGGGTGAATCTGACGCAACCGTTGCCGAATGGGTTTAGCATCCGGGTAGGTTTTGATTTCATGAACAACAATGGCAGGATCAATTCCCGGCATTTCCTCGTAAGACCAGGCAAACACGTCGCGGAATTCTTGGAATAGGGCCTTGTAAGTTTGGATTTCTTCTTCAGTACATGCGGCACCTATATGAATGTTCTCCTCGATTCCGGGCTTCACTGAAATATCAATGGGAATAGTACGAGAAATATTCCCTAAATTCAGCTCTGAATCAGAATGTTTCGTTGGATCCTGAGCGTCTTTGACATATTCAGCGGTAAAGATAGATGAAAAATCATTTTCAAATGCATCATCCTTAGGTAAAAACGAAGATCTGTGATGGAGATCTTCCCATGGTAGATCATCTACACTTAGGATTTCGCGAAGTTGTTCGTCAGATGACACTTCTTCGGGAAACGTTATCCGTTCTAAGGGTGAGGTGAAAAGTGACTCTTCACTGACCACATTCATTTGGTCGGTTGAATGAAAGTCGGTAAAAGACATAAGAGCTTCATAAGCAATCTCATACGGACTCAACGGCATAACATCACCGAGTGAGTCTAGCTCAGAGTCAGAGGGAACATACCAAGGATCATCATAAATAATGTTTTCTGACGTGATCATATGAATTGTTGCAAACGAAGGGTCTGCATTGAGTGGAGGGAGAGGAAAAGTTCCCAGTAAACCGGAATCCTTAACTAAACCTACACCAATGTCCCTATAAGGGATTGTCGTTTTACCAACATGCTGGATAGTTTCTGAAGAGGTTGGGTCGGATGAAAAGTATGTCAGCTGATCAATAGTCACGATCTTACCGTTATGTGGAAACTTAATGACTCTGAAGACCGATGAAACGACCGCTGTCATAGCATATGACCAACTTCGACCCAAAAGAAGGTTGTAGTCTAGAGGGGCATCAACCACTTCCACATCCAGACTAACGGTTTTACCTTCGACCCCTATAGGCAATTCTTGTAGAATACCAAACGGACGGAACCCACGGCCATCAAAGGCCTTAAGGATGGTGGGGGATTGGTTCAACGAAGGAGAACCAAGCGATCTCCAACATTGAATCGACATAATACACGTAGAAGCTCCCTCATCAATCACAGTCCGATGAATAGGCCTGTTTTTGACTATCACTGGAATTTGGAAAGCCATTTGATGGGGGAGACGCGGTGTACTACTTTCTAGATCAAAGATCATTAGGTTCGGGTCCTGAACATCGACAGCTCCAATAGCCGACAAAAGCAATTTTCGTTGCGCTGGACATGATTGCAGCACTTCGAGTGCCGACATTGCTGAAGGTGAAACAGCTAAGTCTTCAACAATGTTGTAATTCTGGGCTGCTCTCGCATGTGGATTGAAAGCAGACCTTCGAAGTACACCCTTGGCGGGCGGCTTAATCACTAAGTCTGGGTTAGGTTTTTCGATCTGTAGTGGATCGGAACCAGGAGCTGAGGTTGATGGGTTAGAGTGAGAAGATTCTGCTTCCTTACCATCAACAGGAGCCTTACTACCATAATCTTGCGATCGAGTCGCAATCCTGACATGAGACATCATCAAAATGGGTTCTTCACTGGCATTCGAAGAAGAACCTATCATCTTATTCTCCTGCTCTGGAAATGGATTTTTTAACACAGCAGGAGTGGGAGAACCTTTGACTATTTTCACTACCTCGGCCCGATGAGGGCAGTCTCTCGTAAAATGATCTTCTTCACAAATAAGACAAGGATATCGAGGTTTGCGCTTTTCGTCATTGGTTTCCGACTTTTCCGTTTTCTCCTTTGGAGCCTTGTCTGCTTTAGCCTTCTTCTTTCCTTTCTTCTTTCCACCGTTTTTTGATTTGGCCGTAGATGACTCTACAGCGTGAATGTCGGCGGTAAGTTCAGGAGGAGAAGACTCTCCTGTCGGAGAATCAGGCAAAGTGATAATTGGAGTATTGGAGGCCTTGGAAGACTTCTTCTTACTCTTCGTAGTCACGATACCGATCATACCATCAGCGGCATGAGATCCCGAAGGAGCAGCAGCGATTTGGTTTGACTTTGGAAGATCCGGAATTTTCTCGTGTAACGTACCCGACTGAGTGTAAACTAAGTCAAGGTATTGTGCCTGAGCAATGACTTGCTCCTCAGTAACTACTCCGGCCTTAGCTACATCTTCAGTAATTCTTGGTAATAATGATTTGACAAACCATTCAGCTAAGATTTGGTCCGGGATAAAAACTTTCACTAATCTTCTTCGACGTCTCCACTCATGGATGTGATCAGAAATGTACGTGGATGTCGATTGTTTTAGCGAAGTTAATAATTCTGTACCATTATCGTATCTGACTGGTAACTGAAAATGAGTTAAGAACGAGGTAGCTAACTGGCTAAAGTTGTAAAAAGAGGCCCGTGGTAACTCAATGTACCACTTGGCTGCGAGACCAATGAGTGTACGCTGGAAAAGACGTAAGCGGATGGAATCATCTGAGATGGAATTTGATGCACACCAGAGGTGGTAAGTCATCACGTGATTAGACGGATCCTCTCCAGACTTACCTTCGAACTTGGGTATATCGCTGGGCAACTTATTTGGCATTGGCGGCCAGAACGGAAGATATTGAATTGGATCGTTCGTTAGGCGCGTCAAGTCGGGTAAATCTAAAGTCGCAATAAACGGTAACTGCCGGTTAGGATCTCTAAAACTCTGAGTCACAATACCAGCCCCAGGAGGAGGATATCCAGGATAACTAGGAACAGGAGTCGCATTTGGGATATTATATCCTCCTGGAAAACCAGGATTAACCGGACCGTACTGGGGTTGCTGAGGTGGTTGATAAGTGTACCCAGGATACGGTTGATACTGGTAAACCGGTTGTTGGGCAGCTTGCCCAGGTTGATACTGTCCCTGGTACGGAGGTTGAACAAATTGAGGTTGAGTAGTAACAACCGTACTTGTACCAGGTTGGCCTGCAGGCATCTGGACTGTGGTTTGAACCGTGGGTCCAGACAACGGTACAGATGTCTGAGGAGTGGTTACAGGGACAGTAGAAACCGGAGCTGCCGATACTCCAGAAGTAAGCATGGTAGATGAAGCGGTAGTTGCTGCAGCCGTGTGAGGTGGAGTACCAGGTGCAATTGGCGGCTGAGTAACTACAGAAGTTACAGGGGTCTGAACACTTGACTGGACAGGTTGCGGTTGCTGGGGTGGACCAGGAACTGCAGGTTGTCCTGCTTGAGGTACCGACTGTATACTTGGTTGCGACATCTGTTGACCCTGTGACGGATCCCATGTTAACATTCCAGGGTATTGACTCGTAACAGGTTGAGGATACTGAGATCCATAGCCGTATTGAGGATAGGGTTGATAACTGTAAGGTGCAGTCCCATATGATTGCCCTTGAGGTGGTTGATAACCTTGACCAGGGTATTGACCCGTAGGTTGATAACCTTGAGGTAAATACGAATACTGGGGTTGACCTTGACCTTGAGGTTGGTATCCTTGAGGTTGATACCCTTGGGGTTGATACCCTTGGGGTTGCCATCCTTGAGGTTGCCATCCTTGAGGTTGATATTGATACTGAGGTTGACTTTGGGGTACATATTGAGGCTGGGGTTGATACCCTTGGGGTTGATACCCTTGAGGTTGCCCCCCAGTCACGAATGAAGTACCTTGAGGTTGCCCCCCAGGCATTAACGAAGGTTGCCCCCCAGGCGGTAATTGGCCACCTTGAGGTTGGTTAATGGGAGTTGAACCTGACATCATATAAACTTCACCTATACTCAATGGTACATTACCACTGTTTCCAACTAATAACCCATGATCAATGGGTTGAGGAGATGCTCCCGCAAAGGTACCAGAAAGTGATTGATACCCAGTAGGAACAGAAGGACCGCCATGTAAAAATGATTCAGGACTTTGTGAAAACACAGATGACTGACCAGACATATTTACAGGAGAATGAATTCCTCTAGGTGGAACCGGAGTACGAGGTGTAGAAAAACCTACTGAGTTGTCTAAAAAATTGGTTAATGCAAGGTACCAAGATTCACTTCTAGGAGGACTGTAAAAGATGGATTCACGCTCCCTTAGATCAAGGGTAATTAGATCTTCAGAATCAGAAACGCCTATTTCTTCCTCTGGAACAAGTTCTTCTATAGCAATTAATCCAACAGGAAGATTTTCGGTGATAATTCTTTCTATTCTTGGTGAATCAGGAACACTAGGAGTTGGAGTAACAGGTTCTGAAATTTCAGGTTCTTCGCCTGTTTCACTGGCAGATGAAAAACTACCAGCAAGCTCGGAAACTGTAACAGCTTCGGGATTGTAACCTGTTTCTAAACTTTGGTAATCTGGATGGACTACCAAGGAAGATTCTCCTTCTTCAGGTGATCCTACTCTACTGCCACTAGGAGGAGTTACAAGGACCTTTAACCCTTCTAAATTACCTGGGTCGTCTCGAGGAGGGGATCCCCTAAGTCTACGGGATCTTCTCAACAATTCGGCCACAGAAACAACTTCAGGAGACTGGCCCGCAATTCGACGGGACCTTCTCGGTAATTCCGCCACAATTAAAGATTTTAACTACAACACACGAAAACAAAGTAAAAATTTCAAATCAAACCACCTAAAGTCTTCTAAAGAACCAATCAAATTTGAAGCACACGCCTAAATAATCTAGAGCGTCAAACCACACACAAACAGTAGTCTTCCGGACCAAAAGCGCTAGTTGGTGATTAGGCCCAACCTCGCAGGATTCAGTACAGAAATAGTGGGTGGAACAGTTACCCCGGCAACCTGCTTAATGAATAGACTGGACCAAGTTCCTCCACTTTAACCGTCTCGAAGTGAAGCGAACCCCCCAGAAAATCCAAGTGAGTATAACCGACGTCTGCTCCAGGTACAGTGGGACCTTCCCTCCACCGTCACCTTGGGTAGAATCCTAGATATTATGGCCACTAAGGTTACCAATCACAACAATTACACCTGGGGGAACAGTCTAAACTCCGACAGCACGCAAGGGCAGAGTAGCAAGCTCCAATCCCCTTACCGGCTCCTTGACAACAATCCAAGGTTTACCGATAAGTGACCCCTGGCTCCTCGACAATGGTTAATCCGAGGTTTACCGTTTGTAATACGTACTGCCTGGCGTCGTTCCCAACGAGGGAGGAATGATCCCCTCACTGGTTCGGACACGAGCTCGTGCTTCTCCTTTAAGAGGAGCTTTCCCAGAATGTAACTGAAACAATTGGATTTGTTCTACTCAAGATAGACTATCTGTTTGGTTTTGTAGTCTTGGAGAGTTAAGTACTCACCTACTCCAAGACCCTAGCCTAAGCTATGTTGGTGCTTCAGAGCCCTAGAAAAATAAAGATTACTAGATTGATTTTAATTTAAGCGTTACTTTTAAGGTTGTTTCTTAAGTCAAAAGGTGATGGAAGTGAAACTAGTGGTGTGTTGACTCGACTCGAAACCACTACAAAATGCACCTAGAATGATTTATCCACTACTTTACTTTTTCGATGAATTGCTTAACTAAAAAGTTGAGAGAATGCAATCTTTATAAAAGCAACTTCTTAATTGAAGACAATCAAAGAAACAATTCGTTTTTCTTTTCCAAGCATAAAAACATAACTTCTCTTTACATGCACGAAAAAACTCTTTTCTTCTTTTGAAAACAAAAAGCTACTTGAAACAAGACTTTTTAAGAAGATGTTTTTGTATTTTTCTTTTAATAAAGCAAATAAATCTAATATAACCAAAAATCAATCTTAACAACTCTTAAAATCTATGAAAATGCACTCATAAGCAAACTAAAGGCAAATTTACTCTAAGCAATCTTAACGAGGCCAAAACTAACAATGATTATTTCTAAGGTGTTTTACTTGATCACAATCAAATCAAGGACTAGCTTATTGCAGAATCAAAAACTAGCCAAAACAAAACTCTAATCTTTTTGTTCTTTTTGTAAAATGGAAATCAATACTTTATAAACAAGTAATTCGAAATTTGACCCAAAACAACTCAAATGGCAAGTTGCTCACAAAAGGAGACTTTACGACAGGCCCGACTTCTAAGAAGGTTGACTAACCAGAGAGATCTAAGGCTGGACAACTTTCTACTATCAAAGTCACTACAAAGCCTTTCCAAAAATCAAACCCTAGGTCTAAACTTCGTTGAAAACCACTAAAACACTCAAAGCTCACAAAACAAGTTCAGGTGAAAATTCTTGACAGGGTACTAAAGGATCTGGGCAGAAAACACTAAGGAAAAACAAAATCTAAAAGCAATTTAAAGCAAAAATGGAATTTTCTTAAGTTTTACAGGAAGACGCAGGCAACCCGTTGTCACAGGTGCGGCCCCGCTCTGTGCAGACGGCAACAGCGCGTCCAAAGACGCACTGTGCAGTACTCAGAGACTGCGTCCTTCTGGAAAAATGAAGAAAAACCAAATCTAACTAAATCTAAAGCTAAGCCACCCAAATACTAATTCTCACAGTCAAAAACCAGAAAATAAAAATGATTTTCTCAAAGCAAAGTTCATATAAAGGAAAAGACTCTCTCATTAATGGATTCCCCAGCGGAGTCGCCAATTTGTCACACGGAATCTGTCAAGGGTGCGGACACGACTGACCTTCCTAGAAGTCTAAGACATTCTAATGACAAACAAGACAAAATGGAGTGATCTTTCTCTAAATACACCTTTTACAACATGAAAACTACAAGTGTTTAGGCTTACCTTATTCCAAAACGCTGTTGTTGAAGTCCGTTCTTGACGATCCGGATGAGCTCCTCCTTCAAGTCAATTCCTGCAACCACAAACAATCAAACAATTACCAAGCACTTGCATTTCATATAATAAAACATATATTCAACATGCAGACCAAGGAACACATGAAATAACTCATTAACACAAGCTATTGAGAAAAATAAACCAGTTTGTATTAATAACGAAACAAAGAAACTCTTACAACCTGGCCTTGGTGTTGTGCAAGTTCCTCCCAGGGTCCATCAAGGGTTTTCCTCTACTTTGACAAAGCTCACCCTCTCCCAAGTAGAATCAAGTGAAGACAATCTCTCCTCACAAAGGCTCTAATGGAAGACCTAAATCCTGCAGCATTTACCCAAAGAAAATGTATAGCTCCAACCTCTCCTCCTTCTGGCTCAATGCCTTTATTTATAGTGCTGTAAAGAGGTTATTCAGGTCCACTATCAATGGGATCATCCCCCTCTATGGGTGGGATAGCTCCCTTATTGATGGGATAAGTTCCCCCTTAATAGAGATACATGAACCAACTGGAGGCGCATCCATTTCATCAAACCGACCTCTAGAATGTTCTAGAAGTAACCACAAGTAACTTTTTCAAGATAAAACTCGCGCATTTTGCCTTTTACAGAGGGACGCACCTGTCCCTTAACATACAGAGCGTCCATGGACGCAGATTTTGTGAACATGGTCAGCGTCCCCGCAGGTAAGGCTAGAGAGAACCTGCGACCCCAGAGATAAACATAGTTTTTACAAGACTTTCTCTCTTCTTTGAGTTTGAGATGGATAACAGAGGCATGAGACTTGCCTAAGAGGGTAGCATGACTGTTGATTTGAGCCATACTAACTGTAAGTAGTCAAGGTGACATTTTTTAGTGTAACATATATGTAGATGATCTTTTGATGACAGGGAATAATGAAAGCTACATTGCATCCATAAAGAAGAAATTAGGGAAATGTTTTGAAATGACTGATTTGGGCTATGTTCATTACTATCTTGGTATTGAAGTAACTCAACATCCGAAGTCCGTATTTCTTTCTCAAAAAAAGTACATTGGAGATCCGTTGAATAGGTTTGGCATGACAGAATGCAATCCTCGTACTACTCCAATGGAACAAAATTTAAAGCTCACATCTATTGAAGGAAAAGAATTTGAGGATGAAACAAAGTATAGATAGCTTGTAGGAAGTCTCAACTACTTAACTACTACCAGACCAAACATTTCGTTTATTGTAGGAATCCTCTCCAGGTTTATGAAAAAGCCTTGTGAGGGACATTGGTCTGCTACAAAAAGAGTTCTAAGGTACTTGAAGGGAACTCAAGACTTTGGAATCAAGTATACACAGGTGGACGACTTTAGCTTGCTTGGATACTCTGATTCAGCCTTCGATGGAGACAAAGAAACTGGGATATCTACTTCAGGATATGCTATGAGTCTTGGATCAGGAGCTGTCACCTAGAGATCATGCAAACAATCAGTTCCAACAAATTCCACAACAGAAGTAGCTGAGGCAACAAAATAAATTGTGTGGCTCAGGAAAATTCTTGAAGATTGTAGGTAAAACAAGTACAATCAACTCCACTCATGATTGACAATACCTCTGCAATAAAGTTGGCCAAGAACCCAAAGTTCCATGATTGAAAGAAGCACATCAATACTAAATATCATCTAATTCAACATCATGTTGAGGCCAAAAAAATCCATCTCCACTATTTTTCCATGAACGAGCAAATTGCAGACATCTTCACCAAAGAGCTTGGAAGAGAAAAGCTTGAAAGATTTAGAACGATGCTTGGACTCACGAACATCCCTTCAGATTAAGGGGGGGGAATGTTGACACCTAATCATCAGGATTGGGTGAATAACTGAAATTGATGTAAATAAACAATAGAGAATACGAATAGTTACAGGCGATGAAATGAACAATCTCTCCCTCATGTATATAATAAACACCAACCTAAATGAAATCAACGAATTTTTTTGAGGAGTTACTCCCTGGTCTGACAATAAATAAATAGTCATAACAGATTACAGGTGTTCCCATATTAGTCATAAATACAAACCTATAAATTTTGTACTAGCAGATGATACATATCTTATTCCCCACAAAGGAAGCCTAATAAGCCAAATAGCAGGAGCTAAATTTTTCTCCAAATTTGATATGAAATCTGGGTTTTGGCATGTTGTGGTAAAGGAAGAAGATAGATTCACAACTGCCTTTAGCATTCCTGTTGGTCATTATGAGTGGAATGTTATGACCTTTTGCCTAAACCACGCACCATCCAAATTTCAAAAGGTCATGGACTAGGTTTTCAAGCCATACTTTGATTGGATTATTGTATATATTGATGATGTGCTAATCTTCTCTAAATCTGTAGAATAACATTTCAAACATGTACAGATTTTTACATAGGTAGTCAAGAGAAGTGGGCTCATACTAAGCAAGAAGAAAATGGAATGGGTTTAGACAAAGATCAAATTCCTGGGACATACTATTGAGGATGGCCAAATCACATTACAAAAGCATGCACTTGAATTTGCTAATAATTTTCCAAATATGATCACAGATAAAAAACAATTGCAGAGATTCCTAGGCTGTTTGAACTACATCAACAATTTCTATGAAGTATGTGCCTATTCCATGGAAGCATAATTTGTTAATGATGAAGCTGGATATGTTATCCACAATGAAAATGGTGACCCCCAAAATAATATGATTGGAGCATTAACCTCCTTCATCCTAGAACATTGGTGTGGAGAAATAATAGAATTTCTAATAAACATGAGATTATCCTAATGAACCTCAAATGTAAGAAAATGTCCCAATATGAAAATTTCCACAAAGAATTTAAGAAGTAAAAGAAAGTCAGAATGGCCTATGGAAACAAGTATATTTAGCATCATTACCCTCCAAATTAGTTGAATACATGCAGCAACAAGAATTGTTCCAAACTTATTTTGAAAACTATACACGGGGAAAGATATATTGCAACATAACAAACACCTTGGTAGGACTTTGCACCAGCATGAAAGTAAATAACTCCTTACAAAATATGTCCAGACTACCCAACAACAAATCCATCTGCAGTAAATTTGGATTGATTATTGATGATCCTATTATGCAAAGAGAAAATCCCAGAAGAATGGTCATAAACAGTCGACTAAAATTCATCCTCATAAATCAAATAAGCACAAAAAAGGATCATATAAAATAGTGCCCACAACACACTACTATGAGCCCAACGATATCCATCTTAAGTCTCAAAGAAAAAATATGATTACCTGTTGGTTATGTGGACAGACTGGACATACTACAAACAAATATCCTCAAGGAAGAGGGTCAAGGGCAAATAGATGAAAAAATACACAAGAATATGCCTCTAGAAGACCTAGAATCCACTTCAAGGAAGAAGTACACCTGATGAAGAAAAGTTGTTGCAGTTCCTTAGAATCATCTGATTCGAGTTTATCTGGGTCTGAACATAGTGAAGAATAGGTGAATTTCCAACAATGTAATTGCATAGATACTGATGAGTGCAACTGCAACCCTTCTGAGACAGACTTAGACTTTAGATTAGAAACATAAACATAAAAGGCACAAACCAAAGAGAAAGTGTGTATGGCACACACTATTGATCATGATGAATCAAAATTTCTCGTAGGCATCAAGATGCTTGTAGGAGAAATGAAAGAAAAACTTCTAGAAACTTTTTTACAAATCAGACACATAGATCTTGATAATACCTCAAAAGATAATATTTCTAAAGCACTGTTTGTTGACGCTTCTTATGAGAAAAACACAAAATAGTTTCAAAGAAACCAACAACATACAAAACCAAGGTCTTTGACTATAGGATAAGTTAGTCATGAGATTCATCATTTAAAAAAGGAAATAGTTGAGTTGAAAGCAAAATCTTTTAGATAGAAAAGGGAAAATGGAAAGAACTGGCAGAAAATCCTAATGTTGAGATTCTAGAAGATATGCAAAATAGTGGCATATGGTTTGGTAATATGAATATCATGACCATTCAGTATCATCAACACCATGTACTATTAAATGTTAATATACAAGGAGAAAACTTCACTCTCAGAACATTAATAGATTCAGGTGTAGACATAAATGTTTTAAACAAAAAAGTGATCCCAGCCAAATACTGGACACCTGCATATAGGCAAGTCAGTGGGGTAGGTACACAGGATTTTCAATATGAAGTCTCCAGTGAAACTCTTTGTTTTTCAAGATGTTATATGAAAATGAAGTTTTCATTTGGAAATATTCCAATTGACTGTATTTTAGGCAATATTTTTCTTGTTATTGTTGAACCACATGGATCGACCAGATTACATGATGGAAAATCTGGTTATTTTATATCTTTCCCTAATAACAAAGGTTTCTTACAAACCATCACATTTCATTTTATTTCAACACCAAGAATATCCACCATGGTTTAGACTATCCAGGAAGTTAATCTGACAGAAAGAAAATTAGGAGAATTAAAATACTTCAAGTCCTCTATTAGAATAAAAGAACAGCTACAGTCCCCAAAGGTACAACAAAAAATCTCAAAGCTCAGAGAGGAATTATAAAATGATTCATGTTATGAAAACCCAAATGATTTCTGGCATAGAAAGAAACACAGAGTTTCATTACCGTTTGTTATCACTCAGGTTGTTCCCAAGAGTTGTAAGAAAGGGAATACGACCGAGGTAACCACAGACCAATATTTTAGATACAGATTCTAGCCAATATGCATCCAGAGAGGGCTCTCTCTTTGTGATTTAGCTTTGTTTTGTAAAGTGTTAGGCTAGTTATGAAGTTCAAGGGTTTTGTTTTGGGTTTGGATGGTGAGTTTCAGTAGAACAGTGAGGCAAACTGAATAGTTCAGTCCATTGGGCATGATGGAGTCAAATAGGATGGCTTTCTGTATTTAGTTTCTTAACAAAGGATGGTATCACAGAGCAAGGTAGTCAAACCTAGAGAAAATTTAGGATGAAATTAGATGGAATGGACTCAAATGGGTGAAGGGCAGTTAAGAATCCTTCAACTTATTGAAAGAGGGAAAATGGATGATTACTGTTAAGGAGCAGATAATAATTCCTTATAAAATAGTCAATATGCGAGAATCAGGAAACATGAGAAATTAAGAATTCACTATTAAACAAATTCTGAAGAAAACACAGAGAATAATAAAGACTGAAAACAGAGTGCAGTTTAAGCAAATTCTGAATTAATCCTTTTCTTTACCATTCAGATTATGAAACACAGATGATATAGCAAACAAGAAAACTGTAAAACATGAGATATAGGGGACTTATTGATCTAGAGTTTGATTCAAGAATTCTGTGACAAGTCTTCTGCATCAATTCCTCATCTAGTAGGCCAGACAATAGATGGTTCCAACAGTTCTTTATTCCAAAGTTCAGTATTACAACAGAGTCTAGGAATGCCCACCAACCCCAAATACTTCGTTTGGGGGGGTATTTATACAAAATATCTTATGGAGATAATATCTAGTGATGACTAATCCCTTTTTTACAAAATATAGAGACAAACAGTCTCAAAAACAGGGAAAATATAAATTGATGTTGTGTTGGCTGCTCCGTCTTTGTCGGATGTGCTAGAGGTAGGTTCTGCGAGTCGGTTTACAGCTGTCTTCCACTGATACTTTGTGCTAGCTGCTCCATTTTTATGGGATGTTGTTTGACTCTGATCAGATATACTTCGACCCGCTTGACCCTCATTTATCTATGTTTATCTTATCATGGAAAAATAGCCCGAAATCTACGTTTTACCTAAGAGAATTTTACAAAATCCCCAACATGTCCTCCCACCATTGTTGCTCTGGAAATTTATGTTTCTAAAGCTTCCTCAGGGTTTCATCAGTCTTTGTATATCTGAAGAAATTAGGCTGGATGGTGAATAGATGTTTTACCTCATGTTCAATGTAGAATAAGTTCTCCAAGCTATCATAGAGAACTTGGCCTGTGGGGAGTGCTTTTACTCCTGAAGAACTTGTTGACAAACTAACTTGATCAGCAGCATATTTGTTCAATTTATGTACATAATCTATGTGTTTCATAAGCCGTTCATTATTTCCTAAAAGACTTGGTAGCCCTTTATCCTACAAAACTGTAAACCTTTCCATGAAAGAATTAATTTCTACTTTCATATCCTAGCATCTTCTTTCCAAATTTTGCATTAAAGTTCTCTTGGTTAAAACTCTTTTGATTTCCAAAATGGTGCCTGTCCTATCTGGGATGCCGAGTTGTTCCCTATTTCTGTTATTAAAAAAATGTATGAGCCAGTTGGCTTGATCAGGCATTTGTCCTAATAAAGCTCTTGATTTTTGAATTTCTCCATGTGTTGCATTCACTAAGTCAATATACTCATAAATAACATGGATATATGGCCAAACATTATTTAGGGATTGATTGAAGTTGTTCCAAAGAATTCCTTTGATTTCTGCCAGAGGCTTATCCATAGTGAGATCCTTCTCTAATGTTCTCACTTTATTCTCTAATGCTTTAACATCTCTTATTTTCTCTGCCACACTTATTTTGGATTTATCATAACTCTTTTCTACTTTTGCCAATTTCTCTTTCACTCATTTCAATTCTGACACTTGGAGTCTCAATTCTTCCATGGCCTTTATCAATTCTTCTGTGCTCATACTTGTACTGCTGCCTAGTGCTGCTCCTGTTGATGATGTACCTATGATTACCTTTGTTGTGACTGTTGGGACATTTGGGGCCAATGTTGATCCAATTGTCGAGGGGACTGCAGTTGTGACTATATGGATTACCTCAGGTGGCTGGGAGGTCGACTTTCCCTGCTTCTCTTTTAATGCTTTTTCGAGTTCCTGCTCTGTGTCAGTTAATCTTTCATTGAGTTTCATGAGCAGGTCCATCATGTCTTCCTATGATTTCTACTCTATGATTTCTGCAGTCTGAGGGTGCCTTGAAGGAGGTAGCTTCACTTGTTTCCTCAGGGCAGCAATGTCATCTTCCTTCTTCTTGATCAGTGCCTTTATGCCTTTAGCATCTTTGGGGTCATGTCCCAGTTCCATGATGATCTCTTCTAAGGATTTGATTTTGTTATCCTTGGCCAGAGAAGAAGCTTTCTCCCAATGCAACTGAGTTGTTGTGTTGTTTAAGGAACTTTGTAACTGGTGGGCCAACGTTGCTTTGTCAGTTAGTGGGGAATAAACCATTTCCCTAGTCTGTTTGCGAAGTTCAATTTGGTCTAGTGGATGAATGTCTTTGGATAGGACCTCCAAGTTTTTTCTGATGTAATCTGCTACCGACTAGGGTTGTTGTACCTTTGGCTTAAAATAACTCATTAACGTTTTTCCTTCTTTAATGTCATAGGCAGACATCAATATTTGTTGGGTTGAGGGGGCCATTTTCAAGTATTTATTGTAGATTTCAATTCTCACGGGATCATTCCTGGCCTTTATCTTTGTGAAAGTTTTCTTAATGTCTGAGGCCTGTTTGCTTTGTGTCCTGGTGGATGACACCTCTACACTTTGCTGCCTTTCTAGCTCCTACCTATGGGAGCTAGTTGATGTTTCTATCACTGGGGAAGTCTGTTGGCTAACTACCCTCTCACCTCTTAGACTGTCTGTCGTTTCTTCAATAATTTCCTCTTATGACAGAGGATTCAGTCTTTGTCTCTTTGCTCCTGGTTGTTCAGCAGGTCCATTGATAGGTGTGGGCTCTTCTCTATCTCTCTTCTTGCTTCTTTCCTCATTTAGAGGAGTTTGTAGTGTTGGAATTTCTGGTGCTCTAGTTTTGGCTGGAGGAATTTGCCCCTGATTCTGTTCTTTTGACGTTGTTGGCTGATCTGTCATTATAGGATGCTCTGTGGTATCTACCTCTTTACCATTTAAAGTCCCTGTGACTGATGTGCTGGTTTTCTGTGTAGGCTGCTGAGAAGTTCCAGTAGAGGATGTTCCAACTCTTGATTGTTGAGGCAACTTGAAAGATACCTGTCCAAAAGAGTCCAGGTCAAGGGTTTTTTCAAGATTTTTCATAGCTTTTTCCATCTTTTCCTGTTCACTAATTTCTTCTATTAATGTCCCTTCTACCCATTCTTCCTTATTTGCATACTATTCAATTTCTGGGATCCTATGATGTACATACACTAATAGCCTATTTCTTACCCTTCTGTCACTTATGAAACTACATGGGTCATATGGCACCCACTGAAAACTCTTCTTCAATCTAAGGTGGTCTTCTAAGATCTTTTTAGCATCTTTCCACGCATCCCTAGAATGGATAACATAAGGGCCTAACTGGTTTTTGATTCTCAGCTGAGCCTTCTTCTTTACATTACAAAAGTGGGTTAAGTCTGCATTGATTATCTGCCTGGAATATTCTAATTCAAATAACCTCATGGGCACATATTTAGGCAACTTAAAAGGGCAAAGTTCACACCCATACATTCTGATCTCTGTGTAATTTTGATATAGGTACCAGTCACCTATCTTGTACTGTTTAGAAAGTTGCAGAATCTTTTTCATATCACCAGTGATCCTAGGAGGAGGAGCTCCTATCAACAGAGTGGAGGCTGGGTGTACAAATAAGTCAATGAATTCACTATAAGTATAAGGGGATTCATAGGTATCATGGAAGACTGAGCTCCAAAAGATCACAGACCTCTGATTTCCTTTTGAGTCTAATTTCCTGATGGGAAATGGAAATTTGTCTGGCTGATAATATAACAATAGATGGTATATAAAAGATGTGTATTTCAAGACTCCTTCTCTATCCAAATTTATAAATTGATCATGGATTTTGTTGGCAATAAAAGTGGCATAGTCATACTTGATAGCAAGGGGTTGTCCTGGAGTAAAGATTGATAATAGAACCAGGGTGATATCATCCACATATTCACTGGACCTAAATCCCAAGATCAAGGATATCATGTCAACAATGAGTTTACCAGTTTCAGTGAAAAAGGCACGCAGATAAGGAGGAGGGCCTTTAGGTTGGTGCGTTGGTATCATGAACATCTGAGCAATGCAGGTTATCTCTGACTTGGGTAATTGAGATGCTTGTTCAAGTAAAAAACCCATGGAAAGACAAGCAAGGGGCTTAGTGGAATGGAAATGTATCATCTCATTGATGGATTCAGCAGTTATGGAAAAAAGGACAGTTTGGGAAGGTGACATAACTGCTCTATGGACAGGGTCATAGTTGGCACAGCATTGGTGAATGATGTCTGGGAAAACATGGACTGAGGGAAGGAAGTACATGGGAAGGTTTGATTCCCACAGTCCAAAAATATCAGAGTTGCTTAGATAACTATCCCTAATTTGGCAGAAGGCCTGAAGATGATTATAATCAGTGGTTAAGTCCTTTATTTGAAAATCTTTGTCTGCAAGAGGCAGATAATCTAAGTCTTTGCGGGGAGCATTGATGGGTGCGATGTTCAGAGCTGTGGGGGCTTCCATGCTTGGTTCTTATGTATTCAAACTATAATTTTGGCTTCCTGTGGAAAGGATGGACTTTAAACAGCAGTTTTGGTGTCCCTTTATGGTAGCTGCGAACTGTTTTTTACTTGAATTTGGTTTTCACAGGCAGAATTTTCAGCGAAGAACTGAAATTTACAGGGTTACCGGTCAAATGGATAAATACCTAGATTAAGGAGGCAAATTGAGTAACTACAGGTCGAATGAAGGATTGCAGAGCGCGTTGCCATGGTCTCTTCGGCCGGGTGGCAGTTGAAAAGCTGGTACAGTGGCTCCAGTCATTATTTTGCATGGGAGCTTGAACAAAGAGAACTACAGCGAAAATGATATTTCGTCGTTTTTTAACGAAATTCGGGTTGGCGGGGATTTTTTAGCACTTATTGGGCGGATGACGTCAGAGCGATGGGACATCTTGTCGTTTAGCGGGGGGTGGTAAGCAGTTTACCCCACACCGCTTATGGGCTAGGGCGGTTTCAGACGGGGGGGGCGGCGAGTAGCGCAGGAGTGTGACGCGTGTCCACTGTACGGGAGCGAAACCGCCAGTTTCTCGAGCATTAACTTTTAGCGATGGAGGGGGGTGTGATATAGATCTCGGTCGTTGGATATGGGGTCGTTGATCTGACGGTTGGCGGTCAATGGAGGTGAAGGGGGTTTAATGCGCAAGGGCCCAATATAATATATAATGGTTTTAATGCTTTGGGCACAATATCGTTGGTTCAGGGTTTGGTTATAATAAACCTGGATGGTTAATTGTTCCATGATTTATGCGGCAAAAAGGGTTCATGATAAGCTCCAATTGAACTTATTAATCCCTAACAAAAACAGTGCTATGGTTATAGTAAACCCGGGTGGGATATTTAACATTTTGAGGTTTGTATTATAAATACATAATACAGGAAGGGGTTTATTTACAAGGGATTTAATATAATAAATGTTAATTTGTTAATATGAAACTTTTGAAAGTAGATGCGTGCTAAGCATAATGTTACAAAACTTAGGAAAAAAGGGAAAAACATGGATTTATACAAGAAATGAGGCCATTTCCCTAAGTAAAAATGGGGTTTTACTTAGGCATCTGATGAAAAAAGGGAATGAGTGACTTTAAGGATATTAAGAAAATCTTAATACCTTGGAGGAGATTAGTAAGTGATTTAGGGAAATAGCATGAAGGGAGATTAGTTATGCCTCGCTTTAGTTTCTCCAAAATATAAAACTGCCATGGTACCTGTGATAGAGGTAAGATTAACATTCTGAGAAACAAAGTCAATCACAAGTCTCATTCTGCAACACCAAAACTGCCTACCCAGCCTACTATACCTAACATTTTTTCTTCTTTTTCTTTGGGTGCACTTGGACTGGAAAACCCTCTTTAATTTTCTTTTCTTTGCATGATAAGCCTATCTAAGTCTGCCCTTATTTCTTCCAAGGGCTCAGATTAATTAATTGAGCTCCTTAGCTTCTCTACCTATCTACTTATCTGCCAAGATTAAACAGTTTGGACATATTTTTATTCTCTATCTCTAAAACTGGAAATTCAAACATGAACTGGCCAAGATTAAGCTATTTGGCCATTCATCAATTGTGGTAAAAAGTTCAACAAGCTGTACATGATGCTTTATTTACAGAAAATGAAATAGTAGTGGCCTTTGGATTTGCACACTTTCCTAGTCCTTCTTATTTGGGGTTTTGTTGTGGCCACCAATAACCCCCCTCCTTATTTAGTATTAACAATAACACTAGGTAAGTGGGGACCCTTAGTTAAAAATTCAAAAAATTCAATTAAAACTCATGTATTATACTCCTTAAGAAAATATCGCATCGCGCGAAGAAGATAGGACATTTCCTTGTGAGTAGAATGATAAATTGCGACAATGCGACGCAAAATCCATCACATCGCATGCATTAAGAAATGCTCATAAACGAAAACTTTAAGAAATCACCGATGGTCGATATGCGACATCGCATATCCCAACATCGCATAAAACAACACATGACTATTTAACGAATTGTAAAAACCTACGATCTTGCGATAATGCGATACTGCGATCGGCGATCTTGCTATCGCGCGAAACAGCAATCTGCGATTCTGCGATCGGCGTGATCGGTCAACCCTGCAATAACACATCTTGATTAAAACGCGATAATGCGATGATGCGATGCTGCGATGTGAATCGCAGAGATCGTCCATCGCAGATTTTCCCCGGCTCAACATTCAAGAAAACTTGAATACGCGCGTTAATGAAAATTAATGAATATACACCAAGTGTTAATGAAAGACAAGTTTTGTGTTTTTCAAAGAGTTAGTTCACAACAGATGGCATACTTTTTTTTTGTACATCCGTAGAGCTCACAGCTTTCTTGTCAATTTTTATTATCATTACTCTCTCCTTATATGTGAACTACAGGAATGAAAAATAGAAACAATATGAAGCAATGTGCAGGGAGCGATTAAGGAAAAAGGATAAAGCTCCAATGCTCGGAAGCAGAGAAGAAATTCCCTCATGAACGGATACCGCTTGCAACAGAGCCGCGAATTCTAGAGCGCTGCTGAGCTATCCATTACAGATCTATCAGTTAGAGCCATGGTTCAATGACTAGTTGAACAATGCTAATATCAATAGGTGATTTAACGCTCAAGGTTAGAAGCTCACAAAAGCAGTATGTTTGCAAAATTTTAAAGCTTATACCTGGTGAAGGAAAGGCGCTAAAGGCGAAAAACGCACCAGAAAGGCCCAGATCAAAGAATGGAGGGAGTTTTCAATGCGTGATTAGCGCCTAGCACTAATCATGCATCGCTGATAAAATTGCTGAAAAAAGCAAAGTCTCTAACTGCTTAGTCACTCGTAAGCCCAGAAACGCAAGAAAGCAAAGGCAAAGGCAATTTGAGGGTTAACCAAGTGGAATTTGGGTTATTACTGAGCATACACAGTAAATCCACATAGCCAGAGATGATTCTCAAGTATATCTGCTATTTTGCTGGAAAAAATGGTGCCAGCACTTGCCATTTCTGTTTGCTTAGCTCAACCAAAAGCGGAAGACAGTCAGCCGACTCTACCCAGGCAAATATTGAATGCTCGCAACATTAAGGAGAAAACACAGAAATAGTTGGATATTAGATTTAATTTTTAGAAATAATTTTGCTTAGAAAAAGGGCGGTCATTTAAACTGTATCCTGAATATGTGTAATTAAGTTATTTAGTTAGTAGTATTTAAACCCTTCTCATGCATTTAGAGAAGGGTCCAGAAATTTATCAAAAACTTGTCCTCAGAACATGCACTTTTGCACCCTCAGAGGAGGTTTTGGTGAATGAATGGATCAAGATTTTTTGATGTTTGCATTTGACATTTGCTACTGATGTTGCACTTCTCTACTCTTAGTAGATGTTAGAGCAAGGAGAAATAAATCATTGTTGCTTGAAGCTTATGAGTAGGACCAGTCATAAATGGTACTTTTATCTCTTGACCATTTCTGCTTATATGTTAAAGTGATACACAGTTTTTAGTTGTTTATATGTTATTGCATGAATGCTTGAGTTACCATTTGGCACTTTTGTATGGTGGTAGCTATTTATTTATGTTTAATATATGAATAGCTTATTATGCGATATGTTGTTCACAACTGTTTTGTCTAACTTTTTATGCGAAATAGTTCATCTTAATTGATTTCCTTTCTTATAATCGTTGAATGATCTTTATTACCAGTTGTTATATGAAATCTCTTTAGATCGCATAATAGAAGAATTACATCCCGAGTTAGCATAGATTAGATGTGTTGTTTTTATTAGATTACCATAGCATAGAATTAGATTAAAGTTTGAATTAGAATAGCTTAGATAGTTACTGTTAGATCAACAACATCCAATTCTACACACACACACACCCATAGATTGGGAAACTAGTCCCATTATCCCCACTCGGACCTGCTATACCAAACGGATAAGGAGCTGCCAACCAAGGTTCGAACCGGGCGGGTATCCCCCTTGTTGTCGACCCGATTTTTGGGGATTCAACATATTTGGCGCTAGAAGGAGGGCTTGAACTATGAATGGCAAGTAAATCAAAATTTGAATACCATTCTGAGATTAAATCGCCCTCATCATCTCCCCCGACTTCCCCATTACATTTAAATCCAGAGTCAGAAGTCTCTCAAGTGTCAACCGCTGCTACACACCCTAATATTTCAGACCAATCCACCATTGAACCTCCTGAAGTCGAATCCCTGATTCACAAACTTCAGCGATTTTCCATCTCCCCTTAGAGGTCTGATAAATCTCAAGATAGCGTGACTTCACAGTACAACCCTGCTCATCCCCTGACCAGGTTAAAGAGTGAAAAGTTTGGCATTAAGCCAATCGAATTACCTCTTCCCACCAGGAAAAGAGCAAGGAAATCACCGCAAGAGTCTGACAGTGAGACTCTTTCGTCCGCATCATCCATCTCAACTACTTCACCGCGAAGTCAACCATCCACACCTCCACTCCAGATTATCGTCCATCTGTCCACTGGAACCCCCACAACCCCTCTTCAATCATCTACGATCATAGTATCCTCATCCTCCCAGCCACAGGCATCATCTTCTACACATTCCTCTGTTAGCAGTTCAACGATGTCCCAGTCTCCATGGAACAACCCTGGGGCAGTCTTAATGCCTGCACCCTTGAGTCAAATATGGGCCCATCCTGAGAAATGGCTACCCAAAGTCAATCCCGAGGTAGGTATGCTAGCAGAAGAGCACATAAATAACTTCATGCTTTCCATTAATCTCAATGGGGTTACTAATGAAGATGCTTTTGTTCAGCTTTTTCCCTATACACTGCAAGGGACAGCCGGGTCATGGTACTTTTCATTACCCTCCGGATCCATTACAAGTTGGGATATCTTCTAGGACCAATTCCTAACCAAGTTTGGTGATGACAGATCAACGGTGACGTTAATCAATGACCTATCCAATCTTAAAGCTAAAGCTAGAGAGCCTATTAAGGATTTCAATTTACGGTTCAACAAAATTTTCAACAAAATTCCTACTGCTTCTCAGCCCAGCGAAGAAGTACGATGTGAATGGTATATTACTACTCTGCCATCAAACATAGCCATCTTCGTGGACAAGGCAAATAAAACAACCTTAGCTGAAAACATGAAAGAGGTGATAGCAGTAGAAAAATGAATAGTAGCCCTGGAAAAGAGATCCGCGATAGAGGAATGTAAGTCCAAAAAAGTCACCTTCAAGGAAGACTCCAAGAAGAAACAAGCAAAAGATCCTTTTGATTTAGAAGGATTGCAAAAAGTTCTAAAGACCATGTCTAATGAGATGGTCGACATAAAAAAGCAAGTAGCGGAAACTTCTTCGGAAAAGACCTACAGAGCTTTTAAAAGAGGTCCTTCAACGAATGTAAAGCCACCCAATGCCATTTCAAATGCTGAATCCAAGGAAGAGGAAGAGGAAATTGCCACTGAAGGGCAGACCGATGACGAAGAAGTTGTGGAATTACAAGGAATGTGGGACTTCATCCTCCCACAAGAGGAAGATCAAGAAGTATTTCCAGTTAGCACACGAAGTAAAAATCAACTTGATCCTCCCCAAACTACCCCTAAACAGAAGAGCGCAAGCTTTGCAACAAAAGATAAAGTCACAACAAAGAAAACAACATCCAAAGCGACTCAAACTAGCCCAGTCCAAGCAGATGAAACGACTCCATCAAAAACACTGATAATGTCGGATGAAATGGAGTACAATATTATTCATGACATGAAAAAGACTAGGGCTAATATCACCCTTTACAAACTGAGCAAATTGAAACATCAACAGAAGATAATGATGAAAGAATTACATGCCGTGCCAGTTGCACCTTTGCCTGCCACTGTACTTTCTCAAGCTTCCCACAACATGGGAAGACCTCCAACAAACACGATCAGTAAGATTGATCCAAATGACATCACCTTGATTGGAGCAAGATCAAGATCTCACACTCCCCCGTTTCTCCTCACTTATGAAATCTTTAATAAAAATGTGCACAATTGTTTGATAGATTCTGGTGCTTCATCAAATATTTTACCCAAATCTATATGTGCCAAATTAAATGTTCAACCACAGAAATCCGCAGTGCGCATAGTTCAGCTCGATCGATCTCAAGTCGAAGTGATCGGCAAACTAAATCAAGTAACCATAAGATTGTCATCCAACCCGAAGGTATGTCAGGTTATTGACATTCTAGTTGCTGACATCCTAGAATTCTATGGCTTAATCCTTAGCAGGGATTGGTCAGAGAAACTCCATGGATACTTCGCAACTGATTGGTTGCACATGTGGCTGCCCTACAACGGTAAACCGAATCAAATAAAAGTTGAACGAGAGCTACACTAGAAGTACATAGTAACGGAGTTAGAGCGAGAAAATGAACCGGTAGCGTACAACAGCAGTATCATTGGCAATTACTCGATAGATTCTTTCCTCGGAAATTTCAATGCTCATGCGTCACCTTATTTAGAAAATTCAATTTTGTCCCAAGTTGAAAATTTTTCTCGAACTGATAGTTCGAAATGTATTAATTTTTTAGATAAACCTGTAAATACATCTTTGTTTTGGAAATTATTTTTTGATGGCTCTCGATCTAACGAAGGAGCAGGAGTAGGATGCGTTCTGATTAGTCCAGAAGGAGAAAATATCATGCTCACATGTAGACTCGAATTTGATTGCACAAGCAACACAGCAGAATACAAGGCTTTGGTTCAAGGCCTGTACAAGGCAATCGGGTTAGATGTCAAGTATCTTCAAGTCTTTGGAGACTCTGAGATTGTGGTTAAGCAGGTATGTAACACTATACATTGCTTATCAGGTCACTTAGAACACTATCAATCTTTAGTACAAGATCTGACTGAGCATTTCATGGCATTTAATATTTCTTCAATCCCCAGACTCCAAAACGCTAGTGCAGACCTTTTGGCTAACGTAGCTTCTAAGCTTATTCCCTCCGAAGATTTTAGTCCAGATAGATTCTCAATAGAATTAATCTTTAGACCGTCCATTCCTAACAACATCACAAATTGGAGAGTATTCAATGATGATCCTGATATCGTAAATTTCCTCACATCTGAAGGATCCTACTCCAATCAAATAATTGACGAAGACCAGCACGATCGACAATTGCAACAAAATAGCACTAATAATGCTATACCGAAGTCGGTGGTTAAGTTAGAAGACTTATACGATTTGAAAGATCGGTTTAAGAGGTCTACCAATTCAAAACTCTACAGTTCAACCATGAACTACGAATTAGTAAACCTAGAGACCGATGCTAAACCACTAAACATTAATCTAGGCCTCGGCCTAGCCCCTGAAGAGAAACTAGCGTATATTCGTCTTTTGAGACAATATAAAAATGTTTTTGCCTGGAATTATGATGATCTGAAAACATACGACACTTCTATCATCCAGCATACTATTCCTATGATTGATAACGGAAAATCTGTCCAACAAAAACTGAGAAAGATCCACCCTAATTTAGAAAATCAGATAAAAACCGAGCTCAATAAGTTACTGAAAGCCAGGATAATCTTTCCTGTCAGAAATTCCAAGTGGGTCTCCAATATGGTACCCGTTAGGAAGAAAAACGGAGACATTAGGATTTGCATCAACTTTCGAAATCTTAACAAAGCCTGTCAAAAAGAGAATTTTCCTCTTCCACCTATGGAGCAAATACTGCAGGCAGTGGCGGGGTCAGAACTAATGTCTTTCTTGGATGGATTTTCAGGGTAAAATCAAATGTTGGTACATCCTGATGATCAGTTGAAAACCACATTCAGAACTAAATGGGGCACATATGCATATCAAAAGATGCCATTTGGTTTGATTAATGCTGGTGCTACATTTCAGAGAGCCATGGACATCGCATTCAAAGGTCTAGTTAATAAATCTGTAGTAATTTATTTGGATGATATAACAGTGTACTCCAAGAAGCGAAGCGACCATCTCAAAGACCTGAAACAAATCTTTCAACGGTGTTTAAGGTATGGAATTTCACTTAACCCAAAGAAATATTTTTTCGCATTAAGTGAAGGGAAACTTCTAGGATTCATAGTGTCAAAGTCCGGTATTCACATTGATCCTGACAGAATCAAAGAAATTTCTGAAATATCCCTACCTCATAACAAAAAATCCATGCAATCTTTCCTTGGTCAAATCAATTTTGTAAAGAGATTTGTTCCAGATTTTTCGCGAATCGTGTCTCCTTTGCAAAGCATGATTAAAAAGAATTCAAATTATAAATGGGGTCAAGATGAACATGAAGCATTCAACCTAATCAAGCAAGCCATTATTAATGCTCCATCTTTAGCAACCCTGAATTTTTCAGAATATTTTATTTTATACACATTTTCCTCAGATAAGTCATATGCCGTGATACTAACTCAAGCGAATCAAGAAAAAGCGGAAGCTCCAATTTCGTTTTTTAGCTCAAATTTACAAGGTGTTGAACTCAATTATTCTGACGTGGAGAAACAGGCTTATGCTGTCTTCAAAGCGATCAAGTACTTCAGAGCTTTCTTACTTAAAACCCATATTAAGATCATAGTACCGTTTCTAGCGGTAAGGAATCTTCTAGTGCAGAAGGATGTGGGTGAGAAAAGGGCCAATTGGGTTACTGCCTTACAGGAATATGACCTTGAGATCAAACCAGCAAACATTGTAAGAGGTCAAGGCTTCTGCAAAATGCTGGCCGGAGCATCACAAATTTCTAAAACTCCATCTGAAGAGGTACAAATGGGTGAGGTAAGCCTAAACAATGCAGAATCATTATATGCCGATATCATTTATTATCTTAAGAACGGGTATGCTCCATCACACCTTGATCATACTAAGAAAAGAGCTCTAAGATTGAAATATAAACAATATCAGCTCATAAATTATTTTCTTTTCAGAAAAAATTATGATTCTGTTCTTCTTAGGTGTCTTGAAAAAACTGAAGCTGAAAAAGTTTTGCAGGAACTCCATGATGGGCCAGCAGGTGGACACTATGCTGGAGATGCTACTGCACATAAAATCTTACACGTAGGATATTACTGGCCCATGCTGTTCAAAGACTCACACAGTTACGTGAGGAAATGTCAAGTCTGCCAAACTACTGCAGGAAGACAAAAGAAGTCGTCCCTGCCACTACAGCCAGTAAACATTGAGCAACCTTTCAGTCAGTGGGGATTGGACATAATAGGTGAGATCGTTCCTCACTCTTCTAAGCAGCATAGATACATCCTCACGGCAACAGATTATTTCACAAAATGGGTAGAAGCATTTCCGCTCAAGACAGCTAATTCGAAAAATATTATTGAGTTCATTGATCAATTTATAATCACTAGGTTCGGATTTCCATCTGCTTTAATGTTTGACAATGCATCATACTTTTCTGGAAATGCAATGACTGATTTTGCACTTAAAAGAGGATTCAAACTTAAATATTCAGCCAATTACTATCCGCAAGGTAATGGGTTAGCTGAGTCAACAAATAAAAACCTAATTAGGATGATTAAAAGAACAGTTGACCAAAATCAAAAGAATTGGCACAAAGCTTTGGTATATGCTTTATGGGCAGATAGGATAACGCAAAAAGCTTCAATCGGAACTTCTCCCTTTAATTTAGTTTATGGGAAAGAAGTTGTTCTTCCAACTCACTTAGCCATTCCCTCTTTATCTTTAGTACAATACATTGATGAAATACCCACTTCCTCCTTACAGCTGAGACAAATGGAAATAATTAAATTAGAAGAACAACGAGAACAAGCTAAGAAAACGCATGCTCATCTTCAAGAGCTTGTAGAATCCTCTTTTGATTCAAACATAATGACCAGAAAAGATTTTCAGATGGGAGATTTAGTTTTAAAGTGGGATAAGGCTAATGAAGAAAAGGGCAAACACACAAAATTTCAAAGGATGTGTTACAGGATTTAGCAGGTAGGAGGGATCCTTTGCCTGTTAATGGACAAATTCTCAAAAAATATTTTCCATAGAAGATTATTCTTCTATTTTTGTAGAATAGTTTTTCTTTTCATAATAAAACCAGTTGTGAGTGGTTACATTAGGTATTTACAAAAAAGACACCAATTCTCTTTCAGATTTTGAGCTTTTCGCTTGTGTAAATAGCAAATCTTTTGGAAACTTGATCTTTATTATTGATAGATACAGTTAAAGACTTCACCCTAGATATGATACGAGTTTCAACTTCAAGGAATTTGATGAAAGCAACCTTTAGTAAAGAAATTGTTTTATATTAGCACAATGAAAGGTATCAATAACAAAATGAAGATTCTCTGTAGAACAGTTGTTTCGAAAAACTCTATTATAGTCGTCCAGAGCTATCTTAAGGAAACAATGACTTCCTCCCTGCTAAAGGAAAATCGCAGCTTTCAGAGGGATAATCCAAGGATACACTATATCTTGAAGAATAAGAGGTCTCATCACGAGCCGGCTTATCATGATCACAGATATCATAACTTGCCGACTTTGCCAATACTTTCTACCACAACAGGGAAATGACTCAAGATTGTTGCAATCAAAAGACAAGGGGTCTCATCACGAGCCAGCTTGTTCAGCAAAGTTATGAATCAAGTGAGTGACTGTGTCATAATTTGGCTACCAAACCAAGACATTGTTCTTCAAGAATAAAAATAAAATCAAAGCAATAAGTGTGAATATCGATTTTTCTTTAAAAGTTGTAGGTCGCCTGAAGTAGGATACAGGATCATTGCTAGGTAATAGGTAACTTTGTCGAGGCTATAAACGCCTGCTAGCAGCAGAGGCTCTACCTACGACGAATGAGAATATTTAAAACTGGTTTACAGAGGAGACTTAATTTTATCTTTACAAGACCAAGTAATGGCTGATGTGAATACAAGGACTAGCCTAAGGAAGCAAATAATTAGAATGAAAAGAGGTTGAAACAAAATATCACTGACAGTTTAAAGCATGATGTACTCTATCTGTCCATAATAAAGTTTAATTTTCTGAAAAAAATTCTGTTTTGGAAGTTTGAAAAATTCAATAGGAAAACAGAGATAACTGGTTCTTCCAAGTGAATCGCCAATTGTTGTGGCCACCAACAACCCCCCTCCTTATTTAGTATTAACAATAACACTAGGTAAGTGGGGACCCTTAGTAAAAAATTCAAAAAATTCAATTAAAATTCATGTATTATACTCCTTAAGAAAATATTGCACCGCGCGAAGAAGATAGGACATTTCCTTGTGAGTAGAATGATAAATTGCAAGAATGCGATGTGAAATCCATCGCATCGCATGCATTAAGAAACGCTCATAAACGAAAAATTTAAGAAATCACCGATGGTCGATATGCGACATCGCATATCGCAACATCGCATAAAACAACACATAACTATTTAACGAATTGTAAAAACCTGCGATAATGCGATACTACGATCGGCGATCTTGCGATCGCGCGAAACAACAATCTGCGATTCTACGATCGGCGTGATCGGTCAACCCTGCGATAACACATCTTGATGAAAACGTGATAACGCGATGATGCGATGTTGCGATGCGAATCGCAGAGATCGTCCATTGCAGATTTTCCCCGGCTCAACATTCAAGAAAAATTGAATACGCGTGTTAATGAAAATTAATGAATATACGCCAAGTGTTAATGAAAGACAAGTTTTGTGTTTTTCGAAGAGTTAGTTCACAACAGATGGCATGCTTTTTTTTTTGTACATCCATAGAGCTCACAGCTTTCTTGTCAATTTTTATTATCATTACTCTCTCCTTATATGTGAACTGCAGGAATGAAAAACAGAAACAATATGAAGCAATGTGCAGGGAGCGATTAAGGAAAAAGGATAAAGCTCCAATGCTCGGAAGCAGAGAAGAAATGCCCTCATGAATGGATACCGCATGCAATAGAGCCGCGAATTCCAGAGTGTTGCTGAGCTATCCATTACAGATCTATCAGTCAGAGCCATGGTTGAATGAATAGTTGAACAATGCTGATATCAACAGGTGATTTAACGCTCAAGGTTAGAAGCTCACAAAAGCAGTATGTTTGCAAAATTTTAAAGCTTATACCTGGTGAAGGAAAGGTGCTAAAGGCGAAAAACGCACCAGAAAGGCCCGGATCAAAGAATGGAGGGAGTTTTCAATGCGTGATTAGCGCCTAGCGCTAATCGCGCATCGCTGAGAAAATTGCTCAAAAAAGCAAAGTCCCTAACTGCTTAGTCACTTGTAAGCTAGAAACGCAAGAAAGAAAAGGCAAAGGCAATTTGAGGGTTAACCAAGTTGAATTTGGGTTACTACTGAGCATACACAGTAAATCCACATAGCCAGAGATGATTCTCAAGTATATCTGCTATTTTGCTGGAAAAAATGGTGCCAGCGCTTGCCATTTCTGTTTGCTTAGCTCAATCAAAAGCGAAAGACAGTCAGCCGACTCTACCCAGGCAAATATTGAATGCTCGCAACATTAAGGAGCAAATGCAGAAATAGTTGGAATTAGATTTAATTTTTAGAAATAATTTTTCTTAGAAAATGGGCGGTCATTTAAACCGTATCCTGAATATGTGTAATTTATTCATTTAGTCAGTAGTATTTAAACCCTTCTCATGCATTTAGAGAAGGGTCCAGAAATTTATCAAAACCTTTTCCTCAGAACATGCACTTTTTCACCCTCAGAGGAGGTTTTGGTGAATGAATGGATCAAGATTTGTTGATGTTTGCATTTGATATTTGCTACTGATGTTGCACTTCTCTACTCTTAGTAGATGTTAGAGCAAGGAGAAATAAATCATTGTTGCTTGAAGCTTATGAGTAGGACCAGTCATAAATGGTACTTTTATCTCTTGACCATTTCTGCTTATATGTTAAAGTGATACACAATTTTTAGTTGTTTATATGTTATTGCATGAATGCTTGAGTTACCATTTGGCACTTTTGTACGGTGGTAGCTATTTATTTATGTTTAATATATGAATAGCTTATTATGCGATATGTTGTTCACAACTGTTTTACCTAACTTTTTATGCGAAATAGTTCATCTTAATTGATTTCCTTTCTTATAATCACTGAATGATCTTTATTACCAGTTGTTATATGAAATCTCTTTAGATCGCATAATAGAAGAATTACATCTCGGGTTAGCATAGATTAGATGTGTTGTTTTTATTAGATTACCATAGCATAGAATTAGATTAAAGTTTGAATTAGAATAGCTTAGATAGTTACTGTTAGATCAGCAACATCCAATTCTACACACACACACCCATAGATTGGGAAACTGGTCCCATTATCCCCAGTCGGACCCGTTATACCAAACGGATAAGGAGCTGTCAACCAAGGTCTGGACCGAGCGGGTATCCCCCTTGTTGTCGACCTGATTTTCGGGGCTTCAACAGGTTCATTTCTTTTCATTTTTTCTTTAGACCATTTATTTTTTTACCCTTTGATTTTTCTTTTAGGGTATACCCTCTTTACATTTTTTAAATTTTTTAATTGTTTGAAAATATGGAAAACCTTTGCAACAAGAAAAGCTATGAACATATTGCAGAGCTAATCAAGTCAATCATGAAATATGACACCTATTGGTATAGGAGCATAACACCGTTCAAACAAGAATATGATGGAAAATCATGCAAGAGCCAAGCCATACCGATGAATAGTGAGTACACAACTCTGTGCCAAAAATAAATCTTTGATCTCTTAGAAAGAGGATTGATCAGAGAATCTAGCAGTCCTTGGAACTGCTACGAGTTCTATGTAAATAAACAGTTATAACATATTAGAGGTGTTCCCAAATTAGTCATAAATTACAAACCTCTAAATTTTGTACTAGTAGATGATACATATCCTATTCCCCACAAAGGAAGCCTAATAAGCCAAATAGCAGAAGATAAAGTTTTCTCCAAATTTGATATGAAATCTAGGTTTTGGCAAGTTGCGGTAAAAGATGAAGATAGATTCAAAACTTCCTTCAGCATTCCTACTGGTCATTATGAGTGGAATGTTATGCCCTTTGGCCTAAAACATGCACCATCCAAATTTCAAAAGGTCATGGACTAGGTTTTCAAGCCATACTTTGATTGGCTCATTGTATATATTGATGATGTGTTAATCTTCTCTAAATCTATAGAAGAACATTTCAAACATGTACAGATTTTTACACAGGTAGTCAAGAGAAGTGGGCTCATACTAAGCAAGAATAAAATGGAATTGTTTCAGACAAAGATCAAATTCCTGGGACATACTATTGAGGATGGAAAAATCACATTACAATAGCATGCACTTGAATTTGCTAATAAATTTCCATATATGATCATAGATAAAAAAACAATTGCATAGATTCCTAGACTGTTTGAACTACGTCAACAATTTCTATGAAGGATGTTTCCATGACAGAAAATTGTTAAATCAAAGATTGAAAAAAGATCCAGTGCCTTGGACTTTAGAACATACCAATGCCATCAGAAAAATAAAATCTAAGGTAAAAACTTTGCCTATTCTCTACCTTGCAGATGAGGATTTGCCAAAAATTGTAGAAAGTGACACCAGCATCATTGGATGGGGAGGTATTCTCAAGAAAACTAAAGAAGGATAAGAACAAGTTATACATCTTTCTTTAGGCACATGGAACCAAGCAGAACAAAACTATTCTACAATTGAAAAAGAGGTAAAAGTTGCATGGAATTGTATAGACAAATTTGACATCAACCTCATACAAAAAAGGTTTCTTCTCAGGACTGATGCTTTTGCTTTAAAGAAAGTATTAAAAAAAGACATCAAAAAGCCTAGAGAATCCAAGTTTTCCAAATGGAAAGCTTTGTTTTCAAATTTTGATTTTGATGTGGAGCATATAAAGGGAGAAAGAAACTGTCTACCAGATTACTTGAGTCAGGAGTATCTAAAAAAAGAAAATCATCTAATGGTTATTGTCACTGAATGGGACCCTAAAACACATCAAGAAGAACTTAGAAATATCCCAAACAACACCTCATGGCCAATCTATGCTGAAAAAAGGAAACTCTATTGGAAATTAAGAAACACCAAATTTATGGATGCAAATCTACAGCCTCATCGGGACTTACAACGCCTTGTACCAGAAAGAAAGATTTACCCTAAGTCCAGCACTTGGATACATGATATGGTGTATAAGAATTCAATGATGTAATTTGATGTCGCAGACAAAGCATTAAGGGAAAGTTTTCATGATATCAGTATGTTATGGAATGAGGGAAGAAATAGAACCAAAACATTTCATAAATATTATACTATCAATAGAACCAAATATCCTTAACATCCTACAAGAATAATGTGGCCACAAAAGGATCTGAGCCTTGTATTTCTTAACACTGTCTATAATTTATAGGGCTATAAAGATCTCTGGTGGGATCTCTTATGCAGAGATGAAAGATCATAAATACATTATTAAAATTGTACTTGCCTTCATTACAGAGTTACTATTACAACCAACTTGGTTACAAGACTGGTGGTGATGGTATGAGATAAATAAGACTGCTATGGATCCAAGGTACTTTGAAAGAGACTTTCAAAGTGATTGCCAAGAGTGTATGGAGTGTAATGGCATGGAGTGTTTTCATATTCCCTGTAAGACTATTTCAGATATAAAAAAAATTCTGATGATCGCATATTCAGCTACTTCATGAGAGGACATCATCATTGGTTAGTCTTAACCAAATTAAACCATCAGATTATCTTCGAGAAACCAATGATTGTCTGAAGGATTTATACAAAAGCATGGGAGACTAGTGGAGAATACCATGATAATAATGGTTGATTCCCTAGTACAAATCCATTGGGAACATAACTTAAAAGACTCCAAGGGTTCTCGTGGGCTTCTCCTGAAAAGCATCCACAATGTACAGTAATGTCTTGTCACTTGACTTTGATAGTGACTGATTTTCATGGGATTTTATGACAAAAATATCCACATTGTAAATATCTTTTCCGTAGGATTTGGAATAATCTCTACTTTGTAAAAACTCTGATTTTTCGAGACTCGGAGCACTTCTCCAACTTTTTGTGTGATTTGATCCACATCTCGGAATCTTAGTACAATTGTATTTTGGTGTGATTTTATCCATATCTCAAAATCTTAGTACATTTGTCTGATGTTTGTCCCCTTCTCATCCTATAAAAAGAGAGAAGTAAGGCTCATTGGGACATTCAAAGTTGGAGAGTCTGAGAGTGAGAGTCTTGTTGTTTGAAGTCTAAGATAATCTTCCTACTCTGCATTTGTGAATGTCTATGTTCGATCTTCTTGCATCATGAAGAAAGTCTCTTTTAGAGTCGAGTTTGAAAAGCCTGCGTATCAAGGCCTAACAACCCTCGTGAGAACCTAAAGTGGCTAAACTCATTAAGTTTGAGTTTTCTGTTTGTTTTAGAAACTTCAAAGTCAGAGTTTGCAAAGGGCCAGGTAGCCTTTGGAGTGCATCTTAGTTTAGGGTGTAGCATCTGGTAAATACCCAAGCAGTCTATCTCTTATTGAAGTTTCTCTAAATCTTCCAATACTGTAATCCATCTTTTGAAATCAATTAAAGAGAGAATTTTTTCAAAATTTTCTGCATGAGTTTATGTTCTGTTATGCTATTTTAAATATTCTGTGAGAGGAGAGGTTCATCTGAGGTTCACCAGAGGTTCACCGAGGATCGAGGGATGTTTTTCTCATGTTGGCAAGAGGTCGTTGAAGAGAATTATTGCTTGAATATCGAGAGGTTCATGTAAGAGTTCATGTATTCATCACAGAAGACAGAAATTGCACAACAAGCTTCATTTTTTCCTTTGGAGGAAGCCCCTGCTTCAAATTGGTATTATTATGGTAGATAATAATGATAAAGATTTAACCATGAAATTTTGTAAGATTTCATTTCCTCCTATATAATAAAGTATATTTGCAATGGGTGTGTATTCATGATTTCTCCATCTTGCACAATCAAGAGATTCTTCCAAGGTATTCAACCTAATTTAAGTTGTGAAATCTTCACATTCTAAATCTTATTGTTTATGTGTGTATTCATTAAAAAAATGTTTAAATTCAATGTTCATTGATTGAATAAAGTTTAAAGGTAAATGCATAAAAAACATAATTATAGAAAACCATGTCTATTTATCTGGCTTTAAACTATCCACTACGATTAATTTTTTTGTCAAGATTTCTTTCAATTTTAAGAGCATTTCAGGTCTAAGCTACTTTCCTCTTTGAGGTCTTATGACTTTTTTTGTCTCATGAATGCAAATGATCATTATTCTTAAAAATATTTCTCTAATATTCATATATTATTTTCCATTTATATAAATTTCTCAAATATAACTACTAGCATATATAACACTGAAAATTTTAAGGATGGAAACGTATTTTAAAGTTTAGAAATTTTGGTGATTTTTTAGTTATATAAATTTCCCAAATATAACTGCTAGCTTATATAATAGTGAAAATTCTAAGAACAAAAACTTATCTTAAAGTTTATAAATCTTGGTGAATATTACTAATCCCCATTTGCTAACTTTAAATGGAGTAGTCTATCACATAAGTAAATTGGCCAGGGAGTTGATGCCAACCGGAAAAAAAATCTGACTTTGTGCACTTAGTCCAAAAACTCTCGAAAAGGTCATTTAGCACTTCTGGTTGTCAAAAAAGTCAAACTGCTTTCGTATGAGCTTGACGTGTCAAGATATCCATTGGCTGCAAGTTAATGGAGGGTGGGGGGTTGATGGGTCACTGCCAAACCTGAAATCCGAAAACCATAACCAGAAGTGCGCACATCTTGAATTTGGTGTCTACCCTTAGAAAAACTTGAAACCTCAAAAAAACTGACATTCTTCAGTCTCCATTTTCTCTTGCTCAGCTCATTCTCCACAGGTTTGCATTCTCCATTCTCGGGATGCACATCTCTTGGTACCGTCTACCCTGAAACCTTCATTCTTGAGTCATCGTTCACGTGCACACTTAGGCCTACTACATTCTCTATTCTATGATTTACAATGTAAATATACCTTCTTCTAATGAAAAGATTTATATATTCTTAATCTGGCTCATCGCATTGCTTTATAAAAGCTTGCAATTCTATAAAGTGCTTCTAACAAGGTAAAATAGTTTCAGTTTTTCCTTCATGTACAAGAAGAGAAGAATTTGTTGCAGGAGACAACGATAAAAACTTGCCCCACTCTAGGTCAAATAAATGTGTGTTGACAGTTGTGGACCTACCAACATTCAATGGGTCTCCCTGTTATGTGGTCCCAATTAGATTTAAGACTATTTGGGATAGAAGCCCCATCTAGAATATGGCCTGATTACCATTTTCTTAAATATTTTCCTTGGATCTAACTATCAACAAGAGAGAAGATGGCATATGTTCCTTAGAAAAACAAGTAAGTGTGCCTGGTGAGTGTTCAGTTGTAGGTGTGTCAAGATTCTTCTACTGTGTAGGGAAATAAAATTATCCTCTAAGAGAGAGGTAATAGTACCACTCTGGTAGAAACACACACAAACAAGAGATATATGTTTAACATTCAGCGAAATAGTCCACAAACATGCGAAGGGAATTATAACCATTACAACACATTCTCAATATGATAAGCACTAAAATAATAGAAATAGTTCAATTACTTTAGTATAGGTGAAAACAAACACGAATCATAAACATTCATAAAATAGTCTTACAAACATTCATAATCCATGCGTGAAGAACGTGCTAGCCATCAGGCTTCATATATTAAGTAAAAGTCCCAAGAAACATGTATACAACAAACACCACTAGCTCCAATAGTGGGGTGTCAGAGCCACTACTTTCTCCCCAAAAGAACTAACTTGTCTCTTTGATGCCTTGCCGGAGGAGCCAAGGTGAAAAGGTCCTTTGCTCATACAATGAGAGCGTATATATAACCAATTGGGTGATGCTTCACCTCCCTTGTCACTTTTTGACTACTCTCATGATTTTTTGACTTGCTATGACTTTTGAATTTACATGAATATTCATATTTTGTACATTCCCTTTGGACTTCCACTTTACAACACATTTTTGAATAGGAATTTACATCATCCAAAAAAGTGATGTGGCATATGGTGACTCATGACATGACATGACACTAATGACATGGAATGCATGATGACATAGCAATGTCGAGTCATCCTTGTTGCTTATTGCTATGTGTCTTCTTGAGAATTTTGTTTTGTCCACCTCTATCTGGCTTAGAGATTAGAAGCCTTTAGTGATATCAGATCTTGAGCAGAGGTCATGAACTGATGTCCCTTTCCTTTCTTATGATTGATGATGTTGCATAATCAACTACAAAGGTGTCTTCTAGCATGTTACCCTTCTTCATATCCTTCTTCGTCATCATATCCTGGTATGATAGAGTACTTGCATCTATAATTCACTCATGACAAGATGACATCAGTCTGATAAACCCCTAGTCTAACATGTTGCATGATAATCCACTGACTGAGCCAAAACTGGGAGGCAAGCTGAGGGAGAGGCTTAGTGACTATGCAATTGAGTGGCTCGGGAAGTTAGGGGTGAGGCTTGATTCTTGAGACTGTGCAATGTGAAGTTCAAGCTAGACTGAGCACAAAGATGGCGCAGTTGGGGAGCTCAAGGAGCCAAGCTAAGGGCTTGAGCATTGATTATGCATACTGCTTAGTTGTGGAAGGCAGAGGATGTTAGGTGATTGCAAACTTGTGCAAATCAGGAGCTTAAGGGCTAGGATTGAGGACTGAGACTGCACAATGCACAATTCAGGCGTGGCTAGAGGGAAATACTACGTAGTTTCAGATATCAAGGGTCGAGTTTGAGCACTGAGATTGTGCAGTGCACAGTCATGGGAGGACGAAATTGTGCATTGCATAGTGTCAAGACGTAGGGTTGCATCTTGAGGGTTGGGAATATGTAATGCATTGTCCAAGAGGGTTGGATGAGGCTAAGTTGCTTAGTCAAAGGTTTTTTCGAATTTGACTAAGTGTGGGATCGATGAAGTTGATGTGATCAGTGATAAGAATAGACTCTGATCACACACTTAGGAAACTTGACGACACAACATAGACCATATAGAAAACATGAAAAGAAAACTTCCCTCGGTGTGACAACTTTCTAACGATAAGTGCGACACCAAAGATACACTTTACGAGGATTGTGACGACACTTGTGCGACAGTGCTTAAAACTTTGGAAATGAGTGCGACATATGTTTACATGCTAATATCAACATTTATGCAAATATTACCCCTTCAAACCACCAAAACAATCTTATGTGTAATGTGTGACACTTAACATGTGAAAATATGACACTTTGATTTTCATGCAAATGGGAAAAAACACTTCGAAAAACCATATGCAATGGGTCTCAATGTTTGTAACGACAGTAAGCAAGATCAATGTAGGCTATGAAATTTGGGTGTAAGCCAAAATTTTGGAGGGTGTTGTAGCAGCATTTACAAGGTGTTTTTTGAGAATATTCTCTCTTAGCTACATGATAATTTCTATCCAACTAGTTTCATGTTCTATAAACCCACAAATCCATTCAATAACTTCAAATTTTCAGTTTTACCATTTGGTGGCTTATTGAGCTTAATTTGTTTCTTCTTATGACAGTGCCCATCATTTTCTGCACCATTTCTAGCTTCTAAAAATCCCTTGCTCATATCTTACGGTGAATGTGTTTATGTATGTACTACTAGTTTCCCTTGGGAAACCAATTTCCTTTTCCTCCCATCCTCTTGAAAATTTTTGTTTCGAAGAGACAGATGTCCTTCATTTTTCAGTTGTTGCCCACCAGAACCTGACATGGGAGGGTTCTGAAGCATAGGCATTAATTTAACTACCTCAAATCTGTTTCCTTTAAAGGTAGCATAAGAAAATTGACTTGTGGTGCAAGCGTATACTCCAAATGCCTCTGCTAGAAAATTTTCGTGTGAAATAGTTACTCAACAGACAATGCAACCTATCTCTTGGCAACTAAAATAGTCCAGATATTGGAAGAAAAATGAAATTATTTTCACGAAAGAATCTAGTAGTACATTCAAAGGTAGGGACAATTGAAGAGTCGAACAAGGGCTTTTAGAAGTTATATGTGGGGCACAAAAAGTTGGGCACCTTCATCAAAGGTGACAATTTAATCTAATAAAAGTTAGCAAATGGCAAGGTCAACCTCTATATGATTACCAAGTGTAAAATAATTAACTGCGACCTTGGACCCACAGGTAAGGAATTTTTGTGAGCTAAATGCAGTTGGAACACTATAAATGAAGTTTTTTATCTAATAAATTTCATCCTTTTTTTAGCAAAAAGAGTGAAAATATTAAATCCATGTAAAAATTGAAAAGGGCATTGCTTCATACAAACTTATAAATAAGGTGCTAGCAAACAGATCAAACAGGATTCCAAACAATTTGATCACAGGTGAAAATATTTGATGTTAATATCACTGCCCAAGAATCCATCCCCTCCCTTTAAATAGAAAAAAAGATAGGCATGCTAATTAAACTATACATGTCTATAGCTTATGATAGGTTGAACAAGTCCTTCCTGTAGAAAAAGATAGAACTAGTTGGGTTCATTTAAGATTGGAGAGAATTGGTTCTAGGTTGTGTTTCTTGAGAATCTTATTTTTTCCTGTAAATGGAACACCAAAAATAGTTCCTCTCCTTCAAGGGGTCTTTTCCAAGGGAATCACATTCCCTTTTAATCTCTTTTTCATTGTAGTTGGTTATCAATAGATTGATAAACAAGTTAAAAAAATTCAGGGATGAAAGGAGTTAAAATCTCAGGGACCAAAGATAAAGCATCCAACTTACAATTTGTTCATGGTACTCTTAACAGGTTAAAATCATTAAAGTTAGAACAACCTGGTTGAAGGGAAAGTACCCCTAGGGTCCTTTGGGCTAAGACTCTACCAGACTGAAAATTGCTTATTCAAAGAAACACACACACAGCCATTATCTTTACTTTTAAGCAAATTCTAATGTTAAGGGTACGTACCTAAGGTCCTACGTTCGAGAAGGCCTTTAGGGTCCAAACCCTTCTTGGAGTTCCCTTCTTCTTCCTTTGACTTGCAAGACAAACAAATCAAAGAACACAACAGTACATGTACAAATACTTATGTATAAACCATCCTTATGCTATAAAGTTAGTTATAAAAATCTTTAAGCAACCACTTGCATAAGAATTCAAAACAAGAATCTCATAAGCATAAAGAAAGATTGTTTCGGGAACAAAGACGTGTTTCTTTATATATGAAGGCAAATAAAGTACATATAACGGAAAGATATCACCTGAACACCTTCAGCAGGCTCCAAGCAAAGCTTCCTCTCGGATTCGTTCCAGCCTCAAGCCTCCAACAAGAGCTCCTTCCAAGTCTTACTCAATAATGACATCAAGGATGAATGATCACCAATACACATGGAAACAAGGGTTTCCTATGCAAAATGGGGGAAGTGCAGAAAACACCAAGGACTTCAGACCTGGTCTATGGGGAAAATCTCAGCATAATAATCTTGCTCTTCTTTTCTCTCTCCCTTAGGCCTTCCCTTTGATGTCTTTTTATACCATCTCCAAAGTAGTTTTTTAGTTAGGAGTTGGTTGGGAACAGTTGGGCCACGGGCACTAACAGGTGATCCAGCAGGTAAAACCCGCGATCTCCGCCTGAAAATAAGGAATTATATATTTTTTTAAGTGTTATAATACATACACGCGGGTTGGGTATACACAGACCTGCGTGTACACGCGTTCAACTCAGGGCAATATCGCGTATAGGGAATAAAACACTGTTTTTTAAATTTTGGACCAGGTCTGGAAGGAGGGGTTTCCCTAGGCCATGAGTGCAGCATCACAAACCATAAGAGTGAGATTTGGAGCTATAACACAACCACTAGGAATTCACTTCAAGAATTCAACAAGGAAAATTGACGAGGAAAAATATAGGATATGCCCTTCAAATTCAATAAAATATAAGTAGAATATTAAATTGTGTTGGAAAATAGATCACTATTGAGAAGGGAGGGGGGTGTGGGGGGCGGGGGGCAGGTGGGGGAATGAATTAGTAGTGAAGGCTCTTATAAAATTTTCTCCACATTATTAATCATTTAAACCATGCATAAACTGAAACACAAAAGCATAGATCAAATCATCAAATATAGACATGAAACCATGAAGTAATCAACACAATAGACACATATATTTCTAGTGGAAAACCCTCTCGAGGGCCAAAAACCACCCGTTATTGTTGCGCTGCTGAAATATTCTATTATGTCAAGAAAATTCTTTACATAGAGTTATAGTTGGCTACTATCAAATGGAGACTCTTTCTCATGCAGATCTATGGACTACCATATTCTAAAAGTCACCACGATCAATGATCCCCTCCCAGATACTCCTGAACTAACAATCGATTCTACAGACTCCTATCTGTTGGAACCCACCATGATCAATGAGCCTCACCCAATTTCTTCTGCACCATCCAACCACCATTGCATTGAGAAAACTACTCACTTATATTGATTTCTCCCGAGACACCCGACTCCACTCCTCTATGTGGTTCTCATTTCATACGTTTTCATACTAGAACCAAGAACTTCTCAGCATGAGCACCACAACAACATATATTCAAAGCTCACAATAAATAACCAAATATGCACCACAAGCTATAGTCAAACTCTCCACACAAACTGCAAAATAATCTTCAAATACTCCTATAATCAAACTCTAATCATGTTCTCACTAGTTGCATAAAATAATGGTTGAGACATACTTCATCTGACTCCTGCAATAGTAGAAAAATACTTCAGAAAACGTGCATCACACAACCCTCATCCTTAAAACTCACACTCACTCAACAGATAAGAGAATCAAATATACTATTTGTGAGCTTCCTCCAATATATATATGAACTAAGGTGCTCAACTCAATAATTACAAAGAACTATTTATCCCTACAACTTTGTTCATATGATTGGTTTGAGTCGGACTTAGCTCATTGAAACGATTAAGCCACTAACTCCACTTGCCTTTTGATATTTTCAACTTTGATTAGCTTCTAGATTCCCCACCAAATTTTCCAATCTGTTAGCACTCCGTAGTTTTCCTAGCCTGAAAAGGAAACTACTGAGGTAACCACAAACCACATTCAAAGCTGGGATCTGTCCCTTCCAACTTCAGAGAGGGATCTCTCTATATGATTTTTTAATTTTAATGCTTGGATTTCAGGCTACGTATGAAAGGACAAGATATATTTTTTTAAAGTTTTGGTTGTAAACTGGAAGAGAAGTCCATTGGGCATGGAGTCATAAGGTCTTCAGTAATCAATTAAAATAAACAAAGGAGAAGAAAACAAGGTGATCTAGGCAAACTCCTGGATCTCGTAGAGATTTTGTGGTGTGGATAAGATGAATAATAATCAGGATAAATTAAATATAGAACATACACATTTGAATTCTATACTTAATATCAGAGAGAAAACATTGAGATTGCTTAACAAGCCAAAGTAGATTACTGAAAGTAAATTTGGCCCTTAATCTTCTTGTAAACAATTTAAGAAGGAAAAAAAATCATATGAAACTTGAAAGGAAAACAGATTTACAAAGAGGAGAACATCACCATTTTCTTGACACAAGAATCCTGAAAACAAATTGCCTCTATATTATTGAACTGATTAGTTCAAAAATATATTCCACTTCTTACAATCATAGAAAAATATTTTCTTCTTACATAATCCAACCCTTACTAAGTCTTTTTACAAAATATTTATAGAGTTGGTCTTGAATTGATTTGGACTTCAAATAAAATTTATTACAAAATAACACCTACTAAAAGCATGTAGATATTTCCAAAATAAAACTAAGTAATAGGAAATATAGACTATTTCTGATTTTATGTTCAGACGTTGAGGTGAATTGTTGGTGACTGTAGTTACTTTTGTGCTTCTTCTATTTTCCTGCTCCCCAAAACTGTAGGATTTATTTTTGTCTTTATTCAATTAGCTCCAGCAACTTATCCCATCACTCTTCACTAGGAATTAAAAAATTTACCATGCTCAGAAATATCTCATCTAATTATATGTATGTATGAAAACTTGGATTGTTCAAATATAGATGATGGATTTGATGTTGAATGAAGAGGTCATGTTGTAGGCCTTCCATGAATGCTTCTCCACTTATAGTCCCTTTGACTTTAACGAACTTAGATGCATCTACAACAATATTACATAATTGACCTTTGATAATTTTATAATGGAATTCATTTTCCATTAGAAGCTCTTAAGGCTGGGAGCCCTTTCTCCTGCAATACATTAAATTTTTTGTTAAATATTTTTACCTGTAACTCTATTTATTTGCACTTATTATCCAACTGTATCATGATACTTCCCTTTGTTAATACCCTTTTTACTTCCATCATTGTTCCTATTCTATCTTGAATCTGGAGCTCTTTAAGCTCTTCCTTGGTTTTAGAATTCAACATTTTAATGATTCTATTTTCTTCTTCTGACCTGTGCTCTATTTCAAACTTTGTTTGTTCAATTGTTGCTGTTATCACTTAGAACTGCAGTCAATGTATGTAATGATGTCCAAAAAAATTTTCATTATCAAAAAGAGTTGTCTAGTGGTTATGTTCCTATGTGTGTCACTTAGGGATTATGATTTAAAAGGGTATTGATGTGAAACATTGCAAAAAACCGTTAATCATCCTCCATCATAATTGTTTAAGGCATGTCTTGTCTTGTTTGCGTCATTGGTCCTTTGCGCAGTTTCGCAGCGCAGTCTGATTGGCCAATTTGGCAGCGCAATGATGTTTCTGCCTTTTCGTAGCGTGTCATTTACCAGCCATTTCGTAGCGCATTTCGTTAATTTATAACTGTCTGCGCTACGAAATCGGGGATTCGGGGATTTTGCAGCGCGTTTACTTGAAATGTCAAGTCTGGGGGGATGAGTCATTAGGTCCGTCCATATATTGTCAGTTGATGTCCTCTCCAGGTCATTATGGGTCATCATTCCGCCATGAGGTTCAGAACCACGCACATAAACATCATTCAAAGTGATTTTATGATGTATGGTAGTGTTATGATATTTGTTATTAGTGTGTAAACTGACTTGCTTGTATGACAAGACTATTGAAGCGCAAAGGAGCTCGAGTTTTCATTTAAAAGGACCTGATTGCAAGCGAGCCTGCATTCCAAAGTTCGAAGTTGCCTTTTGAGTTGAAGCTGCTGTTAGTTCTCTGTCCGAAAGTTTTCAAAGTAAAATGGAGAAGAGGGAGCATCGATCCGGTAGGTGCCAAAGAACAGAACCGGAGGGGCTTGATCTTACGTTAAAGGATGAAGGTGTAGCAAGAGCTTTTAAAAATGCTGGTTGCTGGAGATTTTGTGAGAAGTTGCAGGGAGGGCATGCAGAGGTAACAAAAGCTTTTGCATTGAATTTTACTGGTTTAAACTCTAAGGTGTCAATGCTAGAATTCCCTGTATCTCCAGAAGCCATTTCTAATGTGACTGAGATTCCTAGAGGAGGACATGAATGGTTCAAAAATTTCAAATTCGATATGAGCCCCTGTAAGGAATTCTTGAAGGAGCCTTATGTAAATGAGGATCTCACAAAGGCTGTGCCAAGGAGTTACGTGAAGGAACATTTTGCACTGCTCCTTACATGCATCCAAAAATATTTAACATGCGAAGGGAGGTATAACAAAGTTTATTCCTATCATTTTAAACTTTTATTACATTTCACAGGCAAAGCATCAATAGATATCCCCTTCTACTTGTTCAGAAGCCTCAGTAAAATGTGTGATAAAATTCAACTGAAAAAAGATGACTGTGAAACATCACTGTTTCACCATGGTTTGGTAAAGCTGTTAGTGTTAGATGGTTTGCAGAAGATTGGTAAAGATTGGAACTCCTTTATTTTTATGGCTGGCTTTCAGAGCAAGACAGGCCTCACTCCATTGCCTGTTAGGGAAAGAGAAGAAACAATTGAGGAACCTACTCTTGCTGAGCTTAGAAAGGAGGTGAAAGATCAAAAGAAGTCCAAAACCAAGTTGAAGAAACCAGTGAAGCCTTTGGTAGTCAAGGAGACACCTCAATCATCATCAAAAGAGAAGGTCAAACAGAAGAAGGATGCACCTGGATCAAGTGAAGTTGAAAGGGTATCAAGAGTAAAAACCAGAGGTCAGTTAAGCAAGGAGAAAGGTAAGTCAATTGCTGTTGAAGAAAGTCCTATGTCAAAAGCTAGTTTAACTGATTTACTTGATGCAATTGAGCTTGAACAAGATCAGCCAATGCAGATTGAGCCAATAGAGTTTGAACAGGACCAGCCAGTGCAGCCAATGCACATTGACTTAACCCAATCCTCACCAGAGAGCATGAAGAAATCAAAGGCTTCGAAAAGGTTACGGTTTGAGGAGCCTAGTGAAGAATATGTGTTCAAGCCACGAAGGCCAATTACAAGAAGACAAATGAAAGAGGCCGAGAAAGTGCATAAAGAGGAGGCAGCTGTAAAAATGCCCAGTACAGAGTTTCTTGAAGTTTTGACTAAAACAGTGCATGCAGCCAGGCGTAAAGACAAGAGTAAAAAGGTTATTATTAGCCAAGGAGGAAATGTCATAGCTATCAAGAACCAGGCAGGAACAACCCAGGAAGAAGTGGCCCAGATAAAGAATGTTTCTAGAGAACGTGCAGTGAGATATGCTAATTATAGAAGGGCTGTATTAAAAGGCAGCACAAGCCTAGTGGGTCAAGCTGACTCGGGGTCTGATGTATTTTCGTGGACGGTACCAGCACTTAAGCAAGCAAAACTCATAAGAAAGCTGAACATGAGCCTGAGATCAGAAAATAAGGCTTTGAAGAAAGAGGTTAGCAGTTTGAAGAAGAAGCTAGGTAAACTAGCTCACTGATTTAAAAGGAAAGGTGCTTTTCAAGTTTTGATAAATTTTGGTTTAAGCTCCATCATTTTGAAACTATTTAGGTCCCTAACACCTGTACAAAATGTCTGAAGAAATCATGAGTTTAAGCAGAAAGCGCTTCAAGATAAATATGTTCTGTTTTGACAAAAACAGCAGTTTCGTAGCGCGCTACGAAACTGCTGTAGATGCTGTTTTATAAGAAAACAATGAATTTGATGATGAGGTCAGCGAATTTTGAAAGGAATGCCTCGAGGACAGGAGGGAGACCATACAAGGCTATCATAGCAATTCAAACAGTGACAGGTGTGAGTTTTGGAGAAAAGGTGAAATATTTTGTTTTTTGCTAAAGTTTTCTTAAAGGTACTTTATGACCGAATGACTAGGGTTCTGGTAGGGTTACCGGAATTTTTGGTTTGTACACCTGTTCAGTCCACAAGGCATCCAGATCATGAGACAGATGGTGTTATACGTTGTTATTGAATAATTAAAGAGCTTGGAGCGTGGTCTTTAAGTAGTAAAGAATAATGGAAGACAGGGACCATGAAAACAGGGCACTCATCTTTATAATTAATGAGCCATCTACACAGCTAGTATCCAAGGCCAACTCGTTCAGTGAATGCTCCTTCAACATATCTCGGCCACAACAAAAAATGTACAGGTGTCAAAGCTCAAGAAAGGCATCATGCATACGAGGAGATAGAGTTAGAATTTCAATGTGATTAGGACTCTATGTATTTACAGCGCAATACCTTATGTATTTAATAAGTTTGTTTAAAAATAGATAAGGTTAGTTAATGATAGATCATCGAGCTCCCCTCATGCTGGAGGAGGAGACTCAAGGTAGTTTTAGTTTTGTTTTCCTATATATAGAAAAAACTCTGATGTAATTCGGGTTGGAGATTTATGAAAAAAACAGAGTTTTTATATTGGCTAATGTAAAAGACTTTTGACAGTAATAGAAAGATTACTTTTTCTTCCCAAGATTCATCTTGTGTTCAAAGGCTCAGAATATATATGGTTTTGTCTTTATCCTTTCTGTTTTACATCTCAATAGACATGCAATCACTCTGAATTCACCTAGTGCTCAGACTTCCTGTGTATGTTTATGAGTTGAAGTTCTTTTTGATAAATGTTCTGAGTGTTTAAACATTATATGCCTTGGCTTCCATGATTGAGTAGTTAATAGTTTACTGCAGAGGTGTTTGACTCCATGAGCCCAATGGAAGAGGTGTTGTTTTGTTGTTCCAACCAGCTTATTTTCATGTACTGTTTGAAGAGTTAGCCATCTTTTCTTGTTATTAATCCATATCAAAAATCTGTGAGAGAGCCCTCTCTGACTAAGGAGGCTAAGCCTTAGTCTAAAGCCTGGTTTGAAATAGTTGCATGAGATCTTGCTAAGTAGCAGCCCTTAGTACACGATTTTGTGATAACAGTTGCCTTGACATTCTGCACTAACTCTTCCTGCTAAAATTTTATTTGAATGGATGGCCATAATTCTATGATGTTTGAGCTGTTAGAGACTGGTTCTCATACTTTTGAATTTGTTGTAGCAATTTTTAGTTCTTTTGCACCTTTTCTAGGTATGCATTATCTTCTTTTATCTTTCTTTCATCCATATTTGTAAGTGTTGTTGTTAACTTCTCATTTTATTTATTTGTTAATGATATTTCTCTTAAAGCTTGTACTAGCTTCTCAGAAGAATTTGAAGTTGATGTTTGTGCTTTTTGTTGTACTTCTTGTTGTGTTGATGTACCTGCTACTTCCAATTGTTCCTTTTCCTTCAACAGTGCTTCCATGTCCTGTTCCATCTTCTGGATTTGAACATTCTGTTCAACTATTATTTTGAACAACTTTTCTTTCTCCATTTCTATATTGGTTACTTCTTTGGCCTGAGGGTGCTCTGTGGTTGGAAGCTTAAGTTGTTTCCTAAGGGCTTGAATATCTGCATTTTTGTTTTTAATTATCTCCTTAACTGCCTTGACATCACTAGGATCATATCCTAGTTTGATTATTAAATCTTCTAAAGTTTTAATTATAGTGTCTTTGGCCAGAGAAGACATTCATTCTATCTTCAACTGTGAATGCATATTATTCAAAGAGGATTGCAACTCTAAGGAAACCATGGATGAACTAGTGAGTGTTGAGTAAATCAACTCACTTGCTTGCTTATGCAAATCGATTTGATCGATTGCATGAACCTTCATGGTATAAGCAGAAAATATTGAAGCCTTGTAATCTTCTGCACTTCTAGGGTCTCGAACTGTAGGTTCCAAAAAGGCCATTTGGAATTGCCCCTTTTTTGTGTCAAATGAATATAACAACCTATGTTGAGTGGTGGAAGTTTGCTTCCAAAACTCTAAATATGTTGAAGCCTTCAAAGCTTCATTCTGCAATTTTATCTCCCTGTATCTTGCAAAAATAATTTGTTGTGCTATAATATGAGATGTAGAAGAGATTGGAGACTCAGTTGTCTCCTCAACAGATGGAAATGAAGTGGTGGGAATACTTGTCAAAACCATTGTACTTTGCTCCTGTGAATCCTTTTCTTCTGAGGATTCTTCTTGAATATTTATTACCTTAGGATCACTCTTTGTGTTAGTCTTTGGATCCTTATTTCTCCTCTTGAATACACGGAATTATGTAGCTTTTTCTTCTAAATCTGTAGGGGACATACTTTCCCTCGACCTCTTGATTTCTTTGTCCTTTGGAATAGGAATTTGTAGAGATGATTGACTAACTATTTTCTCTACAACCTCTTGTAGTGTTTTCTCTATCCACTGCTCCTGATTAGCATGCTTCTCTATCTCTGGCCTAGGTCTATTTGCATATGGAGTGGTCTTTTGCTCAACTCTCAGCTTTGAAATTATCCCTAATGGATCATAAGACCATGTGAAACTTAGTTTAAATTTCATTTTCTTTAATATTTCCTCCATTTCCTTTGTTTTTTCTCTGGTATTTACAATATATAGTCCAACATGTGCCTTCAATTTAAGCTGTAGTTTCTTTTTATTTGATACAAAATGTAATTCATCCATGTTTAACATTTGTCTATCGTATTCCAAAGAAAAAATCCTTACTGGTACAAAAACTGGTAATATATAGGGAGGAAGCTCACACCCATAGATCTGAATCTCTATATAGTTCTAGTAGAGATACCAGTATCCAACTTTTGACTATTATGAAAGATGCAAAACTTTCTTAATCTCTAGAGAAATCCTTGGCATAGCATCACTGCTAAGTAGACACAAGGTTGTATGTAAAAACTGATCCACAAAATCAGTGAATGAATAATCTTCTAAATTTATTCTGACTAAAGAAGTCCAATGAAGGACTGATAATGGACTTCCCTAATCATCCATATTCTATAGTTGGAACTTGAAATTGTGTTGTTGGTAGAACAGTATCAGATATACTAAAATTGATTGGTGTTTAAATACTCCTTTAACTTTAAACTTGAGAAATTGCTCATGTATAACATCTGATAACTACTGACTATAATTGAAAAGAATTGAAGGCTTATGACCAACTGAAAATACTAATAAATACTCTAACACTACCTCATCTACCCACTAGTCTATATGATAAACTAATTATAAATTAACCATGGAAATGACTTGTCTTGACATCTCAGGGAAGATAGAAGCAAAGTATGGGGGATTTGTTCTAGGAAATTCAAAATTCTCAGGCAGAAAACATTAAAAAATATGGGCTTGCTCGAGGAAGGTAAGATTTTTGTATATCTATACAAGTGCATCAATGGAAAATGGGTGCAAAGAGGTATGAGGATTTATCTAAAGAGCTTGAAAAATGCTTTCTGGAGTAATTGAAAATAGGGCTTCATTGTTATGAGGAATTACTGCTTTCTAGCTAGGGAGGTACCTGAGATGACACCAGGTAGTGAATTCAGGGAAAATATGAGTTTGGGGAAAGGTAAATTGAGGTAGAAGTGATTACCAGATGTTTAAATCATCTCTTTGGTGTAAATACTTCTATTTTTCCCAATGATGGAGCTCATACAGATCAAACTCACATTACATTTTTGTTATCTTGTACTTGGTATCAATTAAAGGGAACTTATCTAAATGAGGGATAGGAGGTACCAAGGATCCTCATCAGGCATCTTTCCCTTTCCTTTGTGCGAATACATCTTAATTTCAAATAGGAAATTCAAAGAAAAATGTTACCAGGTCGCAATGTCATTAGTTGTAGAAGAGAAAACTTTGAAGAAGGTGCTAGCGAGCTTCGAAATATTTCAATCTGAACCTGCATGGATAAAATATCAAGCAAAAGGGGATAATATAGGTTGATAGGGGATTTTATAAAATGAATTGATGGCGATCAATGGGATTATTACCATTTTTGGAGCATAACATTTATGAGTTCTTTATACATTAGCGGGAGAAAATTAAATGGGAAATGACTATATGCCTATTGGTGGGAGATTGAAATCCTAACAGTTAAATGACGTAAAGGATGGGTGACATGGATGGATGAGTGACATGGAAATATGAGTTACATGGATGGATAGGTGACGTGGCCAAAGAGATGGATGAAGGGTGTCGAGGATGGAGCATGAGCAAACAGGTAGAAGGAGCATCGAAAGGTGGTTTTTCGAGGGAGGAGGAGTGGTAAGTGGTAAAAGGAAGGGACCCCCTGAAATGAACAAGGAGCTACCATGTTACCTCAGCTAGTTTATTTCAAACAACATTTTTCCCACCTCCACCCCTCCCCCCCCTCATTATGTTCCGAAAGGTTGTGGGGGGTGTGGGGGGCGAACCTCATTCCCTGCCATTGATCTAGGTGGGGACGATATTGGCCTTTGAAAATTGAGAACGCTTTATGAAAATCAACAAAGAATGTCAAATCACCTTTATTTCCAAGCTATAAAACAAAATTTTATTATAACTTTGACAAATTTGGCGACATTTGAACTAGCGCGCCTTTTTGGGGTTTTATTATTATTATTATTTTTCTTTTCCCCTTTCATTTTTATTTTTTCTCTTCTATTTTTCTATGTTTTCTATCTTTATTTTTTCTCTTCTTTTCTATTTTTTCTTTCTATTCTATTTTTCTTTTTATAGGCTAGACAATCTTAAAACGAAAATTAATTTACAATATCCCATTGGGATAAATGACTAGATAACCATATCTTGACTATTATATTTATAGGACCCTAACATGACCATATGCCAAAAAGTTTTAATCAAGAATGTCGCTATAATACCAAAATTAGTTGAGTTGCGCGAGGAATGTGGAGAAAAACTCGTGAAAAGGCTCAGTCGCACACACAACACTACACAAACTATACTATACCTCCTCAACTGCTCCCACAGGCCTACCTACCAGTGATTTTAAAGTTTCACTCACTCCCATGACTCACCATCCATGTGACTAGGCAGAAGATGAAGGAAAAACACAACCAAGTCAACTCAAATCTTTGCCAAACTTTAGGAACACCTTCATCAGCTCCAAAACACACCTCCAAGCCTCTGTGACAAGTTTACAACTGATTACATAGGCCAATGACTCCTGCAAAAAGTCAATGACAAGGATTCCCAAATCTTCCAACCTCATCACCCAAGACCAACACCTCTATCTCCTCAAGCAGCAATGACAACATGTCCATACACCTCTATCACCTATAGCAACATCTCTAACTCCTACAACAACAACATCAAGTCATACAACTTCCTCCAACACCTGTAGAGGAACCTCCAATACAACAAACAAAATCTCAACTTATGTAGAAATAATCCAACACACGTAGAATCATATGCAACACCTATAGCAGAAATCCAATCTCCTGTAGTAGCAACATATTCAATCAACACAACATGTCCTGAATCCACCTCTACTCAACCTCCAAATCACCTCCACTACGTAATGCCAACACCAGGTTGACATCAATTCCAACGAACAAGACCATCAAGAGAAATACTCATCACACATCATGAGTAGGACTAATAATCATTAGGTAGACATAAGGCATATGATGAACAACACTATGACCAGGACCGTGTTGACATTAATGTGAACACTACAATGCCAATAAACTCCCCCTTTAACATTGATTTCAACCTCAATCTAGCATTTGAGTTTGATCTTAATTGTATCATTATATATTATTTCATCCATATCGATGAATTTGGAGTGGAAAAAGTGGAGGAATCATCTCATGGGATTGTTTTTACCGGTGGGACCCAATTTGGTGAAACAGGGTTTGAACCCTTATGAGAGCGTTTTGAGGCATAAAACAAAGTTTTTGGGGGTAAAATTTTTCCACTTTTGTGCAACACCTTCTCATGTTATTTTACACACATAGGTCTTCCCAACAGCGCAAGAAGCGCACCAATCGGAGTCTGTATGCAAAAGTAATGTCACTCATAAGTTGACCTTCATGTTTTCAGACCTATAGTTCAAGACGATGCCTTGTCAACCTCCATTATTAATGGAAAAAAGGTTATACACATGTTTGTGATGTAAAAAAATATAAAATATTATATTTTGTAACTCTAAATAAGAGTTGATGTAGTTAAACTTAACCACTAGTAGGCTATCGGGTTGTGTTATAACTGGGCCACTAGGAGGAAGAAGCATTCCATACTTTCGAGAGAATTTTGTTCCATAGATGAGAAAAGATATCTAGGAGAGATAGGAGGTGGAGCACACATAGAGGATTTATGCACAGTAGCATACCATGGGCCACAGGCATTACCTATTTGTACCTGTAGCCATATTTCCAGACAGAGAAAGTGAGTGAAGCGGTCTCACCTTCTAGTTGGGTTTTCTCCCGAAAGAGTTTCCCAGAGAGCATACCTTGTGTCTTATTTGTGTGTGAGATTATTTTTTCATTCTCTAATTTTTTTTATAATTTCCATTTGCATGCATGCACTAATTACAGTTAAATCCACAGATCTTAAAGTTTAATAAACTCTAATAGTGTAGAATTTTTAGAGTTTTAATATAATATTATTAGATATGTTGTGACAAACTATCCAGTGGAATGGTCATGGTAGTTTACAGATCAGAGGTTGATCTCCATACATTTTCCAACACTGAAATTGCAACTCTAAAGTTGATCTCTATCCATCCAAATTCTCTCCCCCTTTGACATCAATAGCAAAGGGACATACCAACACTAAAGAACAATGCCAATAATGTTGGATGGGAATAAGAATCCCCCTGTCATATTCAACACCATGAAGATGAAAACCAAAAGTATCTCCTTCAAGATAAGCATGTGAAACAAGAAACTCAGTTGCCAACACCTCTAGCCAATGCCATGCAATCTCTAAAAATGAACATGCCCTCCTAAGCATGTAATGAAGCTACAATCACACTCTCTTTTTTGTTGAAGAAACACATCTTATTCACTGCAATACACCTCCTTGCGAAGTGCAAGAGACTACTTCTCATGAACCATGACTCCAACTACCTTTGTACAAGACATACAATGAAGTACAATACATACAATGCTTCATGGAGAAAATACATGGTGTTGGCATTATGACACAGGTTTGGCGCTATGGCACAGATGTTGTCCTTGATGGCAACTCACTCTGATGACGGATCTCAGTTCAGGCTCTCAGAATGGAAGAAATATATATATATATACGCAGGTTCACCATGACGAAGACACGTATACACGTGGGTCAGTCGTTCAAAAGTCGTGTATGCGTATACACGCACTTTCATGCAGGGAAAAGCACGTACATGTGGGAGATCTTACTTTTGGTCCGTGATATTCAGTCCTTGGTAATTGAACCTATGGTTTTGGGCCATGATATCTCATCAGAAGTGTTGATCCCAAGTATTAGGTCCATGGTATTGTTTTGTTATGGTTTTGGATCGTGGAATTGTGAAAGACCTAAGACTATAAAAGAGGAAGGAGATCATTTGGCAAAGGATCATCTGAATTATTGAATATCTAAATGTACTAGATTTGGAATATTGGTGATTGGGTTATGGTCCAGATCTGGATCTGAATGAAGGAGGAACCTGAGCGCAAGGAGAAGGATAAGTTCTATTGATGGGTCAAAATCTTAAGGCTTGACTAATAGTATCTTTGTATGATTTTGATCTGTTATATGTGGCGCATGCTTATAAATCTGGTAATCTGGGTTAACCAATGTCTGGATGTTTGAAAGAGTGAATTATCCTTTATAGATCTGTACGCAGGTTCAGTGAAGCGAAGGCGCGTATACACGCTGGTTCTGTGAGTAAAAACAGCGTATACGCAGGTTGATCCAAACACAAAAGCGTATGCACGCAGGTTTCTGGTCATTGAAGTAGCGTACGTCCCTTGGGTTGTGTTCTAGCTGCTTTTGTTTATTGATGCAGTGCTCTGGGTTCAGAATTTGGTGTGTGGCTTCTGTTACTATGTTCTGGGTACAGTTGTTAGAGAAGTGTCTACTTGATTCACTTCTAATTAGGTGAAAAGGAGATTGTTTGATGCAGAAATTCTTGATGATTGATTGATGTTCACAAATCTAGTCTGAAAATTTATGAAACGTGGTCCAAGGAAGAAAAAGAAGGTTGTAGCATTTTGTAGGCCAGCACCTACGTACTAGTATCTTGGCTAGTGCAAGAGCTAAGGGGGTTGTAGCTCCCTTCCAGGAGAAGCTGGAGAACGAGAGAGGGTTGTATCTCTCTGCAGGTTGCAGCCTGCGTACTGGTAAAGGACTGCACCAGTACAGAATATTTGTAAAAAGAAGTTTCTAATTGAAAAAGATAGAGACATATTATAGCAGGTGGTTTTCACCCACATTGGGTTTCCACCTTACATATTGTGTTCTTGTTTGTGACTGTCTGCATTTTTCCTGTTCCTGGTTATTGTTTCTATGGTTATGACACATAGATCTAAAATCAACATCTGAAGATTAATTAATTTACAAGTCTGTAATTTATACGCAGGTTTCCTTTACTGAAGTTGTGTATATACGCTGGTTTGTCTAACTAAAGTAGTGTATACAAATCTGTCAAAGAATTGAAAAGAATTGTCTTGATAATATTGATTCACCCCCCCTCTCAGTGTTATTTCCAACACACGGTTGTGACAAATATATAGCACTGACATATGAATCCTCTATAAACTCTCCTATCACCAACCAAGACTTCTATGGACCCAAGTTTACATCATACACCCAATTTAGTTGGCTACATCAATGATAAACAAAATAATTCATACTTGGACTTCCATTGACCTATACATAGCTAATGACAAGACCGTACGAGACACCATGGGTCTCTCCATGAGAAATATACCCAAAAGATGACAAAATGATATTACACGGATTTTACAACTACACACAATGGTGCTCTCTTCTATACATGCCCAAAACATGAAATAACATGATCACATGGCATCAATGAGCAACAAAGTATGCTCCATATAGCAGAAACGACAATAATACAATTCATGGCATAGGCATCAATTACAAGGCCCCCATGAGAAATGATATACTCTCTCAATGTGTGGCAGCAATAATAGAGAAACTAGCAGTATCATGTGCTAGTGCATGTCCATTGAATGCCTTGGCCATCACCATCCCAGCAATGAATATCCTACAACAAGATCATGAAAAATCACTATAAGCCACCACCATGCTCCAAATGAGCATCAGCAAAAAAATCAATTGGTAGCAACATCATATCAATATGTCATAGAGAAGTAGTAAATGGATATCATCATCATCATGAGGCTCATCAACCATCAACATAATATATCATCAACTCAAATCATGAGCATCACATCAATAAGAAGCAATTGCATCACTAGCAGCAAAAATAACATCAAAATATTTGGCAATATAACACCATCAACAACATTGGTTCATCATCTCCTCAATCGCAAACCATTAGCACATTCTCTCTCCCCATGAAAGCAAAAACCAAGCAACAACATTCATCATACCAAAACATCATGAGCAAGAACATTCTCTCCATATATAAACAGCAATATAAATCAACATGACTCAAACATATGAATATCCAACACATCATAAGCAACATCATACTCTCTCTCCATGCAATAATAACATATGGTTCAACCATCTAATACATATTAGTAACATGCATGATTCATCTAGAAATGAAAACATAAGCAATAAGGTGTATACTCTAGATGAGCCAACACTAACACATCATCTTATCTCCATAGTAGAAACACATATATGACAACACATGAGATTTCTTTATAAAAAAAAAATACACAGATAATGTCATGCAAGCATATGATCTTGCCACTATATGGCAGTAGCAACAAAAAAAATTCTTCCGTGCATCAAATCAATGTCAAAAATATGCACAACATGCTCATCCATAGTGAACACAATGCCAACACTTTGCAAATCCATTAGGAAGAACAAGTGCTCCCCTTAAATGTGTGATCCTTCATCACACCTTTACCATATTCATAAGACAATCATGTGGTTGTCATACCTCTAAAAATGTAAAAAATATCTCAATATGCATTTGTTCCAAAAACCATCAGTAACAATATAGCTTATCCAACTAAAATCAAACTGGAATAGAAATAGATCAGAAATGAAAATGCACTTCAAACCTCAAGAACTCCCCCAGAACACATGCATCTCTAAAAATGTAGATTTTTCTTCATTCACTCTTCAATATGTGGCTGAACATACAAAAATATACATGCAACTCATGATACAACCATATTCTCCCCCTCATACCATGTTGGCCTCTATTTTTGGTGCGATTTCCTTGTTGCTCTTTTCTCCTCCAAAATTTTATCTGTCAATCCTTCTTCTTCTAGTGAGGTTGGCCTTACATATTCTCTCTCTTTGGTTTGATCTCCTATAACACAGGGAAGTTTGCAATCCTTGGCCTTATGGATAATATTGTCACACATAAAACATCTAATGTGACCAAGGAACTAAGGAATAACTTGATATCTTCTATTGATCTGATTTTTATTCCTTGCATGTGCCCTGTAGTAAATAATGCTATGGCCAAAATCATTGCATGAGAAAAAATAACCATAAAATGGATTATTATACTTGACAGATGGAGATCTTCTTTGCATGCATGCTTGAGGTTGCTTCTCCTTTGGATGCTCCTTTTGATGAGAGAGTTTGATCTCTCCATTACTACAAATTGTTACTATATGTCCACGTATTCCAAAATTATAACATCTTCCAATTATATTCTTCTTCTTTGGCCTTTTATGCTTGTTGATGATTCTCCTTTTTCATTATGCTACTGGCTACTCCAACATTTTCTGATTTGCATCTTGTTGTTTGGGCATTAGATCTGATCCTTTATAATTCTTCTTTTCCAAATTTTTCTTCATCTTTCAATTTTGGCACTCATCCTCCAACTCCTTGTACAACTTCCTCATTCCATTTTCGATTTTTCTTCCTTCTTCCAGCTGAGTTTTCAGATTTGAAATTTCTTCTTTGAATGCATACTCCTTTTCATCAAACATTTGCAACAACATTTGTTGATCTTTATTTTCAGCCATGAGCCTTTGAATCTATGCTTCTAGTGCCACTATCTTAGATTGATTGCCATCCTTTCTATTGATCTCTTCTTGTTGTCTCTCAAGATTGATGCTTGATATATCACTATTATCACTAGAAATTGTATCATCTTCTTCAACATCTGAACTTTCATCTTCTTCTTGTGAGGAGACTTTATTTACTACTACAATATGTGTTGAGGAGACTTGATTTACTACTACAATATGTGTTGAATCCCTTCCATTTTTCTCTATCTCTAAAAAATGCAATTTTCCTCCAAGATAAAAATTTTGCAACCTATTCAACATTTCTTTTGTAGTCTGACAATGTCTCACATACATGCTACCATATTTTGAAATACTATGAACAATAATCTTTTTATCCAAATCTTAGATTCATCATTAACTCCATATTCAACTGATAGAAAAAAGTAAATAAATAAATAAATAAAAATCATCAAGATATAAAAAATATGACTCCAATATCCACTCTCCAGTGATCAAGCTACACCTGAGAGCCCTGCTCTGATACCAATTTTTAGAAACTAGAACTATTGAGGGGGGGGAGGGGTGGGGGGTTAATCAATAGTGAATATTCTTATAATTTTTTCTCCAAATTATTAACCATTTAAATCATGCATAAACTGAAACAAAAAATCATATATCAAAGCATCAAATATAGGCATGAAACCACGAAAGCAATCAACACAATAGAAGCAAATATTTCTGGTGGAAAACCCTCTCTAGGGTGAAAAACCACTCGTTGTTATTTCACTTCTCAAATATTCTATTATGTCAACAAAATTCTTTAGATAAAGTTATAGATAGATACTCTCAAATGGATACTCTTTCTCATGCGGATCTACAGACTACCATCTGTTGAAGGCCACCATGATCAATGATCCTTGCCCGAAAACTCCTGAACTAACAATTGACTCTACAGACTCCTATTTGTTGGAACCCACCACAACCAATGAGCCTTTCCATTTTTATTCCAAGCTATCCAACCATCATTGGATTGAAAAAATTTCTCACTTATATTGATTTCACCTGATTCACCAAACTCTGCTCCCCTATGTGGTTCTCGTTTCATACATTTTCATACTGGAACTGATAACTTCTCAACTTAAGCACCACAATAACATATCTTCAAAGCTCACAGTAAAAAACCAAATTTGCACCACAAACTACAGTCAAACTCTCCAAACAAACTGAAAAACAATCTCCAAATACTCCTACAATCAAACTTTAATCATCTTCTCACTAGCTGCACAAAATACTAGTTGAGGCATACTTCATCTGACTGTTGCAACATGTTGACGGAGCGAAATGTATTGCCAACAACTAAGGGGGTCTTCCCAGTGTGAAGTCCCAATTAGACCTCACACCGTTTGGAATAGGAGCCCCATCCGATATGTGGGCCCAACTACCACCATGAATGTTTTTGCTCTTTGTTATCAAACGAGAAGCTGTGAGAGTGGGACAAGAATGAAATTTTGAGGCGGTGAAACGAAATCAGCCCAAGATTGACATATTGCAGAAAGAGGTATAAACAAGTCTCAACAACAATAAGAAGAGATATGTCATGAGAGGGATTAGTGAGCTAAAACCCAATTAGACATACAGTAAACAGGAACATGCAAGAAGTTAATTGCAAAGTAGTTCACAATAGGTCACTGACATGGCAAGGAACAAGTAAACACAAATTCGAAAGCACAACATACATGCAACCACTATGTACCAGTCCATAACATATTGTGTATATGAAAGTGCACATACAAATATAGTGAAGTATCAGACAACTAATACAACCACCATGAGAAAGCATGGGAATCAGTGCCAAAGATAAAGAACATCTTATTAATGTCACTACAACTTCAAATAAATATCATGCAATTGGTCAAAACCTAATAGTGGAACATGGATTGCTCATACCATTGCCCAATGTCAAAACCATAACCCCACTGCAAATCCACCTCTACTATCTGCCAAGAGCTAAGTGGCCCTAACTCTCAAGCATAAATCAATTATCTAATCCTAACTTCAACTCAAGTGATAAAGTCCCCTAATAATGAGGCCTGAGGGAACATTTATCGAGATGAGGTGATTTTTCACCTACCGTGACCCTTGGCCTTCCCTCATGCCCTTTCATCTACCCTCATGACTCTTGGGATTACTTCCTCTTTTCTCAATCCAAAATTATTGTTACATGCCCACATCAGTCCTAACATAGTGGCTGATATAACAGTGGGCAATATTTACATCACGATGAAGGAAAGAGAGAGAAGGATGTGGAGGGTTAGTAGAAACCCTAGAATGCTTGTTTCCCATATGTCGCAACACTATGGATGGTTGGTCTTGGAACCATCTTATTTTACTTCCACTATACTTTGCTTGCATTAATCAATCCTCTAGTGATGTGCCTCGGAGTTTATTGAGAAGTTCTTGGTGCTTTCAAGCGACCACCTGGCTTTCTATGCAAGCTTCATGATACATCCTAAATCTTGTGTGTAGACTGACACCTTGCTACCTTCCTTCCGCCCTGGAGCTAGCTTGAATTGAATATATGTTGTTGACCAGGATCATGCATTTCCACAACAACGATCCCTTGGGTCATTTTAGCAACCAATTCATCTTAAGTGTTTGCATAAATGGCAGGGATCTACCTTCGCAGCTTCAGTCCTACACATGTACACAATCATCAATTAAGCATCAAGACAAATGTATTCTGATGAAATATAAGAAATAAATATCACAATTAATAATGAGAAAGAATTATTAGCCTTGAAATTGCTTGCAATTTCATGGTCACAAATTTGTGCATTGCTATGCTCCATGTCTTGGCATCGAGGTGGCACCAATGGTTGCTTTCCCTGAGTGGTCATATTATTATTGTTATACCATCTTTCACGCTCCTTTTCATCCTCGTCCCACATGTTGGGCATTGTTGCATTGCATTGTTTTTAAACATTTGCAAAGGTGTTAAGTAAAATTCCTTGGCCATTTCCATTGAATAACATGACCCTTTGCAACCTTCGAACCTTGCACTACCTGAATAGTATTTGTGGATGCACAACATATCTACGAAACCCAGGGTTAGCGTGCTTGCTTCTTGAGCCTACACCCATCATCAACACTCACCATTATGCTTCTCATGCCATGTTTCTGGAGGTGAGAGATGCTTTTCTTTTCGTTGAAGTCATGAACCATCTCAAATTCCTCCTTGAATTCATATCCTTTGTTCTCTTATCCAAATAATAAGATAGACTTGGTGTTGTAGTGGGAACAAGGACCTTTTATAGAAATTATTTTCACCAACGATATATGGTAGTCTCTAGTGATTGTTCATGGGCACTACAACTCAAGAGAGAGCTATAAATGCCTATTGTGCTTCATCATTCTAGAGGAATGAATTTTCTTGAGAAGGTGAGTGAGCGGTCTAGCAATACGACCATAATTGCAGACAAATTTGTGATAGTAGCCGGTGAGACCCAAGAATCCTCTCAAACTCTTCAAGGTCTTTGGTTGGGGCCAACCCTGCATTGCCTAGATATTTTTGGGATCCACCTTGACGCCTTCACGCCCCACAATGTGGCCCAAATACTTGACTTATTTCATGCCAAAAGAGCACTTGGACAATTTGACAAGTAATTTATGCTTCCCGAGTAGTTGCAATAGTAGGTCTACATGCTGAAGATGTTTTTCCCAGGTGAGGCTGTAGATGAGAATGTCACCAAAGAAAACAAAGACAAATTTTCTGAGATATGGTTTGAGCAGGTGATTCATGAGGCTCTAAAAATTGGATGGGGCATTACAGAGACCAAATGGCATGACCAAGTATTCATAATGGCCTTCATGAGTTCGGAAAGAAGTCTTTGGAATGTCTACTTCTTTCATGTGAATTTGGTGATAGCTTGTGAAGGTCCAGCTTAGTAAAGAATTGAACCTCATTCAGTTCATCTAGCAAATCATCAACAACCAGGATGAGGAATTTATCTTTGACCGTCAGATTGTTGAGGGCCCTAAAGTCTGGAAACATATGCCTTTCCCCATATTTCTTGAGCACCATGACCACAGGAGATGGATAAGTATTAATGCTAGGACGAATGACACCAGCTTCCATGAGTTCCTTGATGATTTTTTCAATTTCATTCTTTTGGGTGAAAGGGTATCTATATGGGTGCACGTTTTATGGTTGTGCCCCTAGGACCAAAGTAATTCTATCTCTCGATGGTGGAAGCTCGAGAGGTTTGTCAAAGACCTACAGATGGCCCTTTAAAACCTGTTGCATCTCAGGATGAATATGAAGAGTAGGGGGCTCGAAGGCCTAAATGGCATTAAATTGGGCGATAACTCCATGGTGGCCCTTTTTTAACAACTTTTCTATCCGATGCGAGTTGATGATAGAAGGAGTACCTGCTTGGAGTTCGTGAAGGGTATGCATGTGATCATTCTGCTTAAAGCTCATATATAACTCCTTGAAATCCATTGTGATTGGGTTGAGTGTGTGGAGCCATTCAACACCCAAGACAATGTGGGTGGGTGGTGCATTCGGACGTGAGCTTGGATGGTGTCTTTGAGACCACTTATAAAACATTCCAAGTATAATTCATCTGCCATACCTCCTGTGCGGAAGGCTAATTTCTCAAATGCTGTAATATAGTTGTGTACTGTGCCTATCTATCTGAGCTTAGTAAGGTGACCCTAAAAATAGGATTCATGTTCAAAGCATTCACAAAGGGATTTTTAGAACGCCTGCCAAGTAATTGTCCATGCATAGAATTTTTGATGCCACTACCACCATTGCCATCTTTCTTGGTCCAAGTAAAGGCCTCCCACACATAGCTTAGTCTCATCATCTCTGATGTGATTCAGCATGAAATACTGGTCAATTTTTGATAGCCATATTTTTGGATTAGAGCCATCAAATTTGTACATTTCCAGCTTGGGTGGTCGAGGGTGGGAATGTTGGTGGTTTCCATGGAAGTGAAGAGAATGACTAGATTCTCCTTCATGGTCTTCATTAAAAGCATATGCCTCCGATTGTGCCACTGACTTGCCCTTTATGACTGTGTCATTCAATCTCTGGATCTGCCTCACTAATTCCTCCAACTTGTTTTCAAGGGATTCCATCTTCTCATTGGCCATAGCTTGAGCTCTAGTTTCTACCATACTCAAATATGGTTGTCACTGTGAAAAAATTTGGGACCGCTCAAAAAATGAAGCTGACAAGTGAATGGTACCACCTCGCTCAACCATCATCCTGATTCTTATGGGCTAAGTCCCAGAAAAGTTAATCGTCCTAAGTCGCTTATAATCATCCTAAGTCGCTTATAATCGTCCTAAGTCGCTTATAATCGTCCTGATTTTTTTTTTTTAATCCGAAAGGAGTTTTACTCCCCGCTTATCAATACTGCAATAGCCAATTCCCAGAAAAGTTAATGCTACCCAATGTCCTGTGAGAATCACCCCAAGGTGTAGGAGCCACAAGCTTCCCTGCACAAATGGTCAAATCTATCTGTGAAACCCTCAACTATAGAGTGTGAGTAGGAATTCGGCAGTGACTGAACCCCCACTGCTAGATCTAAATGGTATTCTGGTGGATCTGATTGTTGCAGCGGTGCAGAATCCAATCTGCTAGATCTGATCTGGCAAAGAATATGATGGTAAATCTTTAGAGAGACAAGGGAACTGTGGTCTCAAGGAGTGTCATGTGCTACAGATCACAATATACATAAGGGTCCAACAGTAGTACTCGGCTCAATCTTTCAGGGCACTAACTAAGGAGGATTAATGTTGTTGGGAAAAGTATCCAATACGGAATGACCCTATCCCACTCTAAGGGTGATAGTACCTCAGCAACAATCAAAGCAAAGCTATTCGAGATTACTTCTTTATGAGATGTAAGAGAGAGGAGAAAGAGATCCACTAACCGTTGTCTTCCGCTAATGATTGATCCAATCTTCCCTCTTTGCTGCTTGCTCCCAGCTCCTTGCTCTTTTACTGGCCCAGCTACACCAAGATCCTGCAAAATCACAAGAGAGGGAAACTACAAGAAGCATACATTCATAATTGATTCAAGGATTAGAATAAATCAAATATACAAGTATCAATATGCCATTGAGACACATGCATATAGAAGAACCTCAAATGCTTTATTAATGGAAGAAGTAAAGTTCAGGAAGTGATACAACCATAAAAGGCCCAATCCAGCATCACCTCCCAGCAGAAAGAAATCTCCTCTTCACCTCCTTCAAGAAAATCACCCAATAGTTCTATACTCAAACCAACAGCACCTCCTTACAGTCACAAGATTCCAGCCCCCTTAGACCTCATGAGAGAGCTCTATATATAGGAGTTTTGGAGAAAGGATGAGTCAGCTTGAGGCATGAAGCTGACTAGTGTCCTCTCCCACTTCAGTTATTCTTCAGTTCTTGAGTCCACTTGGAGGTTCTTGCTTCCACTTGGAGATCTAGACCCTCTTACTCATCACTAGGCGAATTCTCTGATCCAAGTGTCATTTTGGAAGCTTCCTGGGCATTGACACCTTGAGGAATGACTGTGCCACTTGGCCAATCTCACCCAGCGCAGGTAGCCTTCATTGGAGTTGACATTCAGCACAGGTACCGAGTGGAGTAGTTGACATTCAGCGCAGATGCTCAGTGGAGCAGTTGACATGATCCAGAATTAGCTTGTTTTTGAGTGTTTTCAGGTGGAGAACTGATTTTCAGTGTTGTGGTTTGCTGACCTTGTTCCTCTAGGGGTAGGAACAACATGTTTAGGGACTTTGGATCCCTTAGATTATCGACATTTCATGCTTCATGTTGTAAGGCACAAAAATGTCTATAACAGTTGCCCCCTAAAGTATGAGGTCATTTATCGGGTGAAATGCTTTATCAGGAGGATCCGAAGTTCATTCAATCGCTGAGAGGTGACCTGTAATAAAATACAATGCAATACATTATTTTTCATTCTGCTTTCATGATCTAGCTGAGGCGTGCATTCCCATGCTCAGCTTTATAAATTCATTTTGGTACATAGAACAGACGATCGTCTGATGATAGACTGATAATTCTCTGCTGAAATTATCATCCTTTGAGTAGGATGATCATCTGCTGCAATGATGTACATATCAAATGTCTTTATATTTCCTGAATATATATCGCATCCCGGATGGATGAAACTAGATCCGGGGTCTTCAAACTCGTTCGATCTTCACTCTAAGTACAAGTCGATCCACGTGAGAATTGCGCTGAAGTCGAACATGGAAAGACATCGCTTGATTACCGGTCAAAGATGTAAACCGTTAACAAGCGCGAGAGGAATCATCGATAATGATAATTACCCTCAAGGTACTGCAGTACAATTCACGTGGTGTGAATAAAGGACTTGGCGTCGAACACCACGCAAAATCTTCTGGTCGAAGGTCATTGATGTATACCTGTCGCCGGAAGTGAGAAACTTGCCATTGAGGCATGTAAGCTTCAAAGTACTGAGGGGGGTGTTCCTAGATCAACTTCTTGGATAATGAGCCGAAGTCGACAAGAAGCGATCCGTCAAAGGAGGTCCTTAATGAATCCCACGTCAGTGACACGGAACGGAGCTAATGATTTTAGTGGAGGTGAAAACAATCTGTGAAATATGATTCAGGGTGGCGATCATGGATGGATGAAGGATAATGTATGGCAGTGGATGGGACACGGTTGACTCTTTCTGAACAACATCTCTTGAACATATAACGACACTGATGCGATGGATCGGTAGCATTACCCCAAATGCGGATGGTTTGGCGAGGACCATGGTGATGAGACCGGTGAATGAAACAACCCAACCCGATGTGATACGAAGGAAAAGTGTCATGTTCAAGAGCGACTTGCTACCATTAAAGCTTTGAGGTTCTCCCAATTTTTCCCCAGTCATTTCTGACCAGTACCTCTTTATTTTTGTCAAGCTTGAGGAGGATAGCATATGCTTGTTCTATAACCTGCCCTTCGGGCAAGCCCAGCGCTATGTTTTAACGAGCCTAGCGATAGGGAAACTCGTTCTCGTCTAAAGACAAGTTTGTCGCTATTTAATCATTTTAACGAGTCTAACGACAAGGAAAACTCGGTCCTTTTCATTTTTAGAGAGTCTGAAAAGGTACAGAAAGTTAACTCCAAAATTCCTTTTTCTTCATCTAATCCCTTAAGTCCGAAAAAGTATAAAACAATACAAAAGGGATGAGTTTTCGATAATTTTAACGAGCCGAATAAAACAAGCGCTCGACCTTTTTGTGTAATAATCCCTCAGGTCCAAAAAGATTAAAATCTAGAGGAGAGATAGCTCTTCCGGTCACTTTAACGAGCTGGAAGGCCAAAACTCGGAAAACTTTTCATATTTTACGATTCAGATGAAAAGAGCTCAAAGAAGACTCGTCTTTTGAGGAACGAGTGATAAACAGGGATAGCAGCAGATTCCAGGTACAGGTTGGAATTTTCCAATCACGGCAGTGTCACAAGGATGGCTAGGTGAAATCGCTCTTCGCAGCTGTTCCTCAAAATGGGTAAACAATCATATGGGCGTGAACGATCGGCCAAATGGAATGGAGGTGGCAGGTGCAAACACGACCAAGGATTTTTATGGCTACTAAATTTACGATCACAATGGTTATTTACCGAAATAGGTTCATTTTTTAATGAGCTTAAACTCTGGAGGAAACCCTTGCTCACGCTTTTCTATTTTTTAACGAGCATAAATTCCACGGTAAAACTGCTCGATCTTATGTTTATTTTTTAACGAGCATGAACTATGTACTAAAACTGCTCGGATCTCGCTTTTCTATTTTTTAACGAGCATAAATTCTGCGGTAAAACTGCTCGATATACCAGTCATAAGATAAGAAATGTCTCCTGTAAGACTCCAATTTTTATAGAGCTTGCGCCTCACATAAGCTATGCTCCCTCTCATCCTTTCTTTATGCGAGTTCAGAAACGACTAATCCCAAAAACAGATAAATAACCGCTCCTAGCTTGCACTCCAAAAGGTTTGCATGCCCCCAGGTATAAAGTATAATTTCAAGGCTGCCCCTACTTATCCGATAAAACATTTGTTTTAAAGGGTGAGGCTTGCCTCTTCCTGGTTACCCAAAGATTGTTTTGTTAACACCATCAAACGAAAACATTTCCTCGGCATTGTCTACCGAAGTAGACAATGGTGAATGACCTTTGTCAAACAAGTAACCTTATCAAAAGAATCATGTTCTAGAACAACCCCTCTTCCATCCACGGACGGGGTACGGACTAGTCATATTCTTTCGCGGAAATTCTACCTTATACCCAAGGTTTCCTCTGCCCAAAGCAGACCAGGATGCATGCCCCCTGGGTTCCAGTCCCATCTTTCTGAATCACTCGCACTCATCGGGAAGGAGGACTGGGGGTGGAGACATTTCTTGAGTGAATAGACCATTCAGGGTTGGTATCTGACTATTTGCGATGCGTGATCCTGGAAATGAAAGTTGGTCTACGAGCTTGACCATTCTTCCTTCGTGTGGAAAACACATTACTCTAAAGAGTGAGGAGACTATAGCTCCCATGCAATATATATAGTCTCGTCCAAGGAGTAGGTTATAATCCAAGGGTCCTTGAATGACCATCATGTTCATTTGAATGGTCTTCCCTTTCAATGTAACAGGTACATTGGGGAGGATCCCTAATGGTCGACTGGTTCCTTTATCAAAACCCGAGAGATTTCTTATCTCAGGCAAAAGCGCCGGGGAACCCAGTGCTTTCCAAGCAACAGAGGAAAGGATACTCACAGATGCCCCTTCATCAATGATAGTTCCAGCCATCACCATTCTATAAATTTGGACTATGATTCTGAATGGTATACTGGCTGGCAACCGGGGTCTGCCTAGTTGGTTCCAATCAAAGGACACAACCAGGTTGCTTGGTGGTGGGACCGAATACACGACCGGATATGACCCTGACGATGTTCCTTCTTGCGATAAAGGAATGGGCGCATTGCCCTGATGCTCATCAGAATCTGTGTTGATGAAAAGAATCTGGATGGTGTCATCCTTATTCTCTTCAGTGAGGGTGTCATTTGAAGATGAATCTTCAGTGACGGTGTCATTTGAGGATGAAACCTCTGAAGGAAGAACCGGGTCAACTGCTGTGTCGACCTTTAGACTTTCGTCTGGTCTGGATTCAGTAGGTTCATTTTCAATGACTGACACTTCAGCTGACCACTTGAGCGGGCCAGCTGTATTTTCAACCAACGAAGGACTTGGCACGAGTTTTTTGTATCCAGGAGGAAGTCTCAACGGTGAAACCGGGCGATCTTCCAAAACTCTCTTCGCTTCGTCTAAGAAGGGACAACGGTGGATGGCCTGATCGCCTTCACACAGTCTACAGGGGGATCTTGCTCCCCCTCTTTGTCTTGAACCTTCACTTTCGCTGGTTGACGGTAAGCATTCAAAATGGCTATCAGAGGTTGATGCTCCTGAATTGTGCAATCGAGGGGACCAGTCCCTTAGTATCCGGGGAATACAGGGACAATCTCTATGGAAGTGGTCTCCTCTACATATGACACATGGCGATTTAGGCCCGGTCTGTGCTGTGTGTGGATTTTTGTTAGATGTCTTTTGCTTGCCCCCAGTCGCCTTAGGCTCCTTCTTCTTCTTTTCTCTCTTCTTCTTCTCCTTCTTCTCCATGGGAGCTTGGCTTTTGCCGGCTCTACCTTGCGAAGATGAAGGATTGGAGGAAGAGTTATAGGAAGTAGAAGGCTGGTGGGAAGCTCTAGGCTGATCTAACTATTGACTCGACTGTTCAGGAACCATGGTGTTCTGAACTACATTGGTTGAGAATAGCCAAATTGGCAGGCCAATTGTCAGTCCTGGAAGCGACAATGTGGCCATGTGGGGCGCACCAACTTCTCCCCAAGAGGAGAAAGGACTAGGATTTCCATCATGTGGAATTCCTTGGTTGGGGCGTTCCATGTTCTCAACCTACAGATCAACGCAGGAATAGGAGGTGATTATGTTCCGTTTAAAACAAATTTTATAACGACGCTTTAGACACAACTTGCTTTTTCACTTTTTAAGAGTCGAGAAAAAGCTAAAGATGACTCTAGTCTCCTTCGATGTTTTAACGAGCCCGAAGTGACAAATGCTCGGATGGACTTTTTCAATTATAGAGTTCGAAAAAGGCCAAAAGAAACTTCTCTGGAGTTCTAGGCAGAGGGTGTGCCAAACCTTTCGCAAAACCACAGAATACGTTTTACGGTACGAGTGGTCGATCTTCGTGAATGCTGTGTTCACTGCATTGCGATCAGTAGGGCGACCGACACGGTTTCCTATGGATAAAGGCTTTGATCCTATAGGGGTCTCCCAATATATACGCGACGGTACGTGGGAGCACAAGTCCGTATTGATACTTATCGCTTCACCGTGGAGGAATCACCCAACCACTCAGCGCTAAGATATCACGTTTAACGACGCCGGAACACGTCTCTAGCTTAGACCTCTATGTGTTTGCGTTATGTTTCAATGCGTTGTTATGTAAATTCAATTTATTTTAAGGTTGATCTTGTTTAGCAGTTTGCCTTTATGGATCACCACGAGATGTATAGTAACACTCCTAAATGCAGTCTAAGATGATAAGCAAGCTTTTCAATCTTTCAACTTTGAAAATCTTAACTACTGATGGAAAAGAAAGACATCATCTTTTCACACAGATCATAGAGCACACACTAATGCACTTTTCCTAAATCGACATGCAAACTGTCATAATGCACATGCACAATGCAAGTATTTCTTTTCTCTTTCTTAATGTTGGCGTGATACAAAAAGAAAGCTGTTGTATAACTTTGAATTCAATTTCAAGTGAAAGCAAACAAGCTTGTCCAAAATCAAAAGACACCTTAAGATTTACTTGTTTCGACACTAGAAATATATAAATTCAAACCATATGATGAAAGCAAAAGCTCAATCAGCTATGAACAGCAAACAAACTAACTCTTAAGATCAAAACGACACTTTATCACCGGTCTAGATCTAAGAGGCCACAGCTAGACTAGTTCACTTTCGTTATGGGAAATTGTAAATGATACAAGAAATACACAAAGAACAAACACAGTTTCTTTATACAACCGAGGCAGAATAGTGGCAAGGAGAGTTGGTTTCAGATAGGTACTTTGACTGGTAACAGGCTGCAAAAACAAGGGTGAAAACAGGGCAATAAACAGGAGGGAAACCCAGTAGCACTAGGCAAAACTGGTTCAGTGCAGGTAGTACACTGGCAGTTTGACCTTCAGCGCAGGTAGCCCCTTCGGGAACTGCGCTGAAATGCAGACTGCCTTCACAGTGCCTGCACTGAAGATTCAAACTTTCGTTTTTCTCAGTTTCCGGGTCACAGATTGCTCAAAAATTCACATTTTTTGGCCAAATCAGAAGCTATCAGTCAAGTACACACTAAGGGATGAAAAGGAGGATGAAAAGCTATCACTAAGAGCTATTTAGAGTCCTTTTGAATCAGCTCTTCAAATCATAAACATGCCCAGAAACTGAGCTAGAGTAGCTGCCCTCTACTTTGCATTTGAAAGATCCAAATGCAGTTCGATTCGGTACTCCCTGTGTTTATGAAATGAATAGCAAAAACACAAACAACCAACAAGATACGATCCCCAGCGGAGTCACCAATTTGTTGTTGGGAAAAGTATCCAATACGGAATGACCCTATCCCACTCTAAGGGTGATAGTACCTCAGCAACAATCAAAGCAAAGCTATTCAAGATTACTTCTTTATGATATGTAAGAGAGAGGAGAAAGAGATCCACTAATCGTTGTCTTCCACTAATGATTGATCCAATCTTCCCTCTTTGCTGCTTGCTCCCAGCTCCTTGCTCTTTCACTGGCCCAGCTACACCAAGATCCTGCAAAATCACAAGAGAGGGAAACTACAAGAAGCATACATTCATAATTGATTCAAGGATTAGAATAAATCAAATATACAAGTATCAATATGCCATTGAGACACATGCATATAGAAGAACCTCAAATGCTTTATTAATGGAAGAAGTAAAGTTCAGGAAGTGATACAACCATAAAAGGCCCAATCCAGCATCACCTCCCAGCAGAAAGAAATCTCCTCTTCACCTCCTTCAAGCAAATCACCCAATAGTTCTATACTCAAACCAACAGCACCTCCTTACAGTCACAAGATTCCAGCCCCCTTAGACCTCATGAGAGAGCTCTATATATAGGAGTTTTGGAGAAAGGATGAGTCAGCTTGAGGCATGAAGCTGACTAGTGTCCTCTCCCACTTCAGTTATTCTTCAGTTCTTGAGTCCACTTGGAGGTTCTTGCTTCCACTTGGAAGCTTCCTGGGCATTGACACCTTGAGGAATGACTGTGCCACTTGGCCAATCTCGCCCAGCGCAGGTAGCCTTCATTGGAGTTGACATTCAGCGCAAGTACCGAGTGGAGCAGTTGACATTCAGCGCAGATGCTCAGTGGAGCAGTTGACATGATCCAGAATTAGCTTGTTTTTGAGTGTTTTCAGGTGGAGAACTGATTTTCAGTGCTGTGGTTTGCTGACCTTGTTCCTCTAGGGGTAGGAACAACATGTTTAGGGACTTTGGATCCCTTAGATTATCGACATTTCATGCTTCATGCTGTAAGGCACAAAAATGTCTATAACGATTAACCGTACCCTTATCCGTACTACCCGATTGCCCTATCGTATGCGCGAGTAATATTCTTGAGTGCTATTCTCGATGTACTATAGTAACAAGACAGGTGACAGTTTATCTACAGTGAGGTTTCAGGTGAGCCTAGGGGGCTTCCTATATACCCAGAGGATACGTGGAAGACAGTCTATGTGTGGTTTTGTCTAATGCACTACTACTCGAAGGGGTACCCACAAGGGCTACAAGGGAGTCCAACAAGCGTGAACACCTCTTGTATTTCCTGCGTGCATGCCTCCCCAAATCTGTAGGTTTATGCGCTCAATGACAGATCTCGTGATTTAAAGACGCTGGAACACATATCTAGCCAAAAAACATTTTTGTTACAAATGGAGATACCACCGGCCTTGGAAAATGCTCTGATACCACTTGTTATGCTCTTGACCTATGAGAATATGCTAGGATACCAAATATGCGAAGAAATACAACCCAGAACACAAAAAAAATGAGAAATAACAACAAGTATTTGATTATTCAGAGATGAAAGAAATGTTCACTTGCCTCTTCGAGGGGGAAACCTCCAATAGAGTAGTGCTCGATTACATAATAAGACATGATGCTTCTCAATGAGGAGTCCCTATCCTTTATATAGGATTCATACATGCAATACCATGGGTTAGTACCATGGTTCTAATAATACCATATATATAATACCATGGCCCATTTACAAATAATTGTGGTCCCTTTCTTTAAATAGGGGTCAACCACTTACAATTATTAATATGGGCTTTATTGACTCTTTAACTAACTATAACTATGACTCAACCCTATTACATAAATAAGGGGGTTAGGGTTTGACCTTATTGAAAATAGCAACAAGAAATGCTAAATATAGAAGTGCTAAAAATAGAATTGCTATAAATAGCATTTCAAGATACATTCCAATTTTAGTTAGTCCCTGAACTAAAATTGAGAATTAAAATTCGAATTTGATCTTAGCAGCTATTTGAAAAATAATTAATTAATTCATCTTGAGTTAATTCGTTGGAAAAAATCAAATATGAAGTCTATGTGAAGACATGCAATAGTTTTCCCCTTGATTGAGGAAGTTATTCCTTAATTAAGGAGATTAGGATGAGTTGTACTTTGAGTTGTAATCAGTTAGCTCAATTAACTGAGTTAAGTCCAGTTAGATTAGTTCCAACAGTTTGTGGAACTGATTTTGAATTTAGTTAGTTAATGCATGCATGCATGCAACTAGTGTACTTCAGATAATTGAATATTCTCTCATAAATAACTCATGCATGTCAGTTCAATCAGAGACCCAATTGAGATCAGAGGATGGGACAGTGTACTATCAGTTGCAGGAATATTCCATTGAGGATATCTCTTGCATGCAAAAGGAATTCATTCCTTGATGATTGCGCAATTATTTATGAGTTTTGTGAGTTGTGCGAGAGGTGAATTCACACAGGTGGCAGCCAGAGGACCCAAGAGAAATTGCGCAAGGAAATAGGAGGCTTGGAGGACTGAGGGAGGGCATATGTAGTGAGCAGCATTAAGGGATTGTACTGAGAGCTGGATAGCATGTGAGCTAAATCTTTGTGTAATCCGGATATATTTCCACTTGTATGATAATACAGATAACGGGGTTTTTAGTTGAGGCTTTCCCCAGAGTATTCTTTTGTGTTCATGTGTGATTGATTTCTCTTTCTCTATTATATGTGTTCTATTTGATCTTTCTCAAAATCGATTAAGCTTCCGCAAGTTTGTTTGTAGAAGTATATCAAGTATTTTTCTTTAGTATATTGCATTATCAGGTGATCAACAATGGGAATTTCTACACCCTAACAAGGTGACCAGGGAAACTTTCCTAGGGTTTCAACATGTGCGAATAGGTCAAAGAAATCACTTTAATGTTTGATCATGTGCAAAAGGGTGCGATAAATCCAGTCATAGTACAAAATATTTGAAGGCTTCATGTTCATGAAGGATCATGCAGTGGCATGCAACATAGAGGAATATGCCAGGTTAGGTCAAAGGTGAGTGTATGCTAAGCAAGAAGAAGGATGCATGATGTAATGCAGCAAACATGCCTTATGATGAAATGTAATGCTATGTGTTGAAGAGATTAGCTAATTTTCAATTAAAAGATCAATGCAACACATATGTAGAGATTTCATGAATTCCATGCAACAATAAACAAATGCAAGGACATGAGTGAAAAATAAACATGTAGGAAACTAAACTACCTATAGTAAGAAACATGAAACATAACAAATTTAAACCATAAAGGAAATTCTAATCAGCAAATTAATAAGCAAAAACTAAAATCTAACTAGTATAAACCCTAAACCCTAAACCCTAATTTAACGAGGGAGGATGTCGAGTCATGTGAAATCAAACTTCCAATGTATCCACTGCAGCACTTACTGACCCGCAAAAAAAGATGAAAACAATTAGAATATGTAAATAGAATTTTTCAAAAGCCAAAATTCTCACCTGTGAAACATGCACACTAGCGAGAAAGTCATGTCTATTTATAGGGAAATGTACCAGAAAAGAGCATTCAAGGAAAAATACAACCCAATCTTGTTAAACCGAATAACAAGCGTGAAATTTATAATCATCCAGCCAAGACATACATTCATTCATTCTTAACCCTAAATGCAATGTAAGTGAGGCAAGATGTTGCCTGCTAGTAGAGAAATTCTCCAGATAAGACCCTTCAATCTAATCAGCAAACCTATCATGATATTGAGGATGGTCAACTTGATGACTCTGAGAAGAGGGGTTTTTTCTTGGTGTAACAGAGATATGTGAGGATTCAAGCTCAGAAACCCTAATTTTAGAAACCCTAGTTTGAAGTTGTCCATATATTTTATCAAGGGTTTGAGGACCTGACATAACCATCAATGGAAGTTGAAGTGCTTCATCATCCTGAAAAATCTCCAAACCTTCAAATGACAAGCCATCAAATATTGGTAGTTTCACAAGATTAGCAGGTGAATGTGTATGGTCATCATTAGTTGTGCTAGGACAATTATCAATGAACACATTGTTGATTGGATTAAATTTCTGAACATTGATATAGTGGAAATTCTACAGATCATATTCTTTAGATTCCCAAGAATGAATTGAATCAACCGAAAGCGTCTCAGGCAGAGGAGAGCTAAAGCAATTGGCACCTTCCCATATAGGATATTGTAAGACATCATTTGATTGTACATGTTTACAATTTGTGTCGACTAGGCGAGAGTAAAAAATCTTTGAGGCAATGGCCAATGCACTCCCTTCAAAAAAAAATTAGGGTATAGGGGTTGATGCATATCAGCTGAAAGGTGATGGAAATATTTTCTCAGAGAAACATCACTCAAATTAGAGGCTTTCCTAAGTGAACCCGCATCTAGAGGGATGATGTTGAGAGGGGCATGATGTGCAGGAACCCTAATTTTAGAAACCCTAATTTGACTTGGTTCAAGGGTCTCATCAGGAACATGAGGACCTGACATGACCATCAACGAGAGCTGAAGTACCTCACCATCCTGATGAGTCTCCACACAGTCGACATGTGAATCATCAAATTTTGGTGGCTTCGTGATGAGGTTCATAAATGGGTAAATTATACGGACCTTAATACAACTCCAACTTACTAAAATCAACTTTTCTCATCATTATTTACATGTTTTAATTATGTTTTACTTAACGAGGAGAGTAAACATAAGATGTCATGTCTAGTGCTCTAATGTGCATTGTTTGCAGGTTTTGGAGAAAATTTTGGCTAATTAAAGTGCAGGAACTCGAACGGATACAAGCAAGAGGGATTTTAGGAGACAAGATCTCCCTCCTTAACTCCTCACTCACTTGAAAGTTCCTCAATCAAATCTCATCGGCTCGGAGTTGCAAGCAGTTGAGTCATGAAGTTCATTGGCAGCCAAGCCAGTGAGATTTGAAGACCAGTTAATCTTGAGATTGGAGCCAAGCCTCCCTAAATTTAAGGAATTTGTTGGTAACTTCAGTTGTATAAATCAAGAGGCCTAGGGCCTCATTAGGATTTATATTTTTTGCTCAAGATAGTTAAGCAATTTTTGAATTGAAGCATTATAACCAAGCACTCTTATGTATTTCTGATTTCTTTAATGAAAATGAGCAGCATTCCCGTGATCCAACACTGATTTGACTCAAAGGGTTAAAGCTCTTGGGTTAGGGCCCATCCCTAGCAGTAGAGGTTCCTCTTATTGTATATGTATGCTTAGCTTATATCATAGTTAGTTGTTAAACTGATTTTGGTATTGCTAATTTGCAAGTATTGATAGATTTGATTAGTTTGCTTCCATTTGTGAATAGTTCTGATAGTAGCATTGTATAGATAGGAATATATTCCAAAAGGCTAACAACAAGTGGTTTTCACCTCATTTCTCCCTTTTAGGGATCATGAATTGAGGAACACTTCTCATGCAACTGAAAAGGCAAAATTATTTCTTTTTGTGTAATTTAGGGTTTTATTGCTAATTAGGTCATTATCTTGCAGTTTCATATATAAGTTGCAATTGGTATTTTATGATCTCTAAAGTTTTGCATTGTTCTCATCTCAATTTCATATTGGTTCCAAGCATTTCCATGCATGAGCTTAGCAAGTAAATGGTGATGAATCTATTTTATTTTACTTGAATACACCTTTCTTGTTTTTTGAAGAGTTTATACATGAATGCCAAGCATGATGTTTGTTGTTGTAGGAGTTTCTAAATTTTAGGAAGACCTCATCTCATCAGCCTCAACCAAGCCATATCCACCCATGATTGCCAAAAGTCACTAAGGCCTCAATTCGAATTCTTGTCTTATGAGGAAAACTTGCCATCTCTGTTGACCAAATCCAACCATCTTAAAGCTTTGGCTTGAGTTCTAAGTAAGTGCCTATTACTCCCATGCTTTATTCCCTCCTTATTCACTTTTTCCAAGCTCCACCTCAACTTCTAGACCACTCCCTAAGCTTTTGGCCTATTCTTGTAGTAAGACAGGGGATCCTGTAGGTGAACTAGTACTTCTTGTAGACATCTAGTAGGAAAACCTATAGTAGCCTGTTTTGAGCCCGAATTGAGAAAAATCATCACTAAAAGCCTAGATTAGGTCCTTAATTTCCCTCCAAGTCATCTAAACCATTACACTCCTTTTCCTTCACACCTGTCTCCCTTGCCAAAGAACCAAGCAAGATTTGAATTTACATTTTTTTAGGAAAAAAGATAAAAAGAAAAAGAGTTCTTTTACATCTGTTCTTGCACACAATAATTAGCATTCTTTAGATTAGATTTTATGCTTCGACTAGTTAAAAGCTCACATGAGTTAAAATAGGTTTCTTCTGCAAGAAAAGTAGGTTAAAAAGTAGATCAAGTATTTCATGTTGTTTTGAAAGCATTTCTTTTAGTCCTTCCTTCATGCAATAGACAACATTTCTTTTCTTCCAATTAGGGTAAATTTCCCTTCTCCAAATTGGTAATCAGACTTATTCTAGTCAATACAAGGTTGGTTTCAGAAACCCTAGCAATCTATCGCCCCATCTCAACAGTGAAAAAGAGTATACCAATTAAATCTATTTGTGTATAAAACACTGTCACCTCCATGTTTGTACGAACCCCGGGTTGATGAAGTAAAGTCAGTAGCCCTAGGAGTTGTAGCAACCTTGCTGCAACACTAGTGCTCATCACATTTTGGCATCGTTTCTGGGGAGGTGTCTGAGTAGATGTGATTTCTTCATTCTTTCTTCCTTTCTCATAAATCATTATTTAATTAATTATCTTCTAGGAATAATTAAACCATTGTTTAACTAATATTCATTGTCATATTTGACCCAGATATGAGAAATAAATAGACAAATCATTAATTATCTTATTCTTCTCTGGGAATAATTAATTAATCACTAATTAGTCATTATTCCTCGTCAAGTTTGACTAAATCCTCTAGGAATACTTAAATAAATCATTATTTATTTATTGTTCCTTAACCATTGAGATGATAGATAAATCATTTATTTATTTATTATTTCTAAATAAAAGTATTTAACCAATTTAAATACTTTTTCCCTCCATCCAAATATAATAAAATATTTCAAATGGTTAATTCTAGAATTTGGTTAATAATATTTTATTATTTCCCATTATTCGAGAATAACCTAATATTTTGTTATAAATAGAAGGGTTTTACATTCATTCTTCACTTTTGATCATTTTCATTGTTGCACTCACTATTGTAGCTCTAATTATTATCATTGTTGCACACCATCTTCTTTTTCTTTTGAGTTCTCATTGAGCTCAAACATTTTGTTTGTTGGGTTTTACACATTATAGAGGAGAGAGACTCTGCAAAAGTTGAAGACATTGAGGATAGCCCTTGAGCCTCATTATAAGACAGTTCATAGGCATGTAGTCGCCACATCTCTTCTCAAAGATAAGCTACCATAGCCCTAGTTGGTTTATTTCCATTCCTGTTTGTAAGCATATTTTATTGTTTTACATTAATGAAATGAAGTATTATTTCTTCTGCATCTCTGTGTTTACGGTTATCTCTATAATTTGTTTCGTTCCTGTTTAAATCCGGATCAGTGGTATTAGAGTGGTCTGCTTTTCTTCTCTGTTTTTCTTTGCATGTCCCCAACAAGGTCTGGATATAAGGAGTTAGGGCTCGAACTAGTCGAACCCTTGCAAGACCAGCCTCGCAAATCCTGCTAGCCTCCCATGGCGGATGGAAAGAAAGACGAGGGGGCAGGAGATCCTATCAAAATCTTGCTTGAAGAAGCCCTCGAGTGACAAAGGAATGCGACAATGGACAACTTTGTCCAGATCCTTCAGCGGCTACCTAGGGGCGACCCATCGGCTTCCAACAGCAACTCTGGAAATGCCACACCATTTAAGGTACAAGTTAATTTTGAAATCCCCATATTCGAGGGTCAGATAGATGAACATGTCGTCGATAAATGGTTAAATGTGATAGAGGGTTATTTTTCTGTTCATGATTTTTCCAGTCGGGAAAATATTATTTTCACTCTTCTCAAAGTAGCCCCTCATGTAGAGGATTGGTGAGAAACCTACTGCGAGTATAAGGATGAAAGTACAAGCTCACTATTTTTAGCCGCACCTACTTGGAATTCATTCCAGGATTCCATCAAGGAGCAGTACTACCCTGTCAGAAGCTATGAGGATCAATACATAAAGTGGACCACACAGCGGCAGGGAAGGGACCAGGATGTGCTGGAGTTTACCAATATTTTCCATACCCTTCACACAAAATTGGGTATCAAGGATATAGAGTAGCATATGGTACTCAAATACCGTGGTTGCTTGCACAAGTAAATCCAAGAATAAATAGAATTCCTGAACATCTCCTCACTCAGCACGACATACCGGTATGTCGTCAAGGTTGAGCAAAAGTTTAAACAGAAGAAGCAAGACTTTGGATCTGCGAATCTAAAACAAGGGAAAGGTGCCTCAAAACGGCAAAACAAAGGATAAAGCCAAGGCGAGGTGGCCCAAGACAACCCACCAAAGCTATAAGCAAAGAACAGCATTACGAAGCCAAAAAAGGACACGGGAAAGTGGTGTGAGTTCCATAAGAGCTCCACTCACAACACGACTGTCGGGCCAAGCAGTCATTGGTGGTTGAGCTAAAGGTCTCAGAATCAGATGCATGTTCTGACTCTAAGTCAGAACCCAATAAGGGGAATGACAAGGGAAGCAAATTATCGATGCAGAGCCCAACACCACTATTGCCACCAGGAAGATCCAGAAGGAGGAACCCAAAGATCCAGAGGAGGAGGAGCATCTCTTCCACTCCCAGATGTGGGTAAAGGGCTCCCTGCTACAGTTCATTGTCAACAGTGGTAGCCAAAAGAACCTCATTTCAACAGAGGTCATGAAGTGTCTGGACTTAACACCCACAACACATCCATAACCGTACACCATCCTGTGGCTTCACCAAGGGCGGGATCTTCGCATGAGCCAACAGTGTCACCTTCCATACAACATCAAGCCCTTCACGGATGAAGTATTGTGTGACATTGCTCCCCTTGAAGTTTGTGATGTATTATTAGGAAAACCATACTTGTGGAAGAGACATGATGTGTATGAATCAAGGCCCCGTGCTATTATTGTTACTTTGGGAAATAAGTTGTACAAGATACCAGAGGTAGCACCGCCTACCGCCATCTCTTTGGTTACTGCAAAACAATGCAATAAGCTCATTTCCAAAACTGGGAAATTTGTTTTCCTGATGATATGCCTTCAAGGAAAGAAAAATATGGTGGCTGCGACCTCCAAACAGGTCCCCTCCGTATGACAACTACAGATGGACAAGGTCGTGAAAGAGTATGAGGACATCTTCACCTCCCCTGTAGGGGTTCCTCTACACTGTCAGGTCAAGCACTCCATTGATCTGACCCCAGGTGCGACGCTGCCTAATGGACCAATCTATCGGTGATATGTTCTAGAGAACGATGAAATTAAGAGGAAGATTCAAGATCTGCTGCAAAAAGGTCACATCCATCCGAGATCATCGCCCTGTGGGAGCCCGATTGTGTTGGTACAGACGAAGGAGGTGACTGGGAGACTCTGTATTGACTATCGGGCGCTGAACAAGATCACTGTCTGTAATAGGTACCCAATCCCATGGATTGATAACCTCTTGGACCAATTGAAGGGGGGAAAATATTTCAGCAAGATCGATTTGAAGTCAGGATATCACTAGGTACCAATCAAACCCTCCGATGTGTGGAACACTGCCTTCAAAGCCAAGGAGGGCCTTTTCGAATGGTTGGTTATGCCTTTCGGATTGACAAATGCTCCTGCAACCTTCATGAGGCTAATGGATGACATCTTGTAGCCATTCACCAACTCATTTGTAGTGGTATACTTGGATGAAATCCTGATCTTCAGCCAGAGTTGGGAAGAGCACCTCCACCACATCTGACAGGTTCTCCAAACACTGCGGCAACACAATTTATGTGCCAATTTGGAGAAATGCACTTTTGTCATGACCCAGGTTCAGTATCTGGGATACATTATTGATGAACAGGGGGTGCATGTGGATCCGGCCAAGATCCAAGTCATTCGAGATTGGCCATCTCTAACCACTTTGATAGAGCTTCGATGCTTTCTAGGCCTTGCCAACTTCTATCGCGGGTTCGTGTTGGGATTTTCTCATATGACTTGGCCCTTGAGTCAAGTCACCAAGGGAGGAGCGAAAGAAAAATTATTTTGGTATGAATCTCAATAGAAGGCATTCACAAAGTTGAAATATCGCCTCTGCTCGGCACCAGTTCTTGCATTACCAAACTTGCAACAACCATTTGAGGTCGAGACAGATGCCTCTGACTATGCTATTGGGGTAGTCCTTACTCAACACAGGCATCCAGTGGCATATCACAGTGAGACACTTTCATAAAAAGTCTGGAAGTATCCCACTTATGACAAAGAGATGTATTCCATTGTTCAAGCCTACCAACAATGGAAGCATTACATTTTGGGGAAGGAAACGGTCATCCACACAGACCACCGACCCCTACAATTCATATAGACCCAAGGGAAATTGCAGAATGATTGCCATCATAAGTGGTCCACATACCTGCAACAGTTCCATTTGAATATCAAGTATAAGAAGGGCAACACCAATAATGTTGCAGATTGCCTCAGTCAACCACCGATCATGGTGTTAACCACCGTGCTCAACTCTTATGGGCATGAGACTTCTGATTGGCGACTTCTCTACAAAAGTGACCTGGAATTCAGCCACACATACCAGACACTCTTGGAGGGTCAACATGTTCCATATTTTCACCTCCACAATGCCCAATTATGCCACCTGGGTCACCTTTGTGTTCCTTCAAGTAAGCGTGCCAAGATGATTTGGGAAGCACACTATAGTTAGGCTGTTGGGCATTTCGGGGTCGAAAAAATGGTGGCAGTACTGTAGAAGTATTTCTATTGGCCAAATCTTCGACAGGATGTCGCGAAGTACATCAGATCATGCACTGCCTATGCCATTGCCAAATCGAACATCAAGAAGCAAGGCCTCTATACCCTGCTGCCTACCCCTATTCAACCTTGGGAATCCATCTCCATGGATTACATGTTAGGCCTTCCTTCCACTAAGCATGGAAATGACTGTGTTTTTGTGGTCGTCGACAGGTTCTCGAAGATGGCTTTATGGTAGCCTACAAGAAGAATATCACAAAAAAAGCCACTGCTAAACTCTTCTTTGAATGAGGTAGGTACACTTTGGGATCCCACAGTCCATCATCTTAGATCGGGACAACATGTTCCTCAATACATTTTGGGCCAGTCTCTGGTCGATGCTGGACAACAAACTCACTAAGCCCATAGCCTTCCATCCTCAAACTGATGGTCAGACAGAGGTTGTCAATAGGATGATCATACACATTTTGCGCATGTACAACTCAAAGTATCCACGCACATGGGATGAGAGCCTCCCTTATGTTCAACACAGCTACAACCGGGCTCTCCACAGCTCGAATGGCCACAACCCTTTTCAGGTGTGCTTGCGATTCTAGCCACTATGTCCCATTGATGTGGCCATGCCATTTGCAACTACTCATGCAGATTCGACTCATGTCCAGTCTGAAATAGATAAGGAAAATAGCTTCATTGAGCACATCCAACATATTCGCCAGTAGGTCCATGACATTCTGGAGAAATCAAATGCCAAGTACAAGCAGCGACATGATCAACATCAGGCACTACACAAGTTTCAAGTAGGTGACAAAGTCTGGTTGCATTTGCAAAAGGAACGCCTTACCGGAGCCTATCGGAAACTCAGAACACTCTGATATGGTCCTTACATCATTACCAAGGCTATGAGAGACAATGCATTGAGCTCAGCATTCCCCCATTCCTTGGCCTGCACCCAATGTTCAATGTGGACCGCCTTCGGCCATACTTTCCACCATTACTAAACACATTCGACATTACAGAACAGCTCACACCCACAGAGTTAAATCTAAATTGCATCGAACAAGCTGCAACTGATCGGATCATGGACGTACAAATCAAGCACACTCGCCAGCAAAATATCCAATTGTATTGAGTTTTCAAAGCAGGCCAACTCCTTCACCAGGGCAGGTGGCTCACCAGGGACCAAGTTCAGCAAACGTTCCCTCATCTCATGGAGGAACTCAATGCAATGGGGACCATTGCTTCTTAAGGGGGAAGGAATGATCCAAGTGGATATTGGTGGCCACCCACCAATTCCACTTGGACCCCCACCATTTCTTCTTTCAATTTTTCAGTTTCCTTAATTATAGCACAAATTACTATTTTTAGCAGTTTTTCGGGTCCTAAACTTCCAGAGCCTTTTTGAGGCCCTAAACGACAACGATATTTTGTCTAAAAACATCTTTTCTGTCGTATTCCTCGGGGAGATCTTTCCAATGGGCTATCATGTGTGTCAAACTGAGATAATATGACCAAGTCGTGACCCCGAGAATTTGGTTGTCCAACTCACCCCAATGGGGCCCATAAACTCTTGGTGTTACATCTCCTCGGTTTAGGGTTTTGGTTGTTCAGGGTTTGCTTTTATTGTTCAATAATAAAAAGGCCCTTGAGCCTCATTGTAAGATAGTTCAGAGGCATGTAGCCACCACATCTCTTCTCATAGATAAGCTACCATCGCCCTAGATAGTTTATTTCCATTCCTGTTTGTAAGCATATTTCAGTATTTTACATTAATGAAATGAAGTATTGTTTCCGTTGTATCTCTATGTTTACGGTTATCTCTATAATTTGTTGTGTTCCTATTTAAATCTGGATCACTAGACATATTTTATGAGATGTAAGCTACTTCAATGTGTCAAACCTGCATTCATATGCTGTTATATGAAGGCAAACCTATGTATATGTTGTTTTGTAATGCCGAACCAGAGTGTATATGCGCCTTTGCTATGTTGAAACTACGTACAGAACTATAAAAGATGATTTAAGCTTTATAACTATTCAGACATCAGTTATACCCAGATCATTAGATTTATAGATTATGACATGCGCCAATTATAAAAGATCAAAACCACACAAAGATACTTCTCTTCAAGCCTTAAGATCTTGACCCATCAATAGAACTTATCCTTCTTCAAGCACTCAGGTTCCTCCTTGACTCAGATCCAACTATGCACTATAACCTAATAACCAGTATTCTAGATCTTTCTCTTCCTTAGATATTCAATGCTTGAGTGCCTTTGCCTAATGATCTCCTCCTCCTTTTATAGTCTTAGGCCTTACTCAATACCATGGTCCAAAACCACTTAGAACCAGTACCTTGGACCAAATACCTAGGGTCAACACGTCGAACAAGATACCTTGGACCAATACCATGGACCAAATACCACGGACCAAAACCAAGTTCTCCAACATGTACGGGCCTTTCCTTGCGTGAAAGTGCATGTATACACATACACGCTTTTTGGTCGGCGAACCTGCATGTATACGCAATTTGGTTAAGGGGAACCTGCATATACTTATTTTTCCTTCATTCTATGATCCTGAACTGTGATCTGTCATCAGTGTGAGTTGCCATCAAGGACAACACCTGTGTCATAGCACCAAACCAGTGTCATAATGCCAACAATATCCCCCTTTGGACTTTATGGAAACCCCAAGTCACTCTCCCCCTTTGTCATCAAGGGCAAAGGGTTATGCTTCCCTTGATTACATGCTAAAATCTCTAATATGCTAAAGTGTGTTGTCCATGCTCCCCCTGACTGTAAGCAAGGTCTGCAAAAAGATGTTCTATAAGAAGAACATGACTCTATACATCATAAATGACCTTCCTATCACCAAATACTTATACATACATCCATCTCCCAACCAAGTGGGGATATACCAAAATTGACTCATCCACCCAACCAAGTGGGGATACACCAAAAGTTTATACATGATAAAACAAGAACATTACATCATCCATCCCAGGCATAGTGGGGAAACAAAATAGGTCGTTACATGACCTTGATAATAAAAGATATACATGACATAGAGACAAAATATCTAAAACAAGATAGTTATCAGCAACTATCATCAGCAGCATCTGTCAAACACCATCAGCAACCATGATCTCCCTCTACACCTGTTCCACCTGAATCAAAAACAACTATGAAATTGTACCAAGATCTTCTAAGATAATGCCAACAATGCATTATTAGAAGTATATGCTCCCCCTGAACCTGTGCCAGATGGTCTCTGTCAAACCCATATCAGACTCTTTTCATCTTAAGTCTAGCCCACTGTTTTCTTCAAACCAACATATATGCGACTGTATCCACAGCAACTAGCGTATGTACGTGGATATGCTTCATGAAACTCGTGTAAAACCACTTTTCTCTTAACCAGATAGGTTTTAACAACAAGATGATGCATCAACTACTCCCAACTTTTGTCTAAGATATTCAGATGTCTCTCTGGACAGTGGTTTGGTAAATATATCAACAACCTGTTCTTTGGAGGGAACATACTCCAATTTGACCTTTTGTTCAAGCACTTATTCACGGAGAAAATGATATTTGATAGGTATGTGCTTGGTCTTGGAATGCATGACTGGGTTCTTTGAAATGTTGATTGCACTTGTATTATCACATAGAATGGAGATGGGTGGAGTACATGTGATCTAAATGTCTTGCAATGTTTGCATCATCCAAAGGAGTTGTGTGCAGCAAGATGCAGCAGCCACATATTATGCTTCAGTTGTAGATAATGCAATTGAACTTTGTTTCTTGCCGAAACAAGACACTAATCTGGAACCCATATAGAATGCACCACCACTGGTGCTTTTTCTATCATCCACGCTTCTTTCCCAATCTGCATTTGTGTATGCATGAAGTGTAAGATCTGTGTCCCTAGGATACCATAAGCCAAAATTCTAAGTTCCTTGAAGATATTTGAAGATCCTTTTGACTACCTGAAGGTGTAATTCCTTTGGATTTTCTTGGAATATTCCAACTATTCCCACTGCATGCATAATGTCTGTTCGGGTACCTATTAGATAGAGAAGACTACCAATCATGGATCTGTAGGTTGGTTGATGTACTGTTGTTGATTCATCATTTGCGTTGAGGCTGCACCCTGTTACCATAGGGGTACATACTAGTTTAGAATCTTCCATGCCATATTTCTTCAAGATCTGCTTGAGGTACTTGGTTTGTGATAGAAAAATGCATCTTTATTTTGTTGAACTTGTAAGCCAAGAAAATATGTGAGCTCACCAAGCAGGGACATTTCAAATTCTTTCTGCATTACCAAACCAAATTTTTGACTCATGGCTTCTTCATTGCTACCAAAAATGATATCTTCAACATACACAATAAGTATTAGCAATTTATCATTGTCAATTTTTATATATATAAATTGCTATCAGCTGATCCTTTTGAAAAACCTTGTTGATGAAGGTATTTGTCAAGACGATAATACCAGGCCCTTGGAGCTTGTTTTAGACCATAGAGAGCCTTTTTGAGTTTGCATACAAGTTTTGGATCATTTCCAAGGATGAATCCATCTAGTTGCTCAATATATACTTCTTCTTCTAGGTCTCCATTAAGAAAGGCATATTTCACATCCATTTGATATACTTTGAACTTCTGAAAGCTAGAAAGAGAAAGGAACATTCTTATGGCTTCAAGTCTAGCAATAGGTGCAAAAGTTTCTTCAAAGTCTATACCTTCTTGTTGAGCATACCCTTTACAAACAAGTCTGGCCTTGTTTCTAATAACTTCTCCATTTTCATTCAGCTTGTTTTTGAATATCCATTTGGTTCCTATGACATTCTTATCATTAGGTCTAGGAACCAATTCCCAAGTATTATTCTTTTCAATCTGCTCAAGTTCTTCATTCATGGCCTTGACCCAACATTCATCTTTGCATGCTTCATTTACATTTTGCGGTTCGATGGAGGAAAGCAATGCTAGATAGCTTGAAGCTTCTGTAATAGTTCTTCTTGTCTGCACACCTGCCTCTTTCTACCCCAAAATTTGAGTCTTTGGATGATTCTTCTGAACATACCTGGATGGAGTCTTTTCTTCTACCCTTATCTGTTCTTTTGGTGCCTCATTAGTTTCTTCTTCAGAATTAGTTTGATTTGATGTGGAAGGATAGTCCTCATCTTCTTCATAATCTTCATTTTTTACCTACTTTGAATTTTTGCCTACTTCATCAACCACAACATCAATACTTTCAACAATTTTCCAAAGTATTTTATTATAACACTTGTATCCTTTACTTTGGGAAGAGTAACCAAGGAGAATGCCTTCATCAACTCTAGGTTCAAACTTGCCAAGTTTTTCATCGGTCCTTTTGATGTAACATTTGCTTCCAAAAATCTTGAAGTATTTTACAGTAGGAGTCTTACCATACCAAATTTCATTTGGAGTTTGAGTGTTGTTTACCCGGACATTTTTTTTGTTGAGAATAGTGATGGCGGCAAATGCAGCTTCACCCCAGAAGGTTGCAAGAGTTCTAGACTCATCTAGCATAGCATGTGCCATTTGTTGAACAATTTTTTTCATACTTTCTACTACTCCATTTTGCTGAGGAGTTCTTGTGGTAGATAATTCCCTTCTTATTCCATGTTCTTCACAGAAGTCGAAGAATTCATCCTAGGTAAATTTCCCTCCTTGATCTGATCTGAGACATTTTATTTTGTGATCTGATTCATTTTCAACTAAAGCTTTGAAAGCTTTGAACTTTTCAAATGCTTCATCTTTATGCTTTAGAAGTTCAATCCAACACATTCTTGAAAAATCGTCAATGAACAAAATAAAATATTCTTCTCCACGAGGTGACTTTTTCCTTGATGGTCCACATAAGTCAATATGAACAAGGTCAAGAGGCTTGTTAGCTGATCCTTCCTTTTCAGGGAAATGTGTTCTGGTTTGCTTACCAAATTGACATGATTTTCATATTGTATTTCTAGAATGCAAATATCTGAAAGATCATGAACCGCCTGGTATCTGCATGCTTTTCTTATTTGAGGGAAGCTTAGATGCCCCAGTCTTTTGTGCCATAGCTAGTGTTCATCATTTTTGCTTAGATAGCACTGTTGTTGTCCTCCCTTGAGTATGTACAAGTTGTTTGGATTTCTTACACCTTTGATCATTGTTTCTCCTATATCAAGCTCATGAACAACACATCCATTTGATCGAAATACTACTTCATTTCCTTGATCACACATTTGACTGACACTTAATAGGTTATTCTTTAGACCATCAACATACATAACATTCCCAGCTTTAACCTTTTCTTTTAAGAGAACAGAGCCTTTACCTTTTATGACTGCAGGAGTGTCATTACCAAATGAGACCTTCTTTTCCTTTTCTAAGGCATTATATGACTGAATTTTTTCTTTATCACCTGTCATATGTTTCGAGCATCCACTGTCGATATACCACTGATTTTCTTTTCCTTCTGCATACAAGGCTATTCCACATCTTTGTATTTGCGGTTCTTTCTTTCTCCATGTTTTGGGACCCAATGACGCTTGCTCCTTCTGAGATGTTTGCCGAAATTTACTCCTACATTCAGAATCTTCATGACTGAAGTTTTTACAGATAGAGCATTCTATTTCATTTTCAAGAGCAGAAAAGTTATTGTAGGTCATTTTCATGATCCCAATCACATTCCTTTGATTTCGTGCCTCTCTAGTCATGATGGTCTTGTAAGAAACACATTGAGTAGCTTTGTGTCCAAAGTTATGACATGAAAAACATTGTCCATTAAAGAAATTCTTGCGATTATCAAATCTACTAACCTGATGATTGTAGTTTCCAGTGACATTCATTCTTGAAGAAAATTGAGATTGATAATTTACCTGTGGTTGGTTATAGCTTTCGTTCATCCTTGAAGTAGATTGAACCCGATTTACTTGATGATCTTCTTTATGCCTTTGCTGACAATTGTTAACCTGTTCACTTCTCCTTGATGCATCAAGATAGCTTTTGGAGGTTGATGGCTTCTGTGCTTGAGATGCTTCTTCAGTATATCCAAGACCTGCCTTTATCAGAGGAGAACATTGTACTTTGATAATTTCATCTAAAGTTTCTGATCCTTTCACAAATCTAAGATTTAGATCTTTTGCTTTCTCAATATCTTTTCTTAGACCCACAATTTCACATTCTAACTTTTCATTTTGTTTTTCCCTTTCAGCGAGTTGGAATGTCAGAGTATCTATAATCATACTCTTTTCTTCTAAACATATTTTAAGTTTAGAAATTTCTTCATAGATACCATCTTCATATAAAGCATCCAAGAAATTATCATCTTCAAAATCCATCAAAAGTCTATAATCATTACCATATTCATCTTCATCACTATTTGATAAACCATCACTATCTTCATGCATATAATATCTCTTCTTACTTACATTTTGTTTTCTATTCCATTTTGACGGTTCCTTACCTTTATCAATCTTATCTTTATGAGGACATTTTGCTGCATAATGACCGACTCTTCTACAAGCAAATCATTTGAAAGGTAGTTTACCTCTGAATCTTCTAGAACCTTGTTGAAGGTTTTTGACAAACTTTTCTTCTTCCTCTCCTTCTAAAATGTGTCCTGATCCATTGAGCTCTTCTCTTCCTGAAGCCTTGAATGCGGCTTCTCTCATATCTGATGGACCTCCTTTTCTCATTGCAACAGCAGTTAGGACTACGTGCAGCTGTGTTATAGTCATACTCTAAAGATCCTGCTTTTCTTCTATAGCAAACACTTTTGATTCAAACTTAGAAGACAAGGATCTTAAAACCTTTTCAACCAAAGTAACTTCTTTTATCTCTTCACCCAAATTTTTCATGCGATTAACAATCTCATGTATACGTAGGAGTTAATGAGCTATACTTTCATCATTGTGCATTTTGAGAGTTTCATATTGAATTCTGAGAGATTTTAGTTTTGCACGTTTTACCTGATTGTCTCCTTCATAGCTTAGAATGATCTTGTCCCATATTTCTTTGGCAGTTTTGAGCTACATAACCTTGACAAATTCTGATTGTGATAGACTCCCCAATAGAGTATTGATGGCCTCGGCATTTGTTTCATACTACTTTTTACCTGCCATATCTATAGGAATTGCTGATGGAAATGTATATCCTCCTTCCAAGATTTCCCAAACATCTGTTCCAAGGGATTGAAGATAGGTTTTGGTTCTTACCTTCCAATAGATTAAGTTGCTCCCATCAAAGATTGGTGGTCTAATGGATCCCTCTCTTTCGTAGCTGCCCATGATGATAGATCTTCCTTCAAGCGATCAAGCTTCTTCTGAAGGACCTGCTCTGATCCCAATTGTTGGAAATAATACTAAGAGGGGGGGGGTTGAATCAATGTTAGCAAGTAAATAACATTTCTTTTCACAATTATATATGTATAAGCTACTTCAGTTAATGAAACTCGTGTATGTACACAACTGTAGTTAAGGAATCTAGCGTATAGTTTAGTTAATTCTTCAGATGTTGATTTTTAATCTGTGCATCATAACCATATAACAGTAACTAGGTACAGTAAAAAATAAAGCAGAAAATCACACACAATAACACAAGATATAAGGTGGAAACCCAATGTGGGTGAAAACCACCTGCTGCAATTCGTCTCTATCTTCTTTTAGTAAGAAACTTCTTTTTACAATATTTTTGTACTGGTGTAGTCTTATACCAGTACACAGGCTTCTACCTATAGAAGGCTATAACCTTCTCTCATTCTCCATCTTCTCCTGGAAGGGAGCTACAACCCCCTTAGCTCTTGTACTAGCTAATGTACAAGTACATATGTGCTGACCTACAGAAGGCTACAACCCTCTTCTTTTCTTCCAGGGACCTCGTTTCATAAATTTTCAGACTAGATCCATCAATAACATCAATCAAACATCAAAATATATCTTCATGAATCAATCTCCTTTGCACCAACCAAAATTGAATCAAACAATCACTTCTCTGAAAGCTGTAACTAGATTACACTAAACAGTACCAAAACCCAATCCAAAACCCAGAACACTGCAACAACAAACAGAAGTAGCTAAAACATATTTTATGAGACGTACACTACTTCAATGTGTTGAAGCTGCGTTCATACACTATTATATGAAGGCAAAACTGCGTATACACTGTTTTGAAATGCCGAACCAGCGTGTATACATGCCTTTGCTATCTTGAACCTGCGTACAGATCTGTAAAAGATGATTTAACCTTTACAACTATTCAGACATCAGTTATACCCAGATCATCAGATTTACAGATTACCACATGCACCAATTATAAAATATCAAAACCACACAAAGGTACTTCTCTTCAAACCTTAATATCTTGACCCATCAATAGAACTTATCCTTCTTCAAGCGCTCAGGTTCCTCCTTGACTCAGATCCAGCTATGCACCATAACCCAATAACCAATATTCTAGATCTTTCTCTTCCTTAGATATTCAATTCTTGAGTGCATTTGCCTAATGATCTCCTCCTCCTTTTATAGTCTTAGGCCTTACTCAATACCATGGTCCAAAACCACTTAGAACCAATACCTTCGACCAAATACCTGGGGTCAACATGTCAGACAAGATACCTTGGACCAATACCATGGATCATAATACCTTGGATCAATATCATGGACCAAATACCACGGACCAAAACCAAGTTCTCCAACATGTACGCACCTTTCCTTGCGTGAAAGTGCGTGTATATGCATACGTGCTTTTTGGTCGGTGAACCCGCATGTATACGTGGTTTGGTTAAGGGGAACCTATGTATACTTCTTTTTCCTTCATACTGTGATCTTGAACTGTGATCTGTCATCAGAGTGAGTTTCCATCAAGGACAACACCTATGTCATAGCGCCAAAACTATGTCATAATGCCAACATATGGCAAGTTTTGTTTCTATCATTTGCTACAAATCCATATTGTTTAGCAGCTATGTTTACTGTTGAGGTTGTTTGTCATCCACAATCTAAAGTGATTTCTTTTCGTACACTCTCGATAAGAAAAAACCCCAAAAACGTAGGAAGCCATTCACTCTATTAAATCAACCAATCAATTAGTAGTGATCCTCAAAAATGACTTATCGAAAGCTTAAGACAAAGTAAGCTAGGCCTTTCTTCACCTAGTTTTTTTACAAATAGGCATGCATTGATCCTCTAGATAATGGGGTGTGTTCAATATGTTTCCTTTTTTGTTGTTAGATTCATGAGGATGAATAATTGATTAATGATAAACATGAGATACCTTTTATTCAAGTGATACACATATTAAAACAATATGTGTAACCTCCATGTGACTCTTCACAATTACCTGTGGCTTTTCACCTTCCTTACAAGTGAAATAATCCAAATTTTCCATAATCCCTAAGGATTATATTTCCAATGTTCTCCAACTTAATACAAAGGGGTGTATGTGAGTCCAATAAGAGAACTAAAATCTAAATGTGAATAGAGGAAAATGGTTGGATGTGCTCTTCAAAATTTGGTGATTTAAGGAATACCACAAACCAAATGAGATTGCAAAAACTGAATTCTTCTATCGGTGGTGGCTTGATGTTGACAACCATATTTGGAACTTGGTTCAAAGAAGTTTCTAGAACAATTCCAAATTTGGCTAGAAGATGACATATTTTGCAAATGGAATTTCTCCTTGATGATGGTTTAATGATAACCACAAACTATTGAAATGATGGTTTGAATATGACCACAAATTGTTGTATATCATAAGCAATAACTCTTCTACTATATGCTATTTTAAGGAGGGTCATAGACCAAATAGCACTTATGGAACATGACTCTAACATTAGCTCCCGTTGACTCTGCCTCAAGGCTCTGGCTCTTGGCTATGGTTTAAGTTATGGCTCAAGCTCACTTGATATGACTTTGAAACTAGTCACTGACTATAAATTTCCTCCTATCAGATACAAGGTGGAAATATGAAAATATCTCCATTGCAAGATATGTCAATACTTGAGAATGAATTTTGAGGTATAATTGATATATATTCTTAGTTGTTGAAGACCATTTCCAAAAAGAAATACATCTAAGGTGAATTTTTTCTCTTGTAGGTTTCTTGTGACTGGAACATCTTTCTGAATGATGAGTACATTTTTCACAATGCTCACAATGGTGAAAATCAAAACACTAATCTTTGAGGTGGTCAATTCAATGAAAATGTTGGAATTTGAGAATATGATGTGAAAGTGGAGTAGACCAATATTTTTCCTAAAGAAACCCAACACTCTGAAACTAGATTGGTTTGGAATGGTCTGTAATATGAAAGGTCACTTCCTCTTTGTATCCATGATCGGTTTGTACTTGTTGTTAATGAGTTTTTCCCAAGGTCTGATGATGGGTTTGGGAAGCACAAGTGAAACTTTTGCATCTTCATTTGAATTTTCTCTTGAAGTGGTGTCATTGATCTACCCATGTGATGATAGGTGATAGGAATCTTTCTCAAATTTGAATAGAGAAATTCTTTGAACAAAGACTAGTTTAAAGTGATGACTCTTTTGTTGTAGTTCATCTCGTTGAAGCAAATTTTCGAGTTGGAGAAACTAGATTTGTCATGTGAATTTTTAAAATAGATTTTAACATGAATAAGAGTGCCTTTTCCAATTTTGACTCTATCATAAACAATATAGTGTATCAAAGTATTTAGTAACTCTAATAATCCATCAATTTTATCCATTTTCTTAACAACTCAAGCATAGCAAATGAAGGGTGTTGGCTTCAATAGATAATGCACCTATTTAAAATCTAATTCAACTTAATTTATTGACTTTATTGTTGAATTTTAAGAAATATCTACCTTCGAGAAATGCATAAGCAAGAATCAAATTTGTAAAAGGTAGAGAAGAATGTACAATTATACTAATGGAGCGAAGTAGCTCAGTAATTGACAGAAATACATATATATTTTTATTAATACTTGAATGATGAATGTTACATAGAAGGGCCCCTGGCTTATAGATTGCCTCGGGTGCCTCTTGGTGAAAGGTCATGATCTTCTAATCATTCCCATTTGCCTAGTTAATCTATAATTACAAAATTATTAATTTTTTACATAACATTTCTTTCCTCTTGAAAATATGATTTATCCTCAAAGCATACATAATGACGAGTGTTGTTGATGAAATTATTATGTATCCCATAAATCTTCTTCTTCTTGTAGGTATTTCCACTTAATCAGGTATTCTTTGATTACTTGTGATCGCAACTTCTTTTCCCTAGTGGATATGATACCTTTTGGTTCTAAAATTTTCGTCCCTTTTAGATATAATGTAGGAAGTGTTGTCTGTCTGTGTGACTTAGTGTATTCAAAGTGCTTTTTTAGGCAAGATACATTGAAGACATTGTGCACATGACTTTTATCAGCAAGGCTCAAACTATATTCTACTTGGTTGATTATTTTATTAATCTGGGACAGTCCATAGAACTTCGGTGCCAATTTTTTTCTTCCATTTTGTTTTAAGAAAAAACACTTGGAAGGTTGGAGTTTAAAAAATACCCATTCTCTGACTTCAAATTCTCTTTCTGTTTTGTTTCGGTTAACCTGCTGCTTCATACAATTTCTTGCAATATTTAGATCTTCCTTTAGTGCTTGGAAGACTTTTTTTATTTCTTCTAACTGATCTTTAATTGTTGGAAGATTTGTCTCAATAACGGGAAGGTCCTTATGTTTAGGAGGTTTGTAACCATACAAAACTTGAAATGGAGTCATTTTTTTTGACTTGTGGTAAGTGGAATCGTACCACCATTCGGAAAGATGTAACCATTGAGCCCACTTATTTTGTTTGTTTGTTGCATAACATCATAGGTAGGCTTCTAAACATTTATTGACAACTTTTGTTTGATAGTTTGTTTTAGGATGGTATGTTGAACTCATGTTAAGGTAGGTTCCTATATGTTTGAAAAATTCCTTCCAAAAATTGCCTTTGAATTTGGCGTCTCTATTGCTAACAATGACTTTGGGAAACCCATGTAGTTTGTAGATGTTATTGCAAAATATATTAGTGATTTGTTTTGTTGAGTCTAATTTCTTCATTCCTATAAAGTATGCATACCTAGTGAGTCTGTTGACTACTACAAGATATGTTTCTTTTTCATCAAACATGGGTAATCCATCGATAAATTCCATTGATATTTCTTCCCACTTTTGATTTGGAATATTTAAGAGATGGAGAAGTCCTAGGGTCACAATGTTCTCATTTTTATTTCTCTAGCATTAATCGCATTCTGCTACATAGTTTTGAATATCATTATTCACTCCCTTCTAGAAAAATTATTTTCGTGCATTATATTAGGTTTTAAAGAAACCTACATGTCTGACTGACAATGAATCATGAGACTCTTTGAGAACTTTGGCTTTAAACTTGGAATTTGACTTAGCTAAACTCTTCCCTTATACCACAGAATATAATTTTCCATTCAAATTTTGAATTCTTAGGAGGTTTATTGATTATAGTACTTGTTTCTGTATATTTTGCATACTCACTTTGAATTTTGTTAATCCATTCTGGGACTACAACTGAAATTGCAAGAAATGATGATTATTCTCTTTCCTGGACAGAGCATCTGCTACTATGTTGCTTTTCTGTTTCTTATGTAAAATATCCATCTCAAAGGCAGAAATTTTTTTGATCCATTTTTTGTTTTTTGTACAGTGTTTTTTCTATTGGAGGAGGTGTTGAAGACTATTATGGTTTGTTCATATTAAGAACTTACTTCCCAAAAGATATTTCCTCCACTTGTCTAATGCATGCATAATGGTGAGGATTTCCTTGTTGTCTGTAGACTTTAGACATTCTCGCTTGTTGAGAATATTTCTTTCAAAAGTTATTGGATGACCATCTTGCATCAAAATTGCTCATATGCCAAAACCTGAAGCGTCACATTCAATTACAAAAGGCTTTGAAAAATCCGGAGTTGTTAATACAGGTGCCTTGGACATAATTTATTTTAAGTCTTCAAAACGCTTTTATGATTTATCATCCCATTAAAAGGATTTATTTTTCAACATATTTGTTATGGATGTCGATACATGAGCATAGTTTTGAATAAACCTTTGATAGTACCCATTCAACCCTAATAATTCTCTTAATTTGGAGTTGTTAACTAGTTTTGGCCATTCTTTTATAGCCTTGATCTTATTAGGATCTACTTTTACTCCTTCCTTGGATATTAAGTGTCCAAGGTACTCTACCTCTTCTTTTCCAAAGGTGCACTTAGACATCTCTGCATAGAACTGATTACTTCTAATATAGTGAGAACTTTTTCCAGATGTTGTACATGCTCTTTCCAGTTTTTACTATAGATTATAATATCATCAAAAAACACTAACATAAACTTCCTTAGATATGGACAAAATACCTCATTCATGGTGGTTTGGAAGGTTGTTGGAGCATTAGTTAATCCAAAGGGAATTACCTTAAATTCATAATGATATTCATGTGTTCGAAAAACAGTCTTTGTTATTTAATCTACCGTTGTTATGATTTGGTAGTATCTCGATCTCAAGTCCATTTTTGAAAATTATTGGGCTCCATGAATTTCATCTATAAAGGGAATTAGAAACTTGTTCTTAATTGTTACCTTGTTCAATCCTTGATAATCTACACAGTCTAAAGGATCCATCCTTCTTTCAAACTAGAACCACCGAAGCAACATAAGGACTTCTACTCTTTGAGATGACTCCACACTTCAAAAGATCTTGGACTAATATTTCAATTTCAATTTTTTGATGATGTGGATATCTATATAGCTTGATATTAATAGGGTTTCACCCTGATTTGACTTTGATTATGTGCTTGATTTCTCTTTAAGGGGGCATATTCATAGGAATATCTTGGAACACCTTTTTGTGTTTTATAATCAGTTTTTGAACTTCAGGTGGTAGTTATTGAACTTCAAGTGTTTATTCGCTAACCCATCTTGAAGACAGCATCTCCATCTAATGACGCTGCACTACATATGTTGATGCTCCCTTCTGGATCAGCTTCATATTTTGGTATTAAGGTACAATTTGATTTATTTTATTTTTTTTTTGGGGGGGGGGGGGGGGGGGGGGGGGGGGGGGCGTGTGGGGTTGTAACCCATATAACTTATATTTCTACCCCTCCCATCTAAATTTTATAAAAAAAAATTTATCATTGGCAGAGTAAGTGCCTAGGGTTTGTAGACATTGGATACCTAGGACCACATCCATGCCTCATAATGGTACAGTGTAGAACGAAGCTTCTAGATTGTGGTCCTGAATCTTTAGTTTGACTTTATGGAATTTCCTTACTTTTCCAACAACAAAAATCCATTAGCTACCATCACTTTCATGTTGGGCATGGAATATGTGAAAATGTTGAGCCTTTTTGCCATATTTGAGTCCAAAAAGTTGTGGGTGTTGCCGATATCTATTAGAACCATTACATTTCTCTTTTTGATATGTCCTTTTAACTTTAATGTTTGGGGCTAAGATATACCTGTCATGGTGGATAATGACACTTGTGGAATATTCTCGCTATCTCATTCTAGAGAAAATTGTGGAGAATATTCAACACCTCCTATGTCTAAATCTTCACTATCTGAATCATTAGTTGCTTCACACATATACATGTTTTTGGTTTATTTTCCTTTAACATGTTTATGCTTAGAATCCCATTTTTTCCATAAAGTTTGCACTTATCCTCTTTATTTATTTTCATTTCAAAATTATTTTTTCCTCCTTCATGCAGTTGCAGTGGAACATACTTTGTATTATCCATGTCAGTAGTTTGGGGAAATCTTCGTCTCAAATATACTCTTTCAACTTTTGGGATTTGTATTCTTTTGAGCTTCTTTTCTATAGATTTTTCTTTCTGTCTTGCTTCTTCTATATAAGTGATGTCATTAAGCTTAAGCTCATCCTGGAGATGTGGTTTAATGTCGAGCCATAAAAAGGGTCTTTTTCACCTCTAATTACCTCACATTAACTTGTCAATCCAGGAACGATTTGTTATCTCAAAGAGTGTACTCAGTTTGAGGCGGTCATTTGTCAGAGTAATGCTAGTAGTATAGCTCAAGAAAATACAAGAGTAAACAGATGCTTGAAACAAGATCTACTTACAGCAAAATACTTTAAAAACTAAATCATGCACTTGGAAAACTAAGCAATTTATCAGTCAAAGGTCCAGTAACAATAACTCATCCCTTTGGAAACTTATGTCACTAAAGGTAATCAAGGAACAGATCATCCATATGGGGACTAGACAACAAATGAGAATGCCCACTACAATTTCATATCGTTCTACACACCAAAGCAACAATAACGTAGATAACAGGAAATGGAACAGCAACTAAGAAATGGAACAGCAACTAGAAAATGTAACAGCAACTAAGTCTGATGAACAGCAACACCTTAATCTACAGGAACAAGTGCAGCAATCGTATCCTACAGAAATCAGATGGCAATCTTTACTTAAAGGATAAATCAGACAGTAAATAGAAATGGAACGACAACCAATTACCAATGAAATATAGAACAGCGCTTAGAGCCAATTGTGAATATACAGTACCAAAATAAATAACACACACAGCACACAGAGATATTAAGAGAAACAGTAATCTGAGTTTGATACCACAAATATTGATCTCAGTTAGAAAGGATAACAATCGCAATTCATAATGGAACAACAATGTCAATTAAACATGAATCGTAATGAAGTACAAACCATAGATGAATACAGTAACACCAACCTAAGAATATTACAGCTCGGTTACTCTGCAATTGAACAGCAATAGCATTCTGTAAAGAACAGTAATGTTACATTAATGACTTAAAGGAACAAAAATACGTTATAAGGTCAAAATGAACAATACGACTTTCCTGTTACAGAGACGATATTGTAAATATAACAGAGTTGTGATAAAATAACAAAACACACCATATTACCAATCAAAGCTGATAATGAAAACCACACACGAACTAAAGATAATGATACAGGAGCAAGTGTTCCACCAGGGCCGGGCCCTTAGCCTCCAGGGACACACCACTTGAAATTATTCCAGGATCAAAGATGGAACAGCAACCAGATTTATATTAAAGCATTAAAACAGAGTTACAGTGGATCACTTCTCAATGAGAGTCGATGATCAAAGTTTCAAATACAGAGAAAAGTTACATAAAAATTAACAACCCCCCCCCCGGGCTAGCAGTGTTGCCCCTACTTATAACAGTTGAAGCAGAGATATCAAGGATGCGAAAATAGTTAAAGTAGCAATCCCTCAAGATCAAAGGATCCTAAGGGATTCGCCAAGCTGTTAATCCTCAGTTATCTAGTCATTTTCTTGCGCCAAGTCGATATCTCCTTTTCCTTTCCTTGGCTGAGATGTTTTAATTTAGATCGTCTTGTTTGCATATGGTTCCCCACCAAAGGGACAGCGGTTAGCTTGGCCCTGTCTTTTTCTTTGGAGCGGAAATATTTAGTTTTTCCCTTTTCCTGCATAAGAAATGGAAATTATTAGTGTTTTCATGTTGCATATAAATCTTATAGATTTGTCATGATTTCCCATTATCTACCTAGTTCATGATGCAAAGATGTTACGAGTTCTAAAGAAAAGATGACAAAATAATCAATAAAAACATACCTTCTTCAGTACTCCACACACCCCCCTGCTTACCCTTTTTCATGCCCTCATGAAAACATTGTAGTTGACATGTAAGGCAGTGAGAGAGTAGGCTGGAGATGGGATCTCATGTGGTGGTCTACAGCCATGATGCCTAACTAGGTGTTCAAAAAGATGGCCTGTCTGACCCTCAGGCATTTCATACAGGGCTTGGTATCCAGGTGCAGGGTGCCAAATAATCAGACTCTGAAACCTATATCCTAACCAAGATGGCCCTGCCCTCAAGATAATTTCACCATAGAGGTTCAAACGATCAGCGGCTAACTTAAAGTTCTCGTAATTAAATGGTTCCCTCAATTGGATGTTTGCATTAGAGGTCTGATATCGAAATTTAGCAGCTGTAATGGCAAGATCCTTAATCGTAAGGAAATATTCTATCCCTTGTCGATTGATTGCTATATGAATGGGTCCTAAAGCATCAATCACTCCCGGAGTCCTCATGAGGCTCCTGTGTTTATTCCATAACTGTAATGGATCTCTAGGCTCAGCTCTTACCCATAAGTCTAATCCATTTTCTTGTCTTTGGCAGGCATTATAGGCTTTAAGCCATTTGATTTGATTAACTCCAAATGAAATAAATGACTGCAGTTGGATATCCCCAATGAAAGGGTCGAGGTTTTGCTCTGTCTCTTGATCTAACACAAGTTTATGCAGATAGAATTCACACAGTAGTCTTTGAACCTTTACTCCATAGTGCTTACAACAATTTATAAAATTGTCAATGGTATTAATTTGTATAGGGGCTCCTGCTTTGACGGCCTTAATTTTCAATTGCAAATATCGTTCCATTAAAAACAAGGCATAATTCTTGGCAGGGGCTCTACATGCTAGGACGTCAGTGTACAAAGAGCATAAGGTATCCATCTGTCTGATAACTACATCTAATCTATGAGTTACCTTTATGACTTTTTCTTGTTCTTTTCGCCATCCTTCAAAGGCCTGGCTTTTGGATAAATTGACATTCCTTAGTTGTTGTTGTAATTCTTCATACTTTTCTCGAGAAACCGTTTGTTCCGTGAGTTTTTCTACTGCTTGCTGAGCTTGCATCAAACCCTCTCGTAGGGTTACTATCCTCGGATCACTATCCCACGTAGTAGTGGCCAGTGGAAGATTTACTTGAATCTTCTTATTGTGTCGCCTTGTGTTTATAGTCTATATCCCTTCAGAGGACTGTGCCTCTATCTGAACTTCCTTGTCACAGGCCGATATATCATCTGTTTTCACTTCAACATGAGCAACAGTGGAATGTTGTTCCTTTTTCTTTTGAACGGCAGTCTACACTTTAACAAGAGTTTGAACAGTAGACTGTTCTTCAACAGCAGTTTGAACAGCAGGCTGAACAGGGGTCCTTTGAACCTTTTTCTTGGGGGGTCTCACCGAAGTGGTTGCATGTCTTCCCCCTGAAGTTCTTTTTTCTCTCTTTCTCATTCTCAAAACCCTGATTTGTTGTCGAAGTCGAGCTATCACATTTAGTAATATTTTCTATTCTTTTCGTAATCATTTAATTTCTTCTATTTCCTTAGAAGGAACAGTTGTCTGTTTACTCAGGCCTGGACTGTTATCTTGGCCAATTCCCTGGTTTTCCTCTTGGGGTGCTCCTTCGTTGTTTTGTTCAGGTTGCTCAAGAGTAGAAACCCTAGCTGGCTCTGTTATTTCCTGGGTAACTTCTTTGTCCACCCCTTCTTCTTCATGAAATTCTTCTAGTGTAGTCTAGCTGGGAGTGGATTGTTCCCCTTCTATATCTTCATCATTTTCTTCACCTGTCATACTTTCATCATGAACAGAATGATTCTCTTCATTTTCTTCCTCGTCGCACAATTCTTCGGGTGCATTTTTGTCCTGAGCAGAATGCTCTTTTGGTTCTTCCTCAATCTGGAGGCCTAGCGGGCTGAGAGGCTAGCCATATTCGCCCATATTGGCCAGAATTTTGGCCAACTCGTCCTCTTGCAATGGATTCTCTTCACATTGCTCTGTCTCCACCTCCACCTACTCAGGCTGCTCGATCTCTTCCTCTGTTTCAACTTCCTCATTTCCCCCCACTTCTTTCTCATTCTCTTCTCCTTCCAATTGCGGGGGTTGTTCGTCCCCCAAGTCGTCTATCTCCATAGGTTGGTTGGTACTCCCTTGGGGATTTTCCAACCTCCCTTTAATTCATGCCAATCTAGCTGATTTTCTCCATTTTGATGGTCTATTTGGTGTACTGGCAGTATGTTTGCGTTTTGGGGCTGGTGGAATTGGTGCCCCATCTATCATAGCAATTAGTTCTTCCCAGCGGCTCTGCTGCTAAGCAATATTGTGGCTAACTATCAGTCGTATCAATCCATGGTGACTTACTACTGAATCTACATGTTGTGAATTTTTCATGCTTTGGGCAACGTCATGAAGTAATGAATTTAAAAATGCAGGTAGGTTCACAGAGCATTTCTCTTTTAATACAGCTAAGAGTTTAAGGTGTCGTGGTCTTACCACGTGTTTCCTACCTTCAAAAGTGATGTTTCTCTAGATGATCTTCGCCAATTCTGCCCACGGCTCTCCTAATGCTTCTAGTAGGACTCCCTTTCCTCTGACTGTCAGGTTCTAGCCTTCATCCTGGAAGATCTTCATGATCTTTTGTAGTCTCTCCTTATTTAGATTCCACACAAGTCCAGTGGTTGGCAGTCTCGAGACCTCTGCAATTACGTCATCGGTAACCGTTATGTGTTTTCCCCTTATTGTGGAGTGGTATTCTTGCAAGTTCTGCAAGAATTCTATTGCCACGGTCTCGTTGGATTCCTGTAAACAATTAAGATAGACTAACCATCCTGCCCTTGCCAAGATTTCCCGTGCAACGTCAGAAACTGTCAATACCTATGGTTCTCTTCGAATTAACCTACCTCCCATGCTTTAGCTCATTGTAAAAAACACAGAGACGACAATGGAATAGCATGTTGTTCAAACTATTAGAAACATAGAGAAAATAGCAAAATCGCAAGGCTCGTTCAAATCTTACTAATTGTTGCAAACTATGATACGGAAATATCTTAGGAACAGCAAGGCATGCAAATTGAAAAACGAGATACCGTTAAGCCTTGTTATTCCTGAGTAAGAGTTTGCTGAATAATAGCCTGACACGTATGTCAGCAAATTATGAAGTCAGCGCCCCCCCCCCCCCCCCGCAATGTGATAGGCCATCCTCGGCCGTCAAATGAAGGAGCAACAGGCCAATCTGTTCTAGTACAGGGTCATAAAGGAACAGCGTATGCCAAGATGCCATGTTTACAAAAGAAGCAGGTTGCCAAAATCGAGGTGTATAATAGGATCACTTAATAAATAAGAAAATGCGGTTACATGATGCGAGGTTGAGAGGATAGGAAAAAATAGGATTCTAAGCATAAACATGTTAAAGGAAAATAAACCAAAAACCTGTATATGTGTGAAGCAACTAATGATTCAAATAGTGAAGATTTAGACATAGGAGGTGTTGAATATTCTCCACAATTTTCTCTAGAATGAGATAGCGAGAATATTCCACAAGTGTCATTATCCACCATGATAGGTATATCTCAACCCCAAACATTAAAGTTAAAAGGACATATCAAAAAGATAAATGTAATGGTTCTAATAGATATTGGCAACACCCACAACTTTTTGGACTCAAATATGTCAAAAAGGCTCAACATTTTCACATATCCCATGCCCAACATGAAAGTGATGGTAGCTAATGGATTTTTGTTGTTGGAAAAGTAAGGAAATTCCATAAAGTCAAACTAAAGATTCAGGACCACAATCTAGAATCTTCGTTCTACGCTGTACCATTATGAGGCGTGGATGTGGTCCTAGATATCCAACGGTCTGATATCTAGGACCACGGTCTGATATCTTACCCACGGTCTGACCACCTGTCTCACCCATCTGATTCTCGTCACTTCTGCCTTTACTGCTTGGATCATTCATTCCTCAAAACTGGGAGTGATCAATTATCATTTTAATGCCACAGTAGACGAGTAGAGGTCACCTGGAAGGTGCTTCGTCTTCCCTCTACGTGGAAACCATGTTGGATCATCAAGTCCTCCCGAGCTTCCATGTATTGATTTACTTTGTCAGTGCCGACCTTAGTTTCATGTCACAAGGGGCCTTTTTGGGTCAGCCCATGCCGATTTTGAATTTTTCATCTCCTTTCTTAAATGCCTCAGTTGTCAACCCACCACAGCTTTAATGTTTTGTGTTACTTTATCACAGATTTATCGCATCGGGGTTTTCCATTAAAGGTCCTTACAGGATGGGACATTCTGATATACTTTAGCCCCTTTTGTTTCATGTGACCAGGGGCTACGACCAAGATTTTAGTCTTTGGGTGATAGTACCTTTGGGCTCATGTCTTTGAGGCTCGGCCCTTTATTAAACAAAATCCCGCATATCGGTGATTTTTAATGCTCACCATTGGTGTCTCCCCTTGACATTTTCGATCACTGATATGTGGGATTGAGCCCACCCAGGATATCAAAATTAGTCATTTCATAGTATTACCTCTATTTGCTTTGTTTGATAACCGTGTTACTGGATATATGCCGAAAAATACACTCATCGTCCCATTGAGCAGAATTGAAATAGATGTTTTAATGTTCGTTGATCTGGGTCATTGATCCAAGCTGATTCAATCTGGGTCATTGATCCAACCCTGTTAGTATCGCAATCGCAATATAGGTGTTTTCACTCACTGCATTGTGGTTTTCAATTGGTCAAGATTTCCCAAGAGGAGTGAAGCTTGGAGCCTTTGTCCTATGCCATAGAAGCTATCAGAGCTTGATCAGACTCTCAACATTACGTAGTGCTCGGAAAGGGATATCTAACGGTATATGGAAATCCAGAAATGGACTATTAGATCAAAAGTTCAAGAAAATTGAAGATTCCCTTGGAAAATCCTTGTTGATTGACGAAAATGGCCAAGTATGTCGAAAAAAATTGCAAATCGGGCTTTCTAGCAGGCAAGGAGCATTGGCAGGTGTAAAAAAACAGAAATCCGCCGATTGTCGATATCGCATATCAGCAGTCGGTGGGTCTGGGCGGAGCTTTTATCGCAATCAGTGTATCCGCATACCGACAGATCAATGGGCTGACACTCAAAAACCTTACGAGGGTCAATATCACATTGTGGTGTAAAAGTTATGGGGGAGGGCCAAAAAGGTCTAACACAGGAAAGGAGGACAAACAGGGATGGGAGGACCCCATTTCTCTCTCCTCTGAGGGGCCACATGTCACACTACCCGCAGGTCTCACATCCCACATCTCGCCGACCCTGTAGTCCCGCAGTTACAACAAAATCCTAAACTTCGCAGGGCGTCGATATTGTGATATAGAGCCAAATCGTCAAGGAAGTGTTGATTCTGAAATATAAAGCAAATGCCTTCAAATCAGGGCTTGGTTGGTCTTTTTCTCTCTCCTCCAGGAGGCCACGTGGCAGCCTCTGATTTGTCCACCGAGCTGACATGGTAGCTGACGTCACCAGTGACGTGCCGCGTATGGAGGATGACATGGTGGGTGGACACGTGTCACTCATTTTTGGCACTTTTAGGGGTCCTATGAGGTTGTTTCTGGATGTCACATGTCACCACTCACAGGGTGACATGTGGTAGTGATGATATCATCGGTGATGTGGTAGTGATGATGTCAGCAATTTCACCACAATCAGTGATTGCAATAAGGAAAGGGACCCCCCCAAATGCGATAGGTGATGTGTTTTATTGTATAAGGACCTCACATCTGGACTATCTGCCCACTCCAAAGAAAAGGGTAAGGGGTCTTCTCCTCCAACATGCGATTGTGATATGTGAGCACTCCCTCCAGATGTGATAAAGGATTAAGGCAGGGTTTACAGGGACCTCACCTCCGGACTGTTGGCCCGCACCAAGGAAAAATATGGGAACCAAGTAAAACAGTGTTCAAGCGCCGATATGTGGGAGAAATTGATAGCAAAGGAAAATGCCTCCAGACACGGGTCTGAGGGCCTTAGCACCTGAGGGCTTAGCCCCTGGTCCCAACTCTCATCCATATGAGGAAAATCACGTGAAGGTCTATGATAAGGGGGGCTAAAGGGGAAATCCAAAAAATGCCTATTTTCACTGGTTTTAAAGGAAAAAGCCCGCACCTACGTGAATTTTTTATTCCCATGGAATGCCTCTCACCTACCACATGAATGCACTAATAGCATAGTACAGAGTTTTAATGGGTAGATAAGTCAACAGCTTAGGACTTTAATGAAGCATGGTGAAGCAATGGAGATGTACCCAAGACTCAAGAAGGATAATGGCTCAGTATGGAGCCTCATCCCTCTACACAGCATAGGATTGCAAAAGCAGGAACTTACAGGTGACCCAGCCTAAATTTCACAGAACAAGGCACCCTCACAGTAAAAGCATATGTGATGGGAGTCGGCCGAGCAACACAAAAGGCCATATCACAAGTCAACTGCAATCTATAACAATGGCTATGACCAGGATGGGCACAAAGTAAAATAATGTTCTCTTTGACTAATATTCATTCTTTTTGTCCTGTAACATGCCTCCCTTCAATGAGGTATTTAATTTCTGTAATATCTTTTTGGGCCACAAAGACATTCATGACTAATATAGTTAGTCTCAAACCACAGGTATTTTTGTTGTAATGAAGCTCCTTGCTCCCCTCTAATAAATAGGGGAAATCAAGACTTAATTGAGGTTCCAAAATTCTAGAGAAAACATTCATGTTATAATTTCATACTATATTTCCTTTGCAATACAGATATTTTCAGAATCTCAAGGAAACAGTGGTGATTCCCTCTTCAAAGGATTACAGTATGTGTTCCCGTTTTTCTAACCCATTTTATGTTCATGCTTCTTCCCCGAAATCATGTAATTATTATTTCTAGATATGTTTCAACCTCCCTCATAGATTCATTAGTATCTATATGTTAATGCAAATGCCTGTAGTTGTTTCATAGATTCATTTGTCTGAACATTGTTTATGTATATGCCTATGAGGACTATTGAGATTAGATCTTTAAATTTGCAGCACATGAATCATAACTTTCAGTTCTCCCTTCATTCATTATTTCTGCTTGTAACCCAAATAAGCATAGAAATCCTTACTGCCCCAAGATCTCTGTGTTTAATATAGAAGTCTTGAAGCCTTATGCTCTATGTGATGGGTCACTCTTCTATATTATCCTCTCTCACCCACTCTGCAAAATATTATTAAGTTGTAAGACCTTGAAGCTCTCAGCCTCTACTATTTTTATGCTTATTTCTTAGATCTGAACTAGTGAAGAAGTATCATAAACCTATGTTTAATTTCTTTGGATTAATGAACCAACCTATTTCCTAAGTACATGTGTATCTATAAATCATAAGTGTTGTCTCCAGTTTCCTGTAAATCATTTGAGACACACCATTTTAGATGTGCCCAGGAACTAGTCTTGAAGCAATCCAAGGTTGTTTCTGGGAGATACAACATCTTTTGGCGCCATTTTCAAGGAGCTTATCAAAGGATTCTTTCCCCTGGGATACGACAAGTTGAAACACTCTTTGAATAGGTGATCAAAGTCTGTTATGATTGCATCCATATCACCTTGGGGAATCCACAACCCTCTCATTATCATCCATAACCCTGGCTTTTAAAAGGGCTCATACTCGCTAAGATACATCCCAACAGAAAGACCCATTTGTATCTGGCCCTGAAAAATTGATTTTTAAGAAATTCTAGAAAGAGAAAACTCCCCCAGACTGTGCTGCCATCTCATCAGCCTTAGAATTTCCTTCTTCTAGTTCTCAGCCTACTGTTGCTCATTATTCAAGGCTTTCTCCTAAGGCCCTGACATGCCATCCTTCCCCTACAACACTTGTGGTCTTAACCCCAATCCCTCAAGCAAATTTTAATATCCCTCCACTAGTCCAAATGGCACTCCCATGATTTTTTCTCAATAAATATGCACCTCTTGACCTTCCTCGCCTCTGAGTGAAATGCCCCAAGACTACCTAAATCATCTACCTAGGTTCAATGGGGAACATGATAACACGGCACAAAGTCACATTGAAACCTTCAGTGCTTTTGCTGAGAACATAAACGTGGAACAGTTGGATGTGGTTATGAGATTGTTTGTACAATCCCTTGATGGAGAGGCTAGAAAATGGTTCAAATCCATGCCTAATGCCTCCATCACTACATGGGAGCAACTTGAAAACTCTTTCACCCAAAAATGGGGAGAAAAGAGGAACCATGAGTACCTCCTTACTGAGTTCAATGAAATAAGGAAAAAGTTGAAGGAGGATACTACATAATTTATCAAAAGATTCAATAAGTAGTTCAATAACCTACCAGTTGACATAAAGCCTCCCCCAGCTACAGCTCGAGTGGTTTTCTTGGGAGCATTTGACTCTGATGTTGGTTTTACCCTGAGAGAAAGGAAATCTACCACTCTGGACCAACTTCAAATCAATTCTCTCGAAGTGGAAGAAAATTTGGCCTCGGCAGGGAAGTCGAGGGAAAAGCAAGAACCTGCTAAACCCAAAAGAGGAAAATAAGAGGTATCCTCCTCTGGTCGAGTTGGGGAATCATCAGACCCAAAGTGGGATGATCTAGAAAAACTCATCAAAATTTTATCACAAAAGGTTTGGAAGCTCGAAATCGAGAACAATAACCTCTCCAGGTAGAATGCTCAAGTCAACAACCAGGTCTATAACCAGCAATATAGAAGGCCTCCACTGCAACTACTTCCAAGAGAAAGAAAGGAGAATTTGGATCAGATTCATCATCCCTTATACTTGGAATATAGTCCTAACGAACAATCATCTAATACTCAGGAGATGCAGGGCAATATATATGTTGGTTTTGATGAAGAGGAACATGAGAATATGGCTCACCAGGAGGCCAGTCATCACCAAGAAGCAGTAGCAGAGGAAGAAGATATGGATTATTATTGCAGATGGTTTGTAGAGGTCATGCAAACACAGTCACAACATAAGTATAATCTAATATCTTAGAAGAAGAGGAAGATAGAACCATAACAGCAAGGGGAATTCGCTCCCCTAGTGGTTCCTTCGACCCTAGACAAAGGGAAGGGTAAGCTACATCCTAACTCACCCAATACAGGAGTCTCTGTGAATAATGTTATGAAACCAGCTCACAAAAATGTAGAAAATATAGATCAACACCTTAGAATTCAACCTCTTCGAGGGGGTAACCTCCTTTACATTACACAAATGAATGATTCTTTCATGATTCAAATGAAAAAACCTCCTTTCTATATATAGGAGTCTAAGGAGTCACAATATAACCCGCCGACCTAACAATAATAATATAAAGGCACAAAAATAACAATAGAGGGATTCTATGGGGCACAGTAATAACAATATGGGGACAATAAGAGCACAACAATATTAATAAGGGATACAACTACAATAGTAATGGGGTAATCACTAGTATTATAGGGACCTATCATGCCCCTCTCCTTCAAAAAAGTGTTGTCCTCAATGCTTGAGTAGTTCTGGATGATTCTGTATAAAATTCTCATCCTCCCATGTGGAATCTTCAGCGGATAATTTCTTCCACATGATCAAATACTCCGAAATTGATCGATTTCGTAGCTGTCGAGTTCTTGTTTCTGTGACTGCTTCCGGTTCCAATATAATTTTTCCTTCCTCGTCAACTTCTGGAAATATTGTTTGAACTGGGAGCTTGTCGCCTATAACCTTCTTTAAACATGAAACATGGAAAACTAGGTGCAATCGAGAAGTTGCAGGAAGCTCCAATTTGTATGCCATAGTACCAAACTTTTGCAACACCTTGTATGGACCATAATACTTTGGTGATAATTTATTATCCTTCTTAGCTTGCTTGAGGAAAATTTGTTTATATGGTTGTAGCCATAGGAATACCCAATCACCTACATCAAAACTTATTTCGCTGCGATGTTGATCTGCCTGTTGTTTCATTTTATTCTGCGCCAACACGAGGTTATCCTTTAAGAGTTGGAGGACTTGTTGCTGATGCTCGATGTGATGTTCCACTGCTTGAACCTTATAATTTTCTCTTAAATATGATGTGATGGATGGTGACTAATATCCATAAAGTGTCATAAATGGGGTCATTTTTGTTTCTGTATGGAAGGAATTGTTATGCCACCATTCAGCTAGAGGCAACCTTTTGACCCATTGTGTCTGTTTATCCGATACAAATCAACGAAGATATCCTTCCAAACAATTGTTTACTATCTCAGTTTTCCCATAAAATTGAGGATGGTAAGATGAGCTATGAGCTAATTGAGTACCGAGACAAGAAAATAATTATGTCAAAATATTTCCAGTGAAAATGGGGTCTCTGTCACTTACAATAATCTTTGGGTTTCCATGTAGCTTTTGAATTGTTTCGATAAATGCAGTAGAAACTGTATTGGCTTTAAATGGATGTGATAATGCACAAAAGTGTGCATACTTGGTAAGTCTGTCAACTACCACCATGATGACACTCTTTCCCTCAGACTTGGGTAAACCTATGATAAAATCCATTGAAACCTCCTCCCAACGTTGGCTTGGAATGGATAAAGGTTGTAATAGACCCGAGGTCTTAATTGTTTCAACTTTATTTTGTTGGCAAACCAAACATTCTGCCACAAACTTTTGAATATCCAATTTAAGGCCATCCCAAAAAAATTCCTTCTTAACCCTGTGGTAATTTTTTAAAAATCCTGAGTGCCCTCCTAAGGGAGAAGTGTGCAATTTCATAAGAATCTTTTGTTTGAGTTGGGAATTCTTACAGAGGTATAAGAAATCTTTGTACCATAATGAACCATTTTTCCAGCTAAATGTATCAGATGTACTGGAATCTTGTTCTAACTTTCAAATAAGTGCCCACACTTCTTCATCATTCTTCCATTCCTCCCTTGCTTCATTTATCCAATATGGTTGGATAATAGAAATGGCGCACAACAATGCTTCCACATCCTCATCCTTTCTTGAGGGTGCATCTTCCACCACATTTTTCTTCCCTTTTTTGTAGATGATTTCAAAGTCATAACCCAACAGCTTTGTGACCCACTTTTGTTGCTCTTCAGAGGATAATCTTTGTTCTAAAAAGTATTTAAGGCTATCATGATCCGTTTTTACCTTGAAGTGTCTTCCCATTAGGTAGGGTCGCCATTTCTTAAGTGCATGTAGTATTGCCAACATTTCCTTCTCATAAATAGCTTTATGTAAAAACTTTCCCTTGATTGGACGACTTTCAAAAGCAATGGGTCTTTCATCTTGCATTAAAATAACACCAATTCCATTTCCTGAAGCATCACATTCCACAATAAAGGTTTTTGTGAAGTCCGGTGTAGCTAAGACCGGTGCTTGGCACATTTCCACTTTAAGATGTTAGAAGGCCTTTGTTGCTTCTAGAGTCCATGAAAATGCATCTTTATTCAATAATGTTGTTAGAGGTGCTGCTATTCTCCCATAATTCTTAACAAACTTGTGATAATACCCTGTCAACTGGAAAAATATTCGCATATGCTTTATGGATGTGTGGATTTTCCATTCCTTAATGACTTTAATTTTGCTAGGGTCTACCTTAACTCCTTCATGAGATACAATATGACCCAGATATTCCACCTCTTGTACTCCAAAGAAACATTTGGATCTTTTTACATATAATTGTTTCTCCTCCAATAGTTGTAGCACCCTGTCAACATGTTCAACATGATCCTTCCAAGATTTGTTGTAGATTTGTATATCATCAAAAAATACTAACATAAATTTTCTAAGGAAGGGTTTGAAAATGGAATTCATCAAACCTTGAAATGTAGAAGGTGCATTGGTCGGGCCAAAAGGCATGACCAAAAATTCATAATGACCCTCATGAGTTCTAAATGCTGTTTTCGTAATGTCTTTAGTCTTCATTCTGATTTGGCGATATCTTGAACAAAGATCCAACTTGGTGAAGTAAATTGATCCATGCAATTCATCCAGTAATTCATCAATGACAGGAATGGGAACCTTATCTTTAATAGTGAGCTTGTTGAGCTCCCTATAATCTTGACACATGCACCATGATCCATCCTTCTTGTGCACCAATACTACTGGAGCAGAGAAATAACTTTGACTAGGTTGAATTATACCAACCTCTAGCATTTCTGCAACCATACGACAATTTCACTCTTTTGGACATAGGGATATCTGTATGGCTTGATGTTTGGAGGAACACTTCCTGGAATCAGATGAATAGCATGATCACGATCATGAATAGGTGGGAGGCCTTTGGGAGTCTCAAATACCTTGGAATTATTGTCCAAGACTTTTTGGATATCTAGAGAAATAGATGATTTCGATGTGGAAACATCTAGCAAACAAAATTGTGCAATTACACCTCTTTGTTCCTTTTTTAAAATCTTTGTCATACTGTTAGATCTGATTATCTTTCTCGGTTTCCCTGCAATACCCCTTAATTCAACTTCCTTTCCTTCTGCAGAACATTTCATGAAAATTTCTTGAAAATTAAAAGCTATTGTACCCAAGGATTGTAGCCATTGGACTCCCAGTACAACATCAGCACCTCCCATTGGAATGGAAAGCATTGGGCTAGTCAATACATATTCTCCCATGGATAGCTTGATATTATGGCACTTTCCAGAGCAATTTATTGTTCCTCCATTTGCAACCATCACTTGACACTCTGGTGCTGGATATAGGAAGAAATTCAATTATTTTGCTACCTTACAATGAATAAAATTGTGGGTACTTCCTGAATCAATCAACACTATTACCTTTTTCTTCTTGATTTGTCCTTCTATCTTGATGGTTTGAGGAGTGGTAATTCTATTCAATGCATTACAAGATATGGTTGGATTCATTTCTTCTTTATCTAGGCTTTATTCCTGGAGTATATCCTCTTCTTTTGACCTTTCTTGCTCCTTTTCTTCTTCCTCTTCACAATCTATGTAGAATAATTTCTTCTCAGCGCACTTATGACCTTTAGTGTATTTGCTATCACAACTGTAACAAAGCCCTTTTGCTCTTTTTTCTTCCAATTTTTGTTGTGTAAGCCTTATAGGTTGTGGAAGACTAGGGGCAACAACACTTCCATCTTTATAGTTGTGAGTGGTATGCTTCCTAGTTGCCATAATTTTTCTTTCCATTTTTCTTGCTAACCTGAATGCCTTCTCTAATGAATCAGGTTCCCAAAGGCGAACATCATGTTGGATATTATCCTCTAAAGTCTCTATGAACACATCAATCCTATGCTCCTCTGGAATATTTTTTACCCTTATGTTCAATTTTTGGAACTCCTCAATGTGCTCCATTATTGAACCCTTTTGTTTGAGACTTATTAATTGGCTAAAAAAGTGTTGATTTTTTTATCCTCATAATATGTTGTCAATTCTTCCATAAAAATTTCCCAAGTTATAATTTGTTTACAAGAGAAAAGCCATTGATACCATACAAATTGATTTGGTTCCAAATATAAAGTTGCAATACATACCTTTTGTGTGTTTTGCACATTATTGAGATCGAAAAATTGCTCCATCTATAATATCCATGTTGCGGGATCCTTGCCATCAAACTTCCTCATACCAATTTTTGGAATATGGTGGGTCTTTGATCCAACATTAGAGTCTATGAAATCATGATTAACATTTCTTTTGTTTGCACTCATGAGTTTCCTTTACTACCCTTTCACCATTAGTAAGCATTTCTTGTAGAAAATTTGTCAAATCTGTCTTCAAATCTGCCATGTCTGTCTTCAAATCTATCTTCAACTTGTCCATATTAGCTTCCACGCCATTAATCTTAGCTTCCACGCCCTTTATCTTAGATTCGATGCCATTTATCTTAGCTTTTGTTATCTTTTGTGAGAGTGACATTTGTTGCACTTGGTCTTGTAATTTTGAGATATCATGTAGCATTTCTTCCTCTTCTTCATGAGTCATGCTAGAGCTTTCAGGTTTCTTACTAGGTGTTTGCATTTTCTTTCCTCTGGGCATCAGTTACCGATAATAATGCTCTACTATGCCCTTTGAATTCCTTCAAAATAATTTTTTAAACCAAGCTTAAGCAAAAATTTAAAAAAATATACACACCTTTTTTCACTTTGTAGGAGCTCGATATTGCCTCTGATATATCTCTGTAATTTTGGATCATCCAGTTTTAAATTGTGATCTGAAGTAGCCCTCTATGTCCTCTTTCCAATGCCACCAGTCTGATCCAAATTTGATTCTCCAAGGAAGAGTTATTCCAAATCTTCCACAGTGACCTGATTATAGAGTAGTTCAGTAGAGCGAAATTGTACAACGTGCCACGTGTCCCTTTTTCGACCTTTGGCTTTCAAAAATATATATAAGAAACTATAGTCCATCCACTTTCTGTACCTTCTTACGAAATTTCAATCCGATGCTCAAAGAGAAAGTTATGACGATTTTCCCCAGGTCACCTGTTTGGAATGTAATTTAGGAGTTTGCAAAAAGACCAACTTTCTCAGATCATATCTCTGCAAAAAAAGCGTGAAAAGCTCTGAAATTCAGTCCCGAGGTTTAGTGCAATTTCTTCTCCAATGGGTTTTTTTTTGCCTCTGAAAGGTCGCAGAAAAAAATTTATAGTGAAAATTCCACAATGACCTATTTGGAGCAGTGAAACCCTAGAATCCAAAGCTCCGATACCAAATGTTATGAAACCAACTCACAAAAAGGTAGAAAAGATAGATCAACGCCTTAGAGTTCAACCTCTTCGAGGGGGTAACCTCCTTTACATTACACAAATGAATGATTCTTTGATGATTCAAATGACAAAACCTCATTTCTATATATAGGAGTCTAAGGAGTCACAATATAGCCCAGTCGACCTAACAATAATAATATAAAGGCACAAAAATAACAATAGATGGATTCTATGGGGCACAGTGATAACAATATGGGGACAATAGGGGCATAACAATATTAATAAGGGATACAACTACAATATTAATGGGGTAATCACTAGTATTATAGGGACCTAACAAATAAAGAGAGAAATGTTCCTAAAAGACATATATAAAAAGAGGCACCTTCTCCGCTAACAACTACCATCAGGAAGAGAGAAGGAACAGAACATGGAGATGCAGAAAAGGCCCAACATAGGTTCAATCTCTAGAAGGAGTTGGAAAAGGTAAAAATTCTTGTTCCTATGACTGAGCTTTTAAAGTAGCCTCATTACAAAGCTCAAGTCTCCAAATTCATGCACCCAACTGGCTTAGCTCCATCCCATGATAGTTTGAACCTCCAAGAGGAGAGGCCAATGGTTTTTTTTGGGTTGCATGTGGAAGAGTTGGATCCCTCTACTACACCGTTTTATGTGACCTTGGTGATCCACGACATTTTGCTGCATAACTACATGTTGGATTTAGGAGCTTCACACAACCTCATTCCATTATCAGTGATGGAGTAGTTGGGTTTGGAGATCACCAGACCATACAAATACTTGTACTCCTTTGACTCCAAGAGAGTCAAGTTCTTAGGCATGATAAAGGATTTGGTGGTAAATTTGGCTCAGATCCCGGTGAAGAGTGTGGTCATGGATATAGTGGTCGAAAAGATACCTCCTTGCTTTGGAATGCTCTTATCCAAATCTTGGGGTTCCAAGTTCGGTGGATGTATCAAGCTAGATCTTACTTATGCCACCATTCCCACTTTTGGAGGTGAGAAAAGAAGGATGTATGGAGAATCCCGGTTTGTGAAAATCGTGACCCCAGCTAAAGGCTCAGAGAACTCCCCAGTGCATGGGAAAGACAATGATATATCTTGCTTATTCTTAGAAGAAGATGAGAACCTCTTAGAAGAAGCATCAGTACACTTGACAAGGCAATTGAAATACCAGCATTTAAATGAAAACGAGGTATGGAAGTTATACTTCGATGGAGCAAACTCAAAATATGGGAACGAAGTTGGGACATTGTTGGTATCTCTGGAAGGAAGCATGATACCCCTCTCTTTCAAGCTCAAATTTGAGGAAACCAATAATGTAGTGGAGTACGAAGAACTTCTCTTGGGGTTACAAATGGAGAGATATGAACATTGAATTCCTATCGGTCTATAGATATTCTGAGTTGGTCGTGAAGCAGATCCAAGATCAATGCCAAGCAAAACACCCTAGGCTGAGTATGTACTGAAATGAAGTGTGGGACTTGATCGACAATTTCTTTGTGGCGTTTAACATCTAGTTTCTACCCAGGGAAGAAAATAGGATGGCTGGCTCTCTTGTGATAGCTACAAGCACTTTGAGGCCCCCATAGAATCCACTCCTCATATATGAGATAGAATTTAGACACAACCCTTCAATACCTGACAATGCCAAACACTGGCAAGTATTCGAAGATGACGAGCAAGTAAAGAGATTCATAGAGGTCGTTGGGGAGTTTTCTCACTCCACCATCGATTAAGAAGAAGAAGAAGCAAAACAAGAAGCCACTCCTGGGAAAGACACAGTGGATGGGAAAAAAATTGCAACTAAAAGGGAACACCATCCCTTGTGGACTTGTTCCACTAAAAATACTTTTAAATAAAGACGACATAGCATCCAAACCAATGGCCCCTAAGAAGGATGAGCAGGTTTAAGATTGCAACATCGGATCAGAGGAGGAACCCCAGATGATCAGGTTGTCCAAAGGATTCCCCCGGAAATACAGATAGAGGTATTTAGATCTGTTCAAAACATACAAAGATGTCTTTGCTTAGTCGTATGATGATTTGAAATCATTTGACACAAATATTATTCAACATAAGGTTCCTCTAAAGAGTGGGATAAATCCATGTAAAAAAAAACTCAAAAAAATAAACCCACTCTTACTCTCCTCCATTGAAAAGGAGGTAAGGAAGTTGTTACATGCCAAAATCATAGTCCCTCTAAGATACTCTGAGTGGGTGGCTAATTTGGTCCCTGTCTAGAAGAAGAACAGAGAGATAAGGTTGTGTGTGGACTTCCAAAATTTAAATAGGGCATCCCTAAAAGACAACTACCCTCTGCCCAAGATGGATAATATATTGCAGAAGGTAGTGGGTGCGGCCAGAATGTCCATGATGGATGAATTCTCAGGATATAACCAAGTGGTGGTCCACCCTGAGGACTAGAAAAATATTGCTCTCACCACCCCATGCGGGACATTCATGTACGCTCGCATGCCATTTGGGTTGATAAATGCAGGAGCCACATTCCAAAGAGATATGGACATAGCTTTCGTGGGCGAGAAAGATAAATTTATGGTAGTTTACTTAAACAACATCACAGTGTTTTCTAAGACTGATGAAGAGCATATCCTCCATTTAAAGCTCATTTTCGAGAAGTGCAGAAAGTATGGCCTCTCTTTGAATCCAAAGAAGTCTCAATTCACCCTAAGTGAGGGGAAGCTGCTTGGGCACATTGTAATGCAAGAAGGAGTAAAGATTGATCCTGAATGAGTCAAAGCTATCAGCCTCATTCCCTTACCCAGAAACAAGAAAGAATTCCAAGCCTTTTTGGGGAGGATAAATTTCTTAAGGCGGTTCATACCCAACTATGATGAGATAGTCAAAGGTATCACAAATATTCTCAAGAAGGAGAACAAAGTTAAGTGGAGCTCCACCCCCCATGATTCTTTCACTAGGATCAAAGAAGCTTTGGTTGAGGCCCCAGTGCTAGTCAGCCATGGTTATTTAGTGCCCTTCTACATATTTTCTTTTGCCTCTTCACATACCATTTTTGTTGTATTGTTACAGAAAAATAAATATGGTTATGAGTAGCCCATTTCCTTTTTCAATCAAGTCCTAAGGGACATTGAGCTGAGGTATGATATATTCGAGAAACAGGCTTCTGCATTGGTCAAGGAACTGAAGACATTTCATATGTATGTACTACAATCCGAAATCACAACATTTGTCCCAATGACTGCAGTCAAAGACATTCTGGTGCAGGGAGATAGCGAAGGGAAGAGGGGCAGATGGATAGCCAAAATACATGAATATGAGTTGGAAATAAAGCCTACCAATCTCATCAAATGCCAGGGGTTGGCCAAGATTTTGTCTGAGTCCAACTGCCAAGCTCTAAGAATAAGCCTAATCATAGAAGAGGGCAGCCTAGAGGATGAACAGAGCATAATCAAAATGGTTGAGCAAAATATCTATTCCAAGTATGAGGGATCGCCCAGGTATAAGAACATTGTTTATTACCTATTATTTCTAAGATTCCCATTGGGATTGGATAGATCAAAATACTGTAGTCTGAGATTGCAAGCATAGAAATGCATTATCTCCAATGGACTACTTTATTGGAAGGACCTAGTGGGGGTATTACTGATGTGCTTTCTTGAAGGAAAAAATGAAGTGATTAAGGATTTCCATCGGGGAGATTGTGGAGGACACTACAGTTGGAAGGAAACAGCACACAAAATATTCAAGGCAAGCTATTATTGGCCATGTTGTTTGTAGATGTTTACTCTCAGGTCAATTCATGCCAAAAATTCCAACTGCTTACTGAAAGACAGAATTTCGTTATTCTCTCTCTGATTCTTGTGCACGTAGAGGAGCCTTTTCAGCAGTGGGGATTGGACTTCATTGGATAAATAAACCCACCTTCTAGCGGCCAACACAGATGGATTTTAATAGCCACTGACTATTTCACCAAGTGGGTATAGGCTATCCCAACAAGGAATGCTACTGATTTAGTGGTGATAAAATTCATGGAGGAGAACATACTGTCCCGTTTCGGGTGTCTTTTTAAAATAATCACTTATAATTCACAGGCTTTCAAATCTTCCAAGTTTTCCAACTTCTACCACAAATTCAACATCATTATTGGACACTCCACTACATACTACCCTCAAGGGAACGACTTGGCTGAATCTTCTAATAAAACTGTGGTGAGAGTTCTAAATAAGACCATTTCTGAAAATCAAAGGAACTAGGACTCCCAACTACATTTTTCTTTGTGGGTTAACTGTGTCACACCTAAAAGATCCACTGGGAAATCACCTTTTGAGCTAGTATATGGTAAGGTTGTTGTTTTCCTTATCCAATTGGCAATGCCAGTAGCCAAGTTTCTGCAAGGAGCCGAGGAAGAGCCTAGCACTTTGAATAGAAGAATAAATCAGCTGGTGGAGCTTCAAGAGAACAGAGAGCGGGTGGGGACCAAACTATCAAACTAACGAAAAAGGATGAAATCTCTATTTTACAAGAAGGCTAAGGACAGACCTCTTTAGAAGGGAGATCTAGTGCTCAGATGGGATGTCAGACGAGAAGACAAAGGAAAGCATGGGAAATTTGATCCACTACGGTTGGGCCCCTTCAAGATTACGGAAGAGAAGGGAAACAACACTTACATGCTTGAAAACTTGGATGGTGAACTATAGGAACTACATGTAAATGGTCAGTTCCAAAAATTTTATTTTCAAAATTAGAGATATCTATCTCTTTCTCATTGTAAATATTCAGTATGTGTTGAAATTGTTATTTGATTTTTTCAGTTTATTACCAAAAATTCCTTTTTACATAATTATATTTTGTTTAAAAATAAATCCATGCCCAACAGAAGGAAAGGCTACTAGTCTACAGGTCCTCAGCACCTTACCAACAAGGCACTTTCCCCAATTCGAGCCAATGTTGTCACTCACTGCATTGTGGTTTCCAATTGGTCAAAATTTCCCAAGAGCAGTGAAGCTTGGAGCCTCTTTCCTAGGCCATAGAAGCTATCAGAACTTTATCATACCCTCTCCATTACGTAGTGCTCGAAAAGGGATTTCCAATGGTATATGGATGTCTGGAAATGGAATCCTGGAGTAGAAGTTCAAGAAAATTGAAGATTGCCTTGGAAAAGCCCAGTTGATGGAGGAAAATGGCTAAGTATGGAGAAAAAATCGCAAATCAGGCTTTATTGTGGGAAATGAGCATTGGCAGGTGCAAAAAAACAGCAATCCACCGATCACCGATATCGCATATCAGTAGTCGGCAGGTCTAGGCGGAGCTTTTATCACAATCGGCTTATCAACATACCTGTAGATCAATGGGCTGACACTCTAAAACCTTGCAATGGTCAATACCGTGAAGCGTGTAAAAGTTACGGGGGAGGGCGGAAAAGGTCTAACACAGGAAAGGTGAACAAAACAGGGATGGGTGGACCCCCTTTCTCTCTCCTCCAAGGGGCCATGTGTCACACTACCCACATGTGCCACATCCTACATCTCAGGGACCCCATAATCCCACAATTACAACAAAATCCAAAACCTCATGGGGCGTTGATATTGCGATATAGAGCCAAATCGTTGGGGAAGTGTCGATTCTGAAATACAAATGAAATGCTTGCAAAACAGGGCTCGACTGGCCTTTTTCTCTCTCCTCCAGGAGGCCACGTGGCGACCTCTTACTGGTCCACCGACCTAACATGGTAGTTGACATCACCAGTGACATGGCGTGTACGAAGGATGATGTGGCAGGTGGACACGTGTCACTCGTTTTTGGCAGTTTTAGGGGTCCTATGGGGCTATTTCTAGATGCCATGTGTCACCACTCACAGGGTGACATGTGGCAGTGATGACATCAGTGGTGATGTGGCAGTGATGATGTCAGCAAGTTCATCACAATCGGCGATCGTGAAATGTAAATCTTCTCTTCCACTATGTTTCCTCCCTAACTACGATTGCAATAAGGAAAGGGACCCCCCCTAGATGCGATAGGTGATGTGTTTTATTGTATAAGGACCTCGCGTCTGAACTATCGACCCACTCCAAAGGAAAGGATAAGGGCCCTTCTCCTCCAGCATGCGATTGCGATATGCGGGCACTCCCTCTAGATGTGATAAAAGATTAAGGCAGGGTTTATAGGGACCTCACATCCGGTCTGTTGGCACGCGTCAAGGAAAAAGCATGGAGCCAAGTAAAACAGTGTTGAAGTGCTGATATGCAGGAGAAATCGATAACAGTGTTGAAGTGCCTAAGGGCCTAGCCCCTGGTCCCATCTCTCGGTCATATGAGGAAAAGCACATGAAGGGCTATGATAAGGGGGGCTAAAGGGGAAATCCAAAAAATGCATGTTTTCACCTATTTTAAAGGAAAAAGCCCATGCCTACGTGATTATGTTGTTCCCATGGAATGCCTGTAACCTACCACATCAATGCACTAATAGTGCAATATATAGTTTTAATGGGTAGACAAGCCAGAAGCTCAGGAATTTAATGGAGCATGGTGAAGCAATGGAGAGGTACCCAAGACTCAGGAAGGCTAATGGCTCAGTATGGAGCCTCATCCCTCTACACGGCATAGGACTTCCAAAGAAAGCACTTACAGGTGACCCAACCCCGATTTCACAGAACAAGGCACCCTCACAGTAAAAGAAGAAGTGATGGGAGCCGGTCAAGTAGCATGAAAGGCCATACCGCAAGCCAACCACAATCTGTAACAGTGGCTATGACCGGGATGGGAACAAAGGAAATTAATGTTCTCTTTGACTGATATTCATTCTTTTTGTCCTGTAACATGCCTCCCTTAAGTGGGGCATTTAATTTCCGTAATATCCTTTTGGTCCACAGATCCATTCACGACTGATATAGCTAGTCGACCTAACAGCTGATCCAGACCATAGGTATTTTTGATGTAATGAAGCTCCTTGCTCCCCTCTGATAAATAGGAGAAATCGAGACTTAATTGAGGTTCACAAATTCTAGAGAAAACACAACATGTTTTAATTTCAGACTGTATTTCCTTTGTAATACAAATATTTTTAGAATATCAAAGAAATAGTGGTGATTCCCTATTTAAAGGATTATAGTATGTGTTCCCCTTTGTCTAACTCATTTTATGTTCATTCTTCTTCCCCGAATTCATGTAATTATTATTGCTAGATGTGTTTCAAGCTCCCTCACAGACTTATTAGTATCTCTATGTTAGTGTAAATTCCTATAGTTGTTTCACATATTCATTTGTCTGAACATTATTTATGTATATGCCTATGAGGACTATTGAGATTAGATATTTAAATCTGCAGCACAGTAATCATAGCTTTCAGTTCTCCCTTCATTCATTATTTCTACTTGTAACCCAAATAAGCATAGAAATCCTTACTGCCCCAAGCTTTGTGTGTTGAATATAGAAGTCTTGAAGCCGTATGCTCTATGTGATGGGTTACTCTTCTCCCTTATCCTCTCTCGCCCACTCTACAAAAGATTATTAAGTTGTAAGACGTTGAATCTCTCGGCCTCCACTATTTTTATACTTATTTCTAAGATCTGAACTAGTGAAGAAGTATCATAAATCTATTTTTCATTTCTTTGGATTAATGAACCAACCTATTTCCTATGTACATATGTATATATAGATCATAGTGTTGTCTCCAGTTTCTTGTAAATCATTTGAGACACACCATTTTAGATGTGCCCAGGCACTGGTATTGAAGCAATCCAAGGCTGTCTCTGGGAGATACAATAGGAGAGGGCCTTTTTACCATATTTCATAGTGCTTGCGAATTGTCAGGATGCAAAACTTCAATAAAGCATGAAACATAAAATATAGCATCCGCGAGGGTTCTTTCACTTCGCAACCACAAGTTGGAAGGGACTTCTGCGGAGGAGCGACTTTGACTTGTGTGATCCCTGATTTTGATATCACAATCAGTGGAGGAAGGAATCATCGCAATCGGTGGGCAAAGGAAACATCACAATCGGCAAGGCTAAGGAGGGACTTATGATATGATCATCGACATATAACTTTTGCTATATATGATATCGTAGGAGGAGGGATTTATCACAATCAGCGAGAAGGAGTGGTGTTGGGACATAGATATGGGAATCGGCAGAGAACTTCTGCGATATTGCAATCGCAAAAGTTAAAAAGGGAGACGAGCGGATATGTATCACAAAAAGAGAAGGAGCCAATAGTGATTATGTTTTGTGGGTCCCGACACTTAAAAATGGTTTCAGCATGATTTATGAATGTTTTAAAACATTTCAAATGGGAACGGGAAACATGACTAGAGTTGGATATACAAAGGGATTTCGGCTAGAGTTAGTAATGGGTCACTGCGGCTAGAGTTTAAAAAACAAAGGAAAAAATGGGATTTGTGAAAGAAATTATTTTTAGAGAATATTGAAATTTCTCCAAAACAATTTAAACGGGACCTGTTCTTCCTCCTTCAATCTCCAATTTGCAAAGCACAACAACCTCTTTCAGAAAAGTGGCAAATAGATGAAAATGGTTAATCAAACTAAAAATCATTTCTAGGGGGTATCATGGATAACATATGGCTTGGAGGCCAGCTCCAAACATCTCTGTTCTTTTGCACTCTTTGTACAACTAGAACTCTCTTTTCAAAAGGTGACAACATTGGCTCCACCTGGGAACGGGGCATTATTTTGCAATGCGTCAAGAACCTGCAGACTGCGAACTTCTCTTTTTGGCATAGATTCTTTTCTAAACAAATGATAATTTTGTGAAAGTGGAATTTTCAACATAAACCAGAAATTTCATATAATAATTACAATACACACTACTATTTACAATTGGTGCGAGACAAGTACCTTTAATTCTGGAAATGGAGTTTGAGGAACTGACTATTTATTGGCAGCTCCAGCTATTCACCATCCATATTTTCAAGCAGGTACGTATTATTTCCTTTCTCTTCTGAATTTTTGAAAGGGTCAAACCAAAGTGGATCAAATTTTCCGTGTTTTCCTTTTTCTTCCTGTTGGGCTTCCCATCTGAGAAATAAATCTCCTGGTTGAAGAGGTTGATCTTTGGACTTCTTATCAAATAGGGATTTCATCCTCTGTTGGTAATTTTCCAATTTAGCCCCCACATGTTCTCTGTTTTCATGAAGTTCGACCAGTTGGTTTATCCTTCATTTTAAGGTACTTGGCTCTTCCTCAACTTCTTGTAGTAACTTCACAACTAGAATTTCTAATTGGATTGGGAAGACTGCAACCTTACCATACAGTAGCTCAAAAGGTGATTTTCCAGTGGATCGTTTAGGAGTTACTCAGTTAGCCCAGAGGGAAAACTTTAATTGGGAGTCCTAGTTCCTCTGATTCTCAGTGATGGTCTTCTTCAGCACTCTCAACATAGTTTTGTTTGAGGACTCATCTAATTCGTTACCTTAAGGATAGTAGGTAGTGGAGTGTCTGGATGATGATATTGAATTTCTAGCAGAAGCTGGTGAATTTTGCAGATTTAAAGACTTGAGCATTATCAGTGATAATTTTGATAGGACAACCAAAGCAAGATAATATGTTATCCTCCATAAACTTGATTACCACTGAGTCTATGGCGTTTCTGGCTGGGATGGCCTCTACCCACTTGGTGAAATAATTTGTGGTCGTTAATATCCACTTGTGTTCGCCACTGGAAGGTGGGTTTATTTCTCCTATGAAGTCTAGTCCCCACTGTCTGAAATGTTCTTCCACATGCACTGGAATCAAGGGGAGAGGAGAGAGTTTTTGTCTCTCAGTAAAAACTTGGCACTTCTAACATGACCTAACCTAAGAATGAACATTTCCAAACAATGTAGGCCAATAGAATCCTGCCTTGAGGATTTTGTGAGTTGTGGTCTTCCAACTGTAATGAACTCCACAAACTCCTCCATGAAATTCCTCAATCACTTTATGATTTTCGCCTTCTACCAAACATAACAGCAAAACACCCACCGGGTCCTTCCAATAGAGTTGACCATTGGATATGATATACTTTTGAACTTGTAGTCTCAAAGTTCTGTATTTGGATTTATTCAGCCCTAGTGGGCACCTCAAGAATAAGAGATAATGGATAATATTCTTATACCAGGGTGATCCCTCATATTTAGCATAGATCTTTTGCTCCAGCGTTTTAATCTCGTTCTACTGAACTTATGTTCTGACTTCCTCTATTATCATGTTTATCCCCAAAGCTTGTTAATTAGATTATGATAAAATATTGGCCAACCCCTGCCCTTTTATGAGCTTAGTAGGCTTTATGTCTAACTCATATTCATGTATCTTTTCTATCCACCTACCCCTTGTTCCTTGACTATCTCCTTGCACAAGGATGTCCTTGACAATTATAGTTGGGACAAATGCTATGATTTCTTATTGTAGCACATACACTCAAAATGCCTTCAAAGCCTTGACTAGTGCATAGGCTTGTTTCTCTAAGATTTTATATTTCAACTCAGCATCCCTTAGGACTTGGTTGAAGAAGGCAATGGGCTGTTCATAACCATATTTATTCTTTTGTAGTAGAACCGCAGAAATGGCATGCAGCGAAGCAAAATGAAAGATATAGAAATGCATTGAGTAGTTAGGGTTTACTAGTACCGGCGCTTCAGCCAATGCTTATTTAATTCTAGTAAAAGAATCTTAGGGGGCAAGGCTCCACTTGACTTCATTTTCCTTTTTTAGCATATTTGCAATACCCTTCACTATTTATGCATAGTTGGGTATGAACCTTCTCAAGAAATTGATTCTCCCCAAAAAGGTTTGGACCTATTCCTTATTTCTAGTTAGAGGAATGTGATTGGTAGATTCGACTCACTTAGGATCAATTTTCACTCCTTCTTGCGCTACTACATTTCCTAGTAGCTTCCCCTCACTTAGGGCGAACCGAGATTTCTTAGGATTCAATGAAAGACCATACCTCTTTCATTTCTCAAAGGTGAGCTTCAAGTGGAGGATGTGTTCCTCATCAGTCTTAGAGAAGACTGTGATATCATCGAAATATAGCACTATGAACTTGTCTTTCTCCCCTACAAAATCTATATACGTAGCTCTCTGAAACGTGGCCCCTTCATTAATAAGACCGAAAGGCATGCGAGCATACATGAAATTTCCCCAAGGGATTGTGAAAGTAGTCTTCTTCTAATCATTGGGGTGGACTACCACTTGGTTGTAACTAGAGAACATATCCATCATGGATATTCTGACTGACCCAAGCACCTTATGCAATATGTAATCCATCTTAGGCAGTAGGTAGTTGTCCTTCAATGATGCCCTGTTAAGGTTCCGAAAATCTACACGTAGCCTTATTTCTCCATTCTTTTTTCGGACTGGGACCAAGTTGGCCACCCACTCCGAGTACCTTAAAGGCACTATGATTTTAACCTGTAGAAGTTTCCTCACTTCTTTTTAAATGGAGGGGAGTACGAGTGGATTAATCTTCCCAAGATTTTGCTTGCATGGTTTTATTTCACTCTTTAAAGGAATCTTATGTTGTATGATGTTAGTATCAAATGCTTTTAAGTCCTCATAAGACCAAGCGAAAACTTCCTTATAGGTTTTGAAGAGATTTTAATAGAGAGGATGGCTGGAAAATTAGTAGTCGCTGGGTCCCAGCGCTCTCCTCCTAGCTGTTCTCTTTCTTTCCCTCCCTTAATTATTGTTACGTTTGTGATTTCTATTCTATTTTATTATTATTTATCTATTTTATTATTATTATTATTATTATTTATTTTTAGCTTTATTTATTTATTTTATATGTTTTTTTGGCTTATTTATCATTATTATTATTATTTATTGATTTATTTTAAACTTTGTGTCTATTTATTTAAACTTGATTTAATTATAAATTTACTAATATTAATTTTGAATTAATTAATTAATTTAAACTATTAGTTGTTTTTAATTTGTTGGTTTTTTTTTTTAACTCTTTGTCTGTTAATTTTATTTTTAATTTACATAAATTAATTTTAAAATTAATCTATTTTATATTTTAAAACTAATATACTATTTTAATTTTTAATATATAATATTTCCTTTTAACTCTTTGGCAAGTATTTATAAAAATATATATATATATTAATAAATATAATTTACTCTATTTTTGGTATTTATAACTAACTAATATTTTCAAAGTAAACTCTTTGTCTATTAATTTTATTGTACATAAATTAATTTTAGAATTAATATATTTTGTAATTTAAAACTATTATACTATTTTAATTTTTAATATTATAATATTTCTTTTTAACTCTTTGGCGAATATTTATAAAAATATATATTTTAATAAATATAATTAACTATTACTCTATTTTTGGTATTTATAACTAACTATTATTTTTGAAATTAATTTATTTTACATAATTTTTAATTTAATTCATTTTAATTTATATTCATCAATATATTTACAGTGATTTATATATATATATATATATATATATATATATATATATATATATATATATATATATATAGATATATATATAGATATATATATTAATTTACTTATTCTAGCATTGTCCCTTACATTTTAATTTTAAAATCAATAACCAAAAAAAAAAATCTTATTAAAATTAATTATAATAATAAATTAAATAAAAAAATTATATATATTAATATTATTTTACCTTTTATCAGATTGAAACTAGCCATTATCCAGTCAATTCTAGCTGTTTGTTGTTAGTCGTTAAGTCATGGGATTCTATGCCCTATCTATTTAATGTGCTAAGTGAGATCTACTCATTCAACTTGTCCTGACGATGAACCACACTGGCTGGTTCGAAACGCGTCGACAAAAGTTTTTCTATGTGATTTTCGCCGAAGATTCCTCAATAAATTTATGGATCACATAAGTCTCAGTTCAATAATCTAAATACCTTTTTTATATTGCAAGGGGATTTCTTTTGATAGTCTGACCATCTGGGGTTCATCCTTTGAGCTGGTATTGCAATCTTCTACTTGTTCGTCCATCTTCGGAGCCATTGGTTCGGAGGCTACATCATCCTTGTTAAATCATCTTTCCAGTGGGACTAGCCCACAAGGAATGGTATTCCCTTTAAGTTGTAGAATTTTATGTCCATCCACTGTGTCTTCCCACGAAGTGGGTTCTTGATCTGCCCCTTTCTCCTCTCCTTGATCAATGGTTGAGTTAGCGAACTCCCAACTACTTCTATAAATTGTTTGATCTGTTCATGATCTGAATGGAAAATAGCATCAACCCATGGTATTCATCCACCCATGTTATTCATCCACCCATGGAATTTACCCATGGTATTGTAAGTGGCATCCACCCATGGTATTGTAAGTGACATCCACCCATGGTATTCATTCACCCATGGTATTTTCCCATGGTATTGTGACATCCATCCATGGAATTGACCCGTGGTAGTGTAACTAAGAAATACTATAAGTAACAAGTCGCATTTTTTAAAAGGACATATTGTCCACCACAATGTAGTCCTTACAGTTATTATATGTTTTAATAAAATAAATCTTTGTGGTTTTGTTTATTGGACATTCTACTCTTTTTCTTCTGGCAATTTCAATTTTTCAGATCTTGAGGGCCTCCCCCAAGATCCAGATCAGTGGTATCGGAGTAGGTTACGATTCCATGGGAATGAGGGTTTCATGCATATTTCAGTTTCAAATTTTTGCAGCAATATTCAACAAACTTCAAGAACGCGCTACGACCACCACAGAGCAATTTCTTGGGCCAAGTAGGAAGAATTTTTATTTTTTCATTTTTTTGCAGGAATTTTTTTTGGGCAGAGAGTTTTCAAATCATATCTGAAACATTTGGTGCAAAATTTACAAAAACAAATAACATATCTAGATTCCTTGCGAAAACATACCAAAATTCAAACAAAAAAAAATCGGTCGAATCGGAGTCTAGATGAGGGAGATATCGTTGATTTAAAATCAGCTATGTTGTAGAATTTTTTTCTGACGACAACTCGTGGACGACGACTCTCCTAAAAAAATTTGAACTTTTGTGTAGAATTTCAGAAAAAGGATTGTAGATCTGAGCTCCTCTTGAAAAATCACCCAATTTCAAAAAAACAATGGGTCGAATCGGAGTTCAGATGTGGGAGATATCGTTGATTTAAAATCAACTATTTTTTCAGAACTTTTGTGACAGCAGAAAAATTGCAGCGTGAATCTGAGATTCTAGAGTGTCCAGATAAGGATTTCCAACACATGGGAAGATGCAAAATGGTCCTTCTACTTCCAAAAATAGGTTATAATAAATATTTTGAGTTATATTGACTGAGTTATGTCCATTTTAATTATGGAGCAGCATTCAGAGCGGGTTCCCATTGGAGACGTGCCCTCCCACCCCACTTTAGTAGGCACCTGCTTCACATTCATCAGTTTCATCATAACAGCATTTGGCTTGGGTTATTTGGAGATGTGCCCTCCCACCCTAGGATATGTAGGCACCAGCTACTTCATCAACAATCAACATCACGATTATGGGTCAACCACACAAAATCCTTGTCATCAAAGTCTATTTTCTAGGCTGCACACTATTAGTATCACAATAGGTCACAAGCATTACAGGGTATCTCTATCATTGGATCTTCGTTTGTCATGGTTATGGGTCAACCACAAACCCACACTTCATCAAAGTACATTTGTTAGGCGGCAAATTTTCAATATCACGGTTGGTCACAAGCATTACAGGGTATCTTTATCCTCAGATCTTCATTCATCATGGTCATGGGTCATCCACAAACCCATACTTCATCGAAGTCCATTTTATAGGTTGCACACTATCAGTATCATAGTTGGTCACAAGCATTACAGGGTATCTCTATCCTCAGATCTTCGTCGATCATGGTTATGAGTTAACCACATAAAACCCTTCTCTTAAGTGGCTCTTCCTATTCAAAAAAGGCTTTGCAGGAGGGAACTTCACGCAATGGGGACCATTGCTTCTTAAGGAGGGAGGAATGATCCGAATGGAAAATGGCATCAACCCATCGTATTCATCCAACCATTTTATTCATCCACCCATGGAATTTACCCATGGTATTGTAAGTGGCATCCACCCATGGTATTGTAAGTGACATCCGCCCATGGTATTGTGACATCCACCCATGGTATTCATTCACCCATGGTATTGTAACTAAAAAATACTATAAGTAACAAGTCACATTTTTTAAAAGGACATATTGTCCACCACAATGTAGTCCTTACAGTTATTATATGTTTTAATAAAAAAATTCTTTATGGTCTTGTTTATTGGGAATTCTACTCTTTTTCTTCTGGAAATTTCAATTTTTCAAATCTTGAGGGCCTCACCCCAAGATCCGGATCAATTCATCATCCTCGAATACCTGAAAGTGCTTGACATTATCAAGTATAGAGGATCTATATCTGACCTCCACCTCATACCTGAGAAGCGGATTTTAAGGGGGTTTGAAATTTCTTGCTGCTACAATAAGGGAATCATCCATTACGTTTCCTTCTCTAGGCAGAAATTGGATATTAAAGGCCAGGAAGAAGTTATCAATCAAATCCCATACTTCATTCCAGCAAGTCCTTAATCTGGGGTGTTTAGCCTAGCACAAATTTTTTATCTTCTTTATAATCATCTCGGAGTGTCCATGCACAGTTAAGCATTCAATATTCATATTCCTTATTTTTTGCAGCCCAAGGAGCAATGCTTCCTACTCTTCCACGTTGTTGGTTGATTCAAACTCCACCTTGAATGAGAGAGGTATCAAGCTGCCCTCGGGACTTACCAACAATACTCTTGCTCCATGTCCCTCTTTGGAATTCGCTCCCTCAAAGTATAATTTCCATACTTTGTTTTTATTTGGGTATTGGTCGTCTAACGAAATCGTTAGATGTACTTGCGTTTCTTCTAATATGGTCTCATATTCTTCTAGGAACAAGCACAATATAGGTCGCTTTCTTTTCCATACACTAGAGAATTTGTAGAATCTTCAGTTGGGATCACATTTTTTACAAATATGGACTCTCTGTACAACCTCCTTTCTTCTCCTCCAAAAGTGGGAATAGTGGCATAAGTTAGATCTAATTTGATAGAGCCCCCCACCTTGGAACCACAAGACATAGATAGGAGCATACTGAATCGAGGGGGAATATCTTCCACTACTATGTCCATTACTACACTCTTCACAGGGGTCTGATTCTGGTTTACCACCATATCTTTTATCATTCCCAAGCATTTGACTCTCTTATAGTCAAAGGAGTATAGGTCCTTGTAGGGCCTGGTGATCTGCAAGCCAAGTTGTTCCATCATGGCTAAGGGCATGAGGTCATGGATTATGAGGGTCACATAGAAGGGTCAATGGAAGGATCAAGTTCTTCAATATGAGGCCCAAAAATAAGCATTGGTCTTTCTTCTTGAAGGTTAAATAGTGATGGGTCAGTGTTGAGGTGGATGGAAGCATGAACTGAGATGCCTGAGCTTTATAAGTGGGATGCTTTAGAATTTTAATAAGAGGAATGTGAATCTTTACCTTTTCGAGTTCATTCTAAATATTGAACGCAGGTTGGCCTTTTTCTACACCCCCTAGCTCTGCTTCTCTTTCCTTATCACTAGTAGTTTTTATCAAAACAAGTTCCTTCTTTTCTGTGTGCTCCTCAGAGCTATTGCATTCTTTATTTGAGGAGACTTTTACCTTGGATGCATCAGGATTCAACTTATCTTTCCCTTTATCTGGCACTGGGGGAATATCTTGGGGAGAAGTTCCTTCTTGTTGTTCTGGTTCCCTTGACCTCTTTCTTGAAGATCTTAGATCATACCTTCGATGTAGTTGTGCTTGCATGAAATCCACAAATTGTTTACAGTAATCACCTATGTCCTCCTCATTTTTTGTTGCTTCTCTATCATGACTTGTCTCCTGGTGAGCCATATTTTCATGTTCTTCTTCAGAGAAAGAGGAATACAAGTTTCCCTACATCTCATGTGTATCTGATGATTATTCATCAGGATCATCTTCTAAATATAGAGGATGAGGGATCTGATCGAGTTGGTCCTTTCTTTACCTTGAGAATTCGATTTCGGGAGACTCTTGTTCTCCAAATCAAGCTTCACCACCTTATGTGATAAACTCTTGATGAGTTTATCCATTTCCTCCCACTTTAGATCTGGTGATTCTTTAGCTTGACCAGAGGAGGATGTTTCTTCTTTCCCCCTTTTCTTCTCAGTAGGTTCATCCTTAACCCTTGACGTCCCTACCGAGGTGAAATTTGCTTCTACCCCAAGAACATCAACTTGGAGTTGATCGACAGTGTGAGACTTCCTTTCTCTTAGGGTAAAACCAAAGTCGAATTCAAAGGCTCCCACAACTACTACGTGAGTAGCAACTTGAGCAGGCTTTATCTCACCAGGAAGGTTATTATACTGCTTATTGAACCTTTTTATGAATTTTGAAATATCCTCTTTTGGCTTCTTCCTTATAGCATTGAACTCTGTGAGGACATACTCATGATTTCTCTTTTCACCCTACTTTTGTGTGAAATAGTTTTCGATTTCATCCCCGATAGTGATGGAGGCCTTGAGTAGGGCTTTAAACCATTTTCTCGCTTCTCCATCAAGGGATTGTACAAGGAATCTTAGGATCATATCTAGTTGTTCTACATTTAGATTCTCAGAAAAAACAAAGAAAGTTTCAATGTGCCTCTATGCAGTGTTTTCATCCTCCCCATTGAACCTAGGCAAAATCTTTAGGTAGTCTTGAGGCATAGTACTTAGAAGTTGAGGTAAATCAAGAGGGGCATATATTCAGTAAAAAACCCGAAACAACCATCTGAATTAATGGAGGGGGGTTGAGATTTGCTAGAGGAACTTGGGCCAAAACCACAGTGGTTGAAGTTGCTAGACTAAGAGCAGGATATGTAAGGATATTAGGAGTAAATTATGAGAAATGAATGAAAGCGAGTTGGGAGCTAGATTAGGAGGCTTCAAAGAATGATGAGACGGTAGCATAGGTAGTAGGAGTTTTCTCCTTCCAAACTCTCCTGAAAATTAATTTCTTTGGGTCATATATTCTGGGGTTTTCTACTGAGAGGTATTTGAGCGAGTGTGAAGCTTTCTAGAAGCCAGGATGATAAATAATAATGGGATTTGTGGAGTCGCCAAGGTGATGAGGATGCAATCAGAACGTCTTTTCTCACCTACAGAAAGTGTGCTTAACTTGTTGTGTCCCAAGGATAAAATCCTTCAATACGTTCCTCGGAAATGGCACCAGAAGATGTTGTCACTTCTAGAGACTACCTCGGATTGCTTACAAGACCAGTGCCTGGAACATCTAGATTTTGTGTGTCTCATATGATTCTTAGGAAACTCAAGACATCACATATATTTTTGTATATGTATATTCAAAATATATATAATAAATAGCATGGGTTCGTTCATTCATCTAAAGGCATAAGCCATGTATTTCTGGTAACTTTTCACATATAAAACTCACGGAAATATATGCATAAACTAGTGGAGGCCGAGTAGTTCAAGGACTTATAGTTTAATAAGCTTTGATAGAGAAATGAGAGAGGATAAGGAGGAGTAACTCATCACATATATTTTGAAGCATCAAGAATTATACGCTTATCGCATAGAGCTTGAAGCCTCCAAAATTCTACACTTATCTAAGTTAAAGGTAGACACAATGGATGAAAAAGGATGCGTGCGATGATTCATGGAGCACAATTTTAAAGGTATAATATTAAATATCCATAGAGGCACATGCATTAATGAGTCAAAACAAATGAATATGTAAGAACATATGAAACATTTTCATCAGCTACGATTACATGAATTCAGAGAGGAAACATGAACATAATGGAATTTAACAGAGGGATAACATATTGTAGTACATGAAGGGGGAATCACCACCATTTCCTTAATATTTGAAAAGATGCATATCATAAAGTCATACAGTCTTGAATATAGCATGTAGTTCTTTATTTAGGATTTTGAACATGTGTTAAGTGTTGCTTCCCGCTATTTATCTAGAGATCGGAGAATTGAACAATTAATACAACAAAATATCTTCAGCCGAGCCTGAGCTATCAGATCGACTAGTTGTCTTGGCTTGAGATGACTCTGTGGCCAAAAAATCACTAAAAAAGATTAATTGCTTCATTAAATGTTCGACACATTACATGATTACAAAATGGGTCAACAATTAGATGGAAACACCTACAAAATCTCTCTATGCCCATCACTAGGATTGCCTTTGCTCAGGTTGTTTCTTTCCCATGGTCTGGCCACCTGTGTTACTCAGTCGATTCCCGTCGCTTCTACCTTTACTGCTTGAATCATTCGTTCTTCAAAATTGGGAGCGATCAATTATCAGTTTAACGCACAGTACATGACCAGAGGTCGCCTGGGCAGTACTTTGTCTTCCCTTTGCGTGGAGCACCATGCTCGATCATCAAGTCCTCCCGAACTTCCATGTCTTCATTTACTCTATCAGCGTCGACCCTGGTTTCATGTCACAAGGGGCCTTTCTAGGTCAGCCCATGCCGATTTTGAATGTTGCATCTCCTTTAAATGCCTTAGTTGTCGACCCACCACACCTTTAAAGTGTTTTGTTACTTTATCGCAGAGTTATTGCATCGGAGTTTTCCATTAAAGGTCCTTACGGGATGGGACATTCCAATCTACTTTAGCCCCTTTTGTTTCATGTGACCAGGCGCTATGACCAAGATTTTAGTCTTTGGGTGCTAGGAAATTTGGGCTCGTGACTATGAGGCTCAGCCCTTTGTTAAACAGAATCCCGCATATCGGTGATTTCTGATGCTTGCCTTTGGTGTCCCCCCTTGACACTTGCGATTGTCGATATACGGGATTGGGCACACCGGGATATCGCAATCGGCCATTTCATAGTATTACTTTTGTTTTCTTTGTTTGATGATTGTGTTGTTGGATATACGTCGAAAAATACCCACGTCGTCCCACTAAGCAGAAGCGAAATATACATTTTAATGTTCATTGATATGGATCGTTGATCTAGTCGATTCAATCTGGGTCGTTTATCCAGGCCTATTGGTATCGCAATCGTAACATAGGAGAGGGTCTTTTTACCATATTTCATAGTTCTTTTCGATTGTCTGGACGAGAAACTTCAATAAAGCATGATAAATAAAATATCGGGTCCGGGAGGGTTCTCACACATCGGAATCACAAGTTGGAATGGACTTCGGTGGAGGAGGGACTTTGACTTGTGCGATCCCCGATTACGATATCGCAATCAGTGAAGGAAGGAATCATCGCAATCAATGGGCAGAGGAAATATCGAAATCAGCAAGGCTGAGGAGGGACATACGATATGATAATCAGCTGACAACGTTTACAATTTGTGATATCGACGGAGGGATTTATCGCAATCAGCGAGAAGGAGTGGTGACAGGACTTGGATATGGCAATCGGCGGAGAACTTTTGCGATATGTGATATCACAATCGTAAAATTTGAAAAGGGAGATGGGCATATACGTATCACAAAAAGGGAAGGGGCTGATAGCGATTATGGTTTGTGGGTCCTGATGCTTAAAAAGGGTTTCAGCATGATTTCTAAATGTTTTAAAACATTTCAAAGGGGAATGGGAAACACGAATAGAGTTGGATATACAAAGGGATTTCAACTAGAGTTAATAATGGGTCACTGCGACTAGAGTTTAAAAAACAAAGGAAAAAATGGGGTTTGTGAAATAAATGGTTTTTAGAGAATATGGAAATTTCTCCAAAAAAATTAAATTGGAGCTTTTCTTCCTCCTTTAATCTCCAATTTGCAAAGCACAACAACCTCTTTCAAAAAAGTGGCAGATAGATGCAAATGATTAATCAAACTAAAAATCATTTCTAGGGGTTATCATGGATAACATATGGCTTGGAGACTAGCTCCAAACATCTTTGTTCTTTTGCCCTCTTTGTACAACTAGAAATCTCTTTTTAGAAGGTGACAACAGAATCGATGGCTCTGATACTAGATGGAGTGAAGTAGCTCAGTAATTGATAGAAATACATATATATTTTTAGTAATGCTTGAATGATGAATGTTACTTAGAAGGTTCCTTGTCTTATATACTGCCTTGGGTGCCTCTTGGTGAAAGGACATTATCTTCTTATCGTACCCTTTTGCCTAATTAATCTATAATTACAAAATTATTATTTTTGTTACATAACAACCAAATGAGTGTTCCAAAGAAACAGCAGCCAAAGAGGCACTTTAGAGACAGCAATTGACTAATAATGCTCAAGGAGAAAAATGAGGGTTTATTACTAATACCTTAAAACAAATGCCATAATTTGGACACCAATTATATTCCTGGGAATATTCACTCAGATATACAACTCTCTATTAAATCTATGTCAAGCTTTATTATACTTCAATGTAAAAGAGAACACTTCTCAGCAATAACACAACATTGCCTTAGCAAAGGTAGCAGTGACAAAGCCTCTCTCAAATCATATCTGGCAGAGCTAATTATTTCATTTGAGACCAAATTCTAACCACATCAATACCACACAAAAATTCCAATAATTGGGGATCCATTACTGCACAATCACACACAATAAATAACAAATCGAGTGCACAAAAACTCAAAAGATTTAGACAATGATTCTGATTTAACAATATCGCTCAAACATTGGCTCTTGTTGAAACAACTCATGGAAATCATTAGGAAATCAAGGGCTTTTGCTTCTTCTTCAATGTGTCAGACTATCTTCATATTAGAGAGTAAGGTCACCCCTATGTCTGTCATTAATTTTATAGTGGGCATTCAGGTCTATCTCAAACTATTCTGGAATTCTTAACCCCCCATGGTGGGTTCGTAGGGGTTATGTGAATTTGATAAAATGATACTAGAGAGACTATTGAACTAGGATGTGAGGTGGATCTATAGAATAACATTACCAAAGAATATAGAGTCATAATGTTAGGAAGTGCTTCCCCTATCACAAATAAAATTATGGATCTAGCTTCCTAATTTATAATCTCGAAGTTGTTTTGCAACTATCTTCATATTTTCTTAATCAGAATATTCTTTGGCCATCTCTATAATTTGGAAAAACAACTTCAAATAGAAAAACAAGGCCATGATAAGTTTCTCTAAGTGGATGATTTGTTGTGATGCTTTCAACTTGGCCACAATTCGAAGTGGATTAACTGATGCTAGTTTCAGCAAAATACTAAACACATTTGATTATGGATTTAGATGTGCAGTGTGCACTCTAGCTAACTATCTACCACATTTCAGTGCGTTACAAGTTAGGGTATAGACTGCACAGACAGATGAAACACACATACTTAGAAAAGGTCAGAGCTTCTTTGACAGTGTTAGGGTCCAACCCTAACCCCTTTATTTATGTAATAAGCCCAATGGTTCGATTTACAGTCATAGTTAGTTAGAGAGTCAATAAATTCCGCATTAATAATTGTAAGTGGTTGACCCACATTAGAGAAAAGGGACCCTAGTTAGTTGTAAATGGGCCATAGTTAATAAATAAACTGTGTAACCTGTGTTATGCAAGGGACCACTAGTAGTTATGGTTTTGAATGTCATTTAGCTATAAATAGTGTTAGTTGGTAAGGGGTTGATCATTGAGTCTTATTATAATTGAGCTATGCTCTATTGGAGGTTGCCCCCTCGAAGAGGCAAGTGAACATTGAATCTATTTCTAAATAATAAAATAATTTGTAGTTTTTCTCATTTCATGTGATAATTCTATGTTATGGGCTATATTTCTTCGTATTTTTGGTATTCTATATTTCTTGCAGGTCAATAGCATAAAAAGTGGTATCAAAGCACTTTCGAGGGCCAGTTGTACCTCCAATTTTTCACAGAATTGTTTTTAGGCTAGAGACATGTTCCGACATCTTTAAACCACGGGATCTGTTGTTGAGTGCATAAACCTGTAGATTTGGGGAGGCATGCACACAGGAACTACAAGAGGTGTCAATTCTTGTTGAACTCACTTGTAACCGCTGTGGATACCCCTTCAAGTAGTAGTACATTAGACATAACTGAGCACAGACTGCACTTCCACGTGTTGGGACAAGGTCCCCTATGGTCAATTTTGTAATATTTTTTGTTATTTTTGTAAAATCTCTCCATTTTGAGGAACGGACCACGAAGGTAGTTAGAAGTCAAAGGGGCTTTAGGAAGGTCAAATCCCCTTAGTGTGTTATAAGTTAATTTTTTTTTACCCGCTCATGGTTCGGGAACCATGGTATTGTAAAGAAAGATGCTATAAAAAGGAGTCATAGCGAGTCATTAGTAAATAATCAATGATTGAAGATCTATGTATGGGTAAGTGATCTAAGTCAGAAGAGTCTATTTTCTATACTTAGGCAAAGGGGAAGACTCCTATAGCTGTGTGCGCGGAGACCTTGGTAAGTCGGCAATTGTGTGCACTGGAAGAAAGAGTCTGTAACAGAAGATATAAAGCTAATAAAGACTATTTTGGAGAAATATTTGTGTATCTGTGCCTTTATGTTTACTTCTGCATTTTCTGTGTATTCACTCTATTTTCTGCATTTATCATAAGAAACACTTAATTTATGTGTGAAAGTAGTAGATCTGTTAGTTTACTTGATGATATAAATGTTTAAAGCAATCGATGTAGAGTTAGAAGTTGTTATCTGTAAGTTATCATAATTTACGCATTTCAAGGGTTAGGGTTCGCCAATGCCAGGATAAAGCCCTAGAAGTAACAAAAACCCATCACACAGACATCTGGATGTAAAAACCCAGTTCAGTCATCCCCCAATACTGCCTCGGGAGATACTATAGCCTATGTTATGTGGGTCGCTTCCAAACGGGCCGATAATGTAGGGTTTTGTTGGTTGGTGCAACTAACTCTGAACCTAAGTCTAGATCGCCTCAAGCCAACAAAAGGTTCTATTGTTGGGACCAGGATCTATCTGAGGAATGTGTGATGTCAAATAAATCGTTCCCAACTAAGAATGAGATTGAGAATTGGATAGATCGGAAGCTGCACGAATTTGTAGCCCAAGAAAACAGGAATCCGCACATGTCAAAAAGAAGAGTGGTTGAATAGATACCTATGTATAGACAAACACAAAATTTTCTTCTTCTCTTTTCCGTGCAAATTACACCAGTGGTTATCTAATTTAGCGGATAGTCAAGGTACGTGGAAGTTGGATAGTCCTATTGTGTAGACTCGAGAATTGGTAAGGCGCTTGGAAGATTCAGAAAATAAGATCATGAGGGCTTTCGATTACTGGATCGATAGAATTTTACGACGATTCATCACTGAGTTCGCGATCATTACATTTGTTAGTTATAGCGAAGATGAACACCGATTTTTCAAAGGACCAAGAGGTAAGTACCTGAAGTCTCTTAAGAATTGGCTTAAAATTTTATTGTGCAAGAAAAGTGCTATGCCATTGAATTAATGTTTAGAAGAGATTTAACAGGAACTACGCGAAGTGGAAAGACATTTAGAAGAGATCTAGATTCAGGTTTTAAGTGCAATCCTTTGTTAGGAGTGTTTGATAGTGACAAAGAAAGTATTATTCTGAAAACACCTCAAGGTGTGCCATAGACAGTAAATCAAGGCATCGCGGGAATACCACATCCACCCACTCCACCTCTACCATCACCTCCACCTCACACACCCACACCTACACCTTCCCCTCGACCTCCACCTCCACTATTCAATATGACAAATGCTATGAAGATGTTTGTATTTAAGGGTCTGGGGATAGAAGACCCTGAACAACTTTAATTTGTAGTAGATGATGTGTGGAAGTCACAGTAGATTACAGATGATGACCTAAAGAAAGAATAGTTTGTCACAGCATTGCAGGATTGAGCATTGAGATGGTATATTAAGTATAGTACGGGTCATCCAAATGCGACATTGAAAAAATGAAGGAAGCGCTCAATAATGAATTCAAGAAGCCTAAGTTGCAAGCCGAATCAGTAACAGAGGTCAAAGAGATCTAGTAGAAAGTGAATGACTCTGCATGGGACTTTGATCAGAGGTTGAAATTTTTGTTGCAACGGGCTAATATGTAGATCACGGATGACCAACACAAGGACTGGTATATTGCATCATTACTACCCCATTTGAGATTGCCATTGTCACAACAGACACAGATATTACCAAGTGATATTTTAATGTAGATTTGTTTAGTTCCCTGTAATCCACACACGCTTGCCATTTACCATTTTTTTTAGGAACGATAACCAATGGGTATACCCAGTAGTTGTCTGAAATAGGATAAATGAACCCTACATTTAACAATTTCTGCAACTCATTTTTTACAATTTCTCTCAAAGTGGGGTTCATTCTCCTTTGCAGTTGTCTCATAGGCTTGGCATTTCCCTCTATGTAGATATGATGAATGCATGTATCCAGGTGAATACGCTTCATGTCTATGTATTCCCAAGAAAATGTATCCAAAAAGTCTTTCAATGTCTAAATTAGTTACTTCTCCTGTTCAGGAGTCAAGTCAGAATTGATATTTAGGGTTTTTCCAGAAGAAATTTCAATTACCTTACCTCCACATTCAATCATTGAATATGTAGGAAATGCATATAAGAGGGTTGAATGTAATTCAACTACTGTCATATTTATAATATTTCTATAGGTTAGTAATTATATCTAGATTAGAACTAAATTACCCCTCTAAATGTTGAGAAAAATCAGGATTCGAAATATGACAATTTATTAGATTTTCATCTGAATTTTCCTTAAGGCTCATGGCTTGGGCTATTGTTAATACTGGGTGAATAGTTTCTGAATCATGTTCTTCATCATCCCAATAGGTGTTTTTTGACTTTATGAGAGGTTTGGCATGAGGGTATAGATTGATATTTTCAGTTCCAATCTCATGAGTGATGGTCATGTTTTCGTACCTACACCCTATGTAGGCATCAACCATAGACAACCAAGGTCTCCCCAAGATCAAAGGATGCCCTCCCAAGTTACTCTTAGTTTGAAGAACACATAAATATGTAGGGTATTCCCAGGAATCCAATGAAATGAAAATGTCTTCTAATACACCCTTTGGCTTTACCTTAGACATATCTATCAATTCTAACATGGTAGGAGTAGGAAGTAAGTCAAAGGATCCTATGTGAGACAATGTTTCCATGGTCATCACATTCATGGTTGCACCTAAATCAATTAGAGTGTTTCTTATTTGATACCCATTGATAAATGTGGCAACCACAAGGATCCTAGGGTCTGCATATTTCTCAGTAACAAATCTAGTGGACATAAGACTTGAAAGTTTTCCAACTACTTGAATTATAGAAGGTTCCTTCTTCTATCTCCCAAGTTTCTTAGTACATATCTCCCTCATTGTTTTTGCATAAATAGGGATATAATTAATTTCTTGCAGTAATAGGATCTTAATGCATACATTTCTCATTTCAGACACAAGATTGAACTCGGGCTATTTTACTTTCATCTCCAACCTCTCAGGAAAAGGAGGTTGGACAATACGGTACGAGGAAGGTTCTTGTGACTTTAAAATTATCTTTTCAGTTGGTTATGATGTGATTTCTACTTTAGTTGTTTCCAGAGTGTCTTCCTCTATAATCTCTTCAATTTTTCTGGGTTGAGTCACCACTTTTCCTGATCTGAGTTTAATTTCCTGCAGCGACATAGGAAATTCCTGTAGCACAGGAATAGTAATTTCCTGCAGAAGCTATGGTGTAATACAATAGGTAGGAAAAGTGGGATAGGTGGCCACTCCAATATTGTGATTATATTGGACACATTTATTGTTGGGATTGGGTACTGGCTGGGCAGGAAGTTGTGTAGGTCATGGTTGATTTGGTGGGGCAGGCAACTGAAGTTGTTGTTTTTGTGGCTGGCCCATTTGTTTTGGCATGGGTTGTTGTGGATAAAAATTCTGAGGGGGGTAATTTAATGTAGTAGGATAATGGAAATTCACTTGCCACGATTATTGTGGAGGCCAGGGCTTCCAGGGCATTGGAATGTTCCACATATTATTCTGAGCATAAGGAAATTTAGAATATTGTTGTGACATACCCGTAGGACGTGACTGCTATGGTTTTTGAGGTGCCATTACATAGAGTGCACTGAAAGTTTCCTGATCTTCTAGATATGTTGTTGTAATCTCTAGAAGAGAAGGACATTGATTAGTAGAATTATCAACTTCACAAATTCGACATACCTCTATACTATCTGCAGGACATTCCCTTAAGGGATGTTTCTTCCTACACTTGGAGCAAAATATAGCCAAGGCTTTCTCCACTTCCTACTGCTTCTTCTTAGCCTATAAAATATCTAACTATGAAGACAAAGTGCTAAGAATGTTAGTTTTAAAATTTTCAAATAAGTTTCCCATTTCATCTCTGGTTACCCCACCTCCTGCAACTAACTTAGTGAATCTAGAAGAGGTATCTCTTGATCCTTTTCCAACCTTATAATTTCCCCTTGTATATCATCACACAACTCACACACATCATCATAACTCAATTTTGATACATCACCTTCTCCCATCAAGTTTAGAACCTTGAGAGATTATGTTCTTATGTCTCTCAGTAAGATTGTTCTAAGGGTTTCCTTGTTCAGTTGGTTCATCTTGGATCTTTGCAAATTATACTGGAATCCTTCCAGGAAGTCTTCCAAGCTTCCTTCCTCCTTCTAGGTCATGCCAAAGATTTCTTCCCTCATGTCCCTGGTCTTACAATAATCCTGGTACTTTTTGAGGAACGCTTTCTTCATGTCATCCCAAGTTGAAATGGAATTCGCAGTTAGTCCCATGAGCCATCTGGTGAGCCTAGATATTGCAGCAAGAATACTATAACTCCCAGGGCTACCAGCTTTACTTATCAACCAGGGTTTGTACAAATTTGGAGGTGATTGTGCTATATACACAAATAGAAGTGAAGGTTCTACTTGTTATCACTGCTCATCTGGAAAGAGACCCCAGGGGTTCCAAGACAAACTTCTATAGGGTCAGAAGAAGCTTGATTTTGATGGAAGGAGAGCAAACCTATTCTAGGGGAGAGATATTCTACTACAAAAATAAAGAAAGAAATCATGTAATGCTAAACTCACACCAAACCCTAGCTAACCAATTAAACAACTATGTTAAGTAGAATTACTAGATCAATCACTAATATAATGCTAATTATCTAAGTTGCAGAAGTAAAAGAATCAAAACTAGACTAAGGGGTAAAAAATGGAAACTAAGCTAAGTCTGTGTCTAAGAGGAAGAATCAGTCGGAGTTCAAATTGGTGAAAGTAGGACGTGAGGGAGCAACAGCACCTGAGAACCGTTGGATCAGGCGGGTGAAAGGCAAATGAATGGTTGAGATCGGATCGTAAGAGGGTACGTAGGTAGATGGGCGAACAGGGTTAACTACAAGATGAACAGTGGAGATTATATCACAGATAAAAGAAACGTGCCGAAATGGTATCAGGTGATGCAATGGCCATCAGATCAGGAGACCGATTGACGGTGGAGATTGAAGCGCTTAAAGGAACATGAAGAAATGAGGGAGCAAGTTTAGAGGGCGATAAGCAGTATTTCGTGTGCCCTCTAAGCTGTAAGAAATTTTCTCAAATTTCACGTGATTAGCCTCCCCAGCAGACATGTAGCACATGGAAACCACCCATTTCGCGTGCCCTCGGGCAGATAATGATCAGACATAAATCCACACGATATGGTGCAATAGTCGTCGGATCTAGCAAGGTAGATCAATAGTGGAGTTAGACCAAGATGGTTGGTGAGCATGTGTGCGATAGTCGTTGGATATGACAACGTAGATCGATAGTTGGGATTTAAAGTGCATGAAGTCAAACACTAAAAGTGAATTCGGGAGGTGATTGGTCAGTTTTGTTGTGTGAGTCGATCTACGGGTAAAAACCATTTGAACATGGATTAATAGCTTTCGCTCAGCTTTTCATGCTAAAGGAGAATGAAAGGGATGTGAGTTAGATCAAATGACAAGAAGAGAGCGAAGGAGCAGATGATCATAAAATGACTGAATGACCATGAAATGAACCAAGGAACAATGTAATGAACCAGTGACTACGTTAAGTGACAAACTTCATGCAAAACTAAAACTCTGTGTTTTTATGGTTATTGTAGGGTTTCTTCCTCACGTCATGGTCTCAGAGGGGGGAGGTGAGGCCGAGACACCTATGGAAAACCTTATGGATCTTTTCTTGGATAACCTACTAACTGAAAAAAAAAAAATCATAAATGATCTACTCTAAACTACTGTAATGAGACTGCAACTATTTAATCAGATGAACATAAAATAGGAAACTATGCTACTTAACAATACAATAAGGAGGAGCTTTGGCTGCTAGGGTCGGGCCCTAACCCAAGAGCTTTATCCATATGAGTTAACTCAGTGCTGGCTCAAAACAAAACTCATCTTCATTATAACAGAACATTGTATTGCATCAAAACTGTTACAAGTCTGCACTTGGACACAAAGTAGAGTAAATAGTTTGAATACTTCTAATGCTTGCTAACTGACTACTAGTAACTAACTTAAAAATTGAGGTCCTAAGCCTCTCTACTTATACATCTGAAGTATCAAATGACTTCCTTCAAAATTAGCGAGGCACAGCTCCCATCTCAATGATAAACTCATGTTTTCCCTTTCACTAGCTCGACTTAGTAGGGAGGTTGCTTGTACTTTCACTTGTCTGGCTGCCTTCTAGTACTCCTGATTTGGCTGTTTGCACCTTCACTTGCTTGGCTGCCTTCTAGTACTCCTGATTTGGCTTTTTGCACCTTCACTTTCTTAGTTGTTTGTATTTTCAGCTGATGGAGGGATATTCGAATGGAGGGGCAGTAAATGAGGAGGATTTACCTCCTGTAATTCCTCACCCTTGTGCCCTCCAAGTTTTTACCAAGGCCTTTTACCATAGTTCCTTGCTTTTATCTTTTATCCCTGCATTTTCCTTGATTTTATCCTTTATTCATGCATTACATGCACATCAGACCACAAAGAAAAATATCCAACTCTAACTCATCTCATAAGCAAAATATAATCAAAAGTATGCAATAAGTTGTGAGAATAGTTGGTTTGACTAAGCTAGGAGGTGAATTAAGGCCAATTAAGGCCCATATAACTACTCAATGATCAAGCTCATCACCATCTGAGAGCTACATCGTTTAATGTGGCAAGAAACAACTTCAACTTTTGAGCATTTGAAGCGTAATCGTAGCTCCTGCACAATACATCAAACTTGAATAAGAAAGCATCAGGATATTCACTAAAGGTACCATGAAAATTAGACAAAGAAGAGGGAGGAATGTTTTTCATCTGACCGGTCCCAACAAAATCTTTGATAGGAAATTCGAATGTAAATGGTTCCCCTTCCTTCTCATGATAGTCCCCATATATAGTATGAGTGCCCTCTAAATGAGCCATATTAAACCAAAAAGTATTGGGACCCTGGTAAACTACAGATCCTTCAAAGTCAACTGCCTAAAACTCTAGTTCTTGAATAGGATTGAAGAGGAATTGTTCTTCAAGTTGACCACTAAGAAAAGATGATGTCCTCCTAGTGAGAGGAGATTCTTGATGAGTAGCAACAGAGGATTCTCTGTCGGAAATATTCTTCTCCGTTGTGGAGGTATTTCTCTACTTATGATTAGTTGTCGATCCCTATTCAGAAATATCAGTCCTTGGTTCATATTCCCCCTCATTCATTGCAAGCTTATTTTTCCCTGCCAGTTTATGAGTGAATGAAGTGGTTCTCACACCACCACCAAAAATTCTTGAAAAATTATATTGGCCCCTAAAACAAATTCAAAACTTCTACTTACCAGACAATCAGGACATGGCTTTGGCGAATTCTGATCTTTGCAAGTGTGTAGGCCTTATCCCATGTCTTACAACTTCAACTCCCCCAGTCTTGAATACTCAAACAAAAAGAAATCATACTAAAACACTTTTAGTATCATCCCTTAGCACCTCCGTGGAAACAACGCAAAAATGTTTGTGCAAATTATAGACTTATAATTTGACAGACATAAATCATCAACCAAGGGTAGGTAAGCTTATGAGATGTTGTGAAAAATATATGTGGGCTAATACCTTAAGTTATTTTCTAATTAAACCATTCATACACACATCTCTAATGTATCTTTTCTGCATCAACACTTGGCAGAAAAGGCTATTGAGTGGATTCAATCATCCCTCTGCAGCTCTTGATATTGCTGATGTTGATCAGAAAATATAAAAGACCAAACAAATAGTCATAAAAATCAAGAAGTTAAAACCTGATTAAATAATTCCAACACATTCATCAAATAAAAATCAAGAAGTTAAAACCTGATTAAATAATTCCAACACATTCATCAAATTATAGACGTATAATTTGACAGACATAAATCATCAACCAAGGGTAGGTAAGCTTATGAGATGTTGTGAAAAATATATGCGGGCTAATACCTTAAGTTGTTTTCTAAGTAAACCATTCATACACACATCTCTAATGTATCTTTTCTGCATCAGCACTTGGCAGCAAAGGCTATTGAGTGGATTCAATCATCCCTTTGTAGCTCTTGATATTGCTGATGTTGATCAGAAAAGATAAAAGACCAAACAAATAGTCATAAAAATCAAGAAGTTAAAACCTAATTAAATAATTCCAACACCTTCATCAAATAAACTTCTTCATTCAACCATTTCACATATGCTGCTAAAGTTTAGAAAACAGAAACACTAGTTGTGCAAATAACTTAGTGATGCATAAAAATAATCAACAGAAATACAAATACTGTAACTAATGGAATTGTGAGAAAAGGGGGCCCTCCCTTACTCACAACCCCTCTATTGCTAAAGGAGTTTACACCAGGAGATCAACAGAACATATAACTTTCTATTAATCTAAAAAGGATTACAGATATGTACAAGTCTGATATGTTCCACCAACTAGCCCCCTTGCAAATGAAACATACTGAAATTTATACAAGTTCAAAGGAATATGTTTGCCTGAATTAGGAAAACTACTATGTTGTAACTACTTGCTATCAATAACTAAAAAAAATGAAAAAATAGCTCTACTGAGTTTGATCCATGACTGAAAGCATGGATCAAACTAATTTCGTTACATTGCTTGGACCTTTTTCCAAATACGGTCATCGAGAAGAGGACTGAAGATCTGGGTAGTTTCAATGATGAACTAGAGGCAACCAATAGGAGAGTGTCCATGTAGGTGGATTTCCTCATAAAACCCATGTTCATGTTCTTCTTGAAACTAAGTGGAACATATCCAACCACCGATTCTGTTGCAGGAAATATGGTCGATTATAGGAAATCCGCATCTACAGGAAATTGCGAAGTGTCTATAGGAAATTGGCGACCACCGCTGTCTGCAGGAAATCACGAAGCTGCTTCAAATCATGACTAATTTGCATAAGATTTTGATCAGTCAAGCTTTATAATTCGATTAGGAAACGATTAACTTCAAGAAATACTAAATAACAAGGTAAAATAATAATTTTTAATATAATTTGCATACCGTGAGCACACAGCACCCTTTTGGTCAAAACCTAGGTAATATAAGTGAAATAGGAGTAGTTAGGAATCAAAAAGAGTTCAAAAATGGGGGTGGAAAGTTCTTAGGATGCTATCAAAAAGTGAGCAAAATGGGGCTTATCACCTGCATATGGAGTTGCAGAGCCTCAAGAAGGGAAAATAAGTCCAAAATAAGGTCCACGCGAAAGTATGGTGTTTGAAATGTAAGGGCCATGGTCACAACAACGACCATTGCCCAGTGTATCATAATTACCTTCTTGGGGGACGACCTGTCCCCCTGAAGCCAAAAACCACCACTGGGACAAATACAAGAGTGGTACCCTAGTGCGTTATTTGTCAAATTACAAGAAAAAACATGATGGACAATTGTCATTTGCTATAGAAGTTTGTGCAGACTCCCCAGTAGTTGTTCTGAGTGGGTCACAATGAGCGCAACTGCCAAAGTTACCAATTGATGATGGAAAAAACATCAACTGTTGGGCATGGAATCCCCCCATAGCATGTTTTGGACCTCAAATCCCAAGTTTTAGTCAAATATGCTATAAGAATCTGCGAATTGTGGGCGTGGAGCGCGAAATTTATATTGAGTCATAGGGTTGTCCACCCTAAGTGTTGTAATGTAATGTAATGTCATGTCAACCTATAGAGTGAGGCTCTAAGTTGTAAAGATAGAAAAATTGGGGATAGATGAGCATGGATGAAGTCTATAAGATAGCAGACAGAAAAGAAGTCTAAGTGTCCTGGGTCGTAGTAGTAGGAAGAGGCTCTGCAGTTGAGTGCGCGGACCCCTGCAGCTGAGTGCGTAGGGCGAAGTTGAGTACGTAACCCAAGAAGAAGAATAATAAAGAAAAGTTTGATTCTAAATATTGTGTATCTATTTTTGGATGATTGTCTATGCATTTATATTGTTATGATTATCACATGCACTTATATGAATATCGAACACTATTAAGTATAATTGTGCTCATATAGATAAGTAATCAGATAATCTCAGGTTAATAATAAGGAACTTGGGTAATAACACAGATCGCGCCTCGAACAAATTTGCGCGAAGGCAGCATTGTAGGCTGCGAGGGACCAATAGGAGCATGTAGCGATGTGCGCATAGGGTCAATCCACAGGCCAACGAAAAACCTTCAGACATCTCTAGGGTGCGGAAACCTGGTTCTAGCACCCTCCCATACTACTTCGGGTGAGACCTCAGTCCGTGCTCCGTAGACTGTTGCTGAAAGGGCCAGTAGTACCAGGATTTGTTTGGCTAAATCATCTCTAAACCTAGGTCAGGCCCCTATAAGCCAAAAAATGGTTCTGTTGCCAGGATTGGCATCTGCATAAGGGATGTTCGATGTCGTGCCACTGGAATCCAACGAAGAAAGAAATTGAAGGGTGGTTGGACAAGAAGATTCACGAGTTCGCAGTGCAGGAAAACAGAAATCCACGAGTATCTAAGGAATAGTGGTTGGAGTGCTACTTGTATACGGAAATCCACGAAAATTTCTTTGCATCCTTTCCTTCTAAGTTGTATGAGTGGATCACTAAGCTAGTAGATAGTCAGGGAAGGTGTAGGCTCGACGAACCAATCGTGTGGACTTCGGTATTAGTGCGCATACTAGAAGCGTCAAGAGATAAGATCGCGTGAGCTATGGACCATTGGCTTGACCGAATTATAGGAGTATTTATCACTGAGTTCACGGTAGATACGACCATCAGCTATAGTGAGGTGGAGCGACGCTTCCTCAAGGGACCGCGAGGTAAGTATATTAAATATTTGAACACTTGGATTAAGATGTTATTATGTGAAAAGCAGGTTATACAAATAAATTAATGTTTGGGACTATGCGAAGTGGGAAGATCTACAGAAGTGAAGTAGTAAAGAATTAGAATCCAATCCCTTAATATCACCCTCGCGGGAAAGCGAGGAAGAGCTTACGAAAGTCTCTCCGAGAAGTGTGGTCAGTCTGATAAGGTAGCGAATTCTGCGCTTACCACCTCCACCTACACCGCCACCTGTCTCACCCTCCGCACTTTCATCTCCACCCACCCACCTCCGCCACCACCGCAGTACAATGTGGAAAGTGAGATTAAACTATCGATATTCAAAGGAGTAGGGAATGAAGATCCGAACCAATTATGGTTCATGGTAAGGGCGGTATGGGAAGCACAAGGAGTCGTGGATGACAATATCAAGAAGGCTACACTGGTAAGCGCATTGCAAGATCGTGCGTTAACATGGTACATCAAGCATTCTAATGACCATCCAAATGCAGGAATCGCAGAAATCTAGACCGTGCTGAACAGGGAATTTAGTAGACCAAAGTCAGAGACACAATCAATTATCGGGTTTAAGGAGATCATGATGCTCCCAGGCGAGACCCCCTAGGATCTGGACCAAAGACTAAAGGGTATGAATCGCAAATCCAACATGACTTTGACAGATGGACAACACCGCACATGGTTTGTAGCATCACTAACACCGCACTTAAGGATGGCGTTGTCACAACAAAAAATTTCCACCCAGGCCGAAGCTTTGGAGATGGCAATGAGATTGCATGAGACCCCTATACAAGACCCTGGTCTAGGAGTCCAACAAATCCACGTGCAACTGAAAAATCTGTGTCTGCAGATGCAGAGTTTGAAACAAGACAAGACACCTCGGCCAAAGGTGCATGAGGAGGTATGGTGCATAAAATGCAAACGCCAGGGGCATGACAAGGACCATTATCCAGTGTTTGAGAATTACTTGGTGTGAGGAGGGTCGATTCCATTAAGACCTAAGGCATAAGCAAGACCAAGCACGGTGTCTGCACTATGGTGCGCAATCTTTCAAATAGGAGGAAAACACACTATGGGTCATTTCCATCTATTACAGAAGTATATGCAGACGACCCAGCAATTGTTTTGTAATTTCTGTAGGTCGGTAGGCCATGATGAACGCACCTGCAAAAGCTATGAACTAATGATGGATCGGACTCCTACCTACGGGGTGCAAACCAAAACGCGGGCCCTCAACCCAAATGCAGGAATGGCATGTGTTGGATTTCAAGGGCACAGACGAGGTTGAGGTGGAATGGGACCAGGAAGGGGTCACGGACAACTAATTTGTTACAATTGCGGAGGACCAGGGCATTACGCCCGAAATTGTACAAACTCGACAAGGACATCATGTTTGTATTGTACTCATTTTGATCATGAGGTAGAAGACCGCCCTACATTGATAGCGAGGTTGCACGAAAAAAGGGGTACTCCAGCCTCCTCCAATCAGAATTTGCAGATGATGAGGTCTAAGCCGTGCGAAGAAGACCCCAATGTAAACATCATGCTCAGGAACGGTATGGCCACTGGTGATGATAAAGGTAAACACTCAAAATAAAGTGCATGGGTTCACAAGGCTCCTACAAAGGAACCCAAATTTGATTTAGAACGCACGAAGGAGACACTCATGGAAGCTAAGAAGAGCTTCACGGAGACCTCCACTTCAGGTAGTAAGGATCAACTAGAACCAGGGATGGATCCTTTAATTCTCACTACCTTTCTGGAGACATGCATGAAACTGCTGTGCAACAGAAGGCAGTAAAAGGGCTACAGGAACTTATCACTAGGTGTGTGGGGTCAGGAAAACTTCGCATAGTTAGGGAACTTGGAAAGCATGCATTGCGCACAAGAAGGGAAATGACGTTGACTGCGCAAATCGGCGAGTATGAAATGCATCAGGTAATCCTGGATCTCGGATCAGACGTGAATTTACTACCAAAACAAACATGGGAATGCATGGGTAGGCTCGCACTACAATGGTTTCCTATTCAATTGCGAATGGCGAACCAATAGAAGATCTTGCCTATGGGAAGATTGCAAGGGGTCACGGTGGATATTGAAGGTACGAGCGCACAGGCGGATTTTGAAGTGATAGAGATTTTTTATGATAGCAATCCCTATCCCACGCTACTAGGAATAAATTTGGCCACCGATATGAACAGAGTCATAAATCTGAAGAAACACACAATGATTTTTGAGAAAAAGTCACTACGCATAGTAGTACCACTAGATCCAACCGAGGGAGCGCGATACACTGAACCGGTGCGCGACGATGATAGTGATGATGATCTTGATTTCATATACAAGATAACTACACGAGAACAAGATTGGGTGGATCCAACTGCAGATGGAAGGATTTCATGGGAGCGTGAGAGCTCCTACACTTCACATTCAGACGAAGAAGTAGAGTGATGGCAGAATCGGCCGCATGAAGTAACAATGCTTAATTGCAACATGATGGTTAGATCACTGCACTACATGACGACAGAGGTCAGGGATCTACCTACATACTATGGGTTGACAACAGTGGATGAATTCTTAAATGAATTTGAAAGTGCAGTACCAGAATAGCAACGGTTCGATGCTCTGAAATGGGCATTGCGCGCAATGCCCGCAGGATAGTGGGGTACACATCAGGGGAGTTTTGAGGACTGGCACAGATGCAAGAGGATGATGCGCCTATGAATTGGAAAACCCTAGCTAAGAATGAGAGCTAGTCACTAGGGGTAGAAAAACTTGCGCGCCCACCATTCCCGAGGGGTACGGACATATGCCATGCAGCCCGCACAAGCGCACACCACTCCCCGAATAAAAAATAGGAACAAAATGCAGTAGCAGGAAAGGCGAAGCGTGCCAAGGACTATCCATGGAGAAGCATTTGATTGGGTGTGTGAAGTGCTGAATAGGGTTCACTAGGTGAGACACACTTACTGGGACCTACACGTACCAGTGGTTCAATGGGCCTATAGGACCATCTGTAAAACCCTGACCGCAGAAATGATTCCAAGGGTGCAGAACAGAGTAGGGACCATAATTTCTGAAGAGAATTCAAAGAGGAATCCACATGTAATAGTGCCCGCAAGTGTGACAGTGCACAAATCCCATGACGAAGAAATCGCACAGCTACACAAGGTCGAACATATAAGGCTTCAGGAAGCCATTTGGTGAGGGAACCTTAGACTTCGCGAACTCAGAGAAGACCAGGTATGACTGAGGAAGAAAAGAATTTTGATGGACGTAGAGGTCAAGAGGCTAGAAAACGAGGTCATGAAAGCATGTCTCGTCGATAAACCAAGGATGGCAAGGCAAGGTGCGGATGATCATACCACTGAATTAGAAGACTATTGCCGAGAATGTATGACTCTACTGCCATGGCAACGACCGCATCTCACTAAACACAGTAACCAGGGGAATGCACTACATATGATAGAGCGCACGGCACCAACTATCGCGAGGGCAATTGAGGGTTTTCTATGGACTATCCTGAGGGGCGAAATGGAGCCACGCACGAGTGGTGCGACCACCTAAGTAGCCGTAGGAAGAACAATCTCAGTGCTCCATGCAGTTGAAAGAGAGCACGGTACTATAAAAGAGTATATTTGGGAGTTGTGTGATAAAGGAGGTGTGCATAGAGTCAACATGTCACAAGGTTCGCACCCATGCACGGGGTGCTGCGCTAGCACGCGAGTATGCTGGGAAGTGACCGTTGGTGTCATTTTTCATGACGGGATGTCCGGTTTGAGGCCAAATGGAGTGGGTGGTGGACATTTAAGACAGCAGTTATGGTAAAGATTTTGGAAAATATTCCACCAAGAAAGCATTGATGGCCCAAAATTGGGGGGAACGGCCAAATTTTAATTCAAAAGGCGTTACAAAACTCCAGGGGTTATCCACGAGACAACACTTGTTCACTTGAGACTTGAGCAGTTGAATAGAGCACAGAGTGTTGAGCATCGAGCGATATTCGAGCCCCTAGGTTTGCGAGAGACAGCATATAGTACAGACAAGATGACGGATACCAGGGCAGGTTTGGGCTTTGAAGAAGGAACCGTCGCCGAGGCTACACCAACCCATATGGTACACAATGTTCCCAAAGATATTGGGGTCACGCCAAAAATCTCGAAATCACCCTGAACGCCGAGACCAGAAAAAGATAAGCAGACAATGGGACCAGTCCACATTTCCCTGAGGAATCTGCGGTTCGATGAGCTATCAATGGAGGAAAAGGGTAAGGTTATCACCATTGAGTCAGATGAAGAGGAGGAGGACTTATAAGCTCTAATTGTCGAGGTAGAGGAAGAAGAATACGTGGAGGCGGACATCCAACCGATGCGCTCTGTAGCAAAATTTCCCGAGTATGTCCCTCCGCGAAAGGGGAAAGCTAAGGTACCAAAGGATCTGGATGCAACGAAGAGTGCAATCCAAACCCCGCTCCTCCCCAATGGAATTACCTTTGAGGGTCCACTCCTAGGACGTGTGCCTACCCTAAAATTTGAAGACTAGGACCTCAAAGATAGTGAGAAGTTCCCACACTTAGAGACGAAGAGACTAATTAAACAAAATATGGAGGGGTCAACGATCACATTACAGCCACGAAAATGGTTGCGCGATGTGGAGAAGGTCGGGTTGCTTCATCTATTGTGGATACCACACTTTCACCATGCGCCCATCGCCATTTTCATCATTAGGAAGCTGCTTTGCCTAGTGCATGATGGGTACTTATGTCTAGAGGATCCTATTCCCATCATGGTGGATCTCATCTACAGAATTTCTAGGCTTCCTTGTAAGGGAAAGGACCCCGCAAAGATAGCAGGAAAAAGCAGTGATTTGGCTCTCGCGGAAGCCATGAAGAAAAAATATAAGCTCGAGAAGAAAAAGAGAGGTTACACCATCGGCAATATCAAGGATAAAGGGGTGCACGTAGCCACTCAACTCCTAGCTGGCAAGGTAATGAGAAAATGCAGCAGCAATAAAATACTAGCGCCAATAGCTATGTTGGCCGAACAATGCGTGGAGGGGGTCCAGTTCAACTGGCTGAGTTCCTCTGCGAAGAGTTTTTACTCAACTGCAAGGAGGCCCAAGAGCGGGGTAAGACCTTCCACTACGCATGGTTGCTCTTGTCCATCTTGCTGGTAGCGGGAGAATTGCCAGAAGGCAGTCAGTTCCCAAGCATTGAACGTGACTTACCGAGGTCGGGAAGTATGCGTCACTCTAGGCTACCAAGGACGTGAAGCGGATTCACGATACAAAGGTCTTCTAGGTGCTCATGAAGGCGAGCATCCGAATGTTGATTAATAGGAGGCGGCGCCTATCCCCCACAGTGCACGACAGTCTATGGAGCTTTGCAGACTTCAAGACGGACATGCACAATATTTACATCAGGGTGCGAAAGGATCTGACGTAGCAATGGACAAAGCTCCCATTCATATCCATTAACGATGCGATATTTACAGTGTTAGAGTCATGGCCTCCTGAGTGGCGTGCCCCGGATTTGGCGGAGTTGGATAAGACAGCAACGCAAAAAAGGAAGGATGATGCCAAGCAACACGTCACCCAACTGGCCGAGAAAAGGCACAACAAAAAAGTGGCAGCTGAGGTCAAGGCAGCCCATGAAGTGTCACAGGCAACAGCAGAGCAAAAGAAGGCAGCCGAAGCAGTAGCAGCGCAGACAGCAGAGACTAAAACAGTGCAGGTAGAGGAGGGCCAAGCAGTGTCTGCAGGACAGGAGGCAGAGGACACAGACCTTGCAGAAGAGAGCGCGGACCTAGGAACCACTTCTACTCAACTCAAATGATCACGCATCACAGAAAGATCGGGCCTAAGAAAAAAGGTCAAAGCCTCGAAGCTGGCCATCAACCCAATCACCTTAACTGAAGGTGACCTCCATGACATCAGCAAGACAGTTCGCTATGTCACTAGTGAAGCGCTCCAAGACTTCATGATGGAGCAGCAAAATGTGTTGGGAGCCCTTAGGGTGTAGCTGCAGGAGTTAAAGGTACGGCCCCCTCAGGAAGGTATCTTTTCTACCAACATTGCAACGGGCACTTCAACAACAGAATAGATGTTGCGTGCGAGGATAGTCAACACAATAGTGTTTCCAGAAGGAGCGTTGGTATCAGCAATGTGATGGACCGAATGACAATTAGCATGATAAAAGGCCTTGGCCTTAATCTAGCTTCCCTTCCCTGAGAAACGCTCTATCAGTTACAGGATGGAATAACAACAGAGATATGCACCAAGGAGAGCCGCGTGATCCAGGTCCTGAGCGAGCAGAAGATTAATACAGAACAACTTATCTTACAACGCGACAAGCTGGTGCACAGAACAAATAGTTGGTGCAGACGGTAGATGACGCTTTCTGACACGTCTGAGAGCTGGCTATTGCAGCAGATTTTCTGATACAAGTGCAGATTCACGATCTAGCAAGTGGAGTCCGCGATGTTAGAGAAGAGACAACAAAGGTGTAGCTGAAGCTAAATCTCCATATTGTCGAACTATGGTTGAAGGCGCAGCCTTCCACTCCCTTAGAGGTCAGAACGCAACGTGCTAGCACTATTGAAGCAGGGATGGAAGAGATTGGAGGTGCAGTGCATGAATGTACCACCATGTTGGAGCAAGCGCTTGAGGTCCTCATGACGTTACAGGAGGACCCCAACATTTAGCGGCTGGAAACAGAGGCACGCGAACTCCAGCAACAATATGAAAACATTAGAGGGACTGCACAGACAGTAGTCCTTACTCAGCGGCTTGCAAAGATGCAGCAATCCAAGGCATTAAAAGAGCAAGTGGATGCGGCGCACCATACGGAAGTTGTTCTCAAACCGCGTGTCCAACCATGGATTGATGAAGCCTTCACAATCACAGCAAATATCAAAGGAAATATAACGTAGATTAAGGGGATGCAGTTACAGATGAAACACAGCACGCCGTAAACAGAGGGCTCAGAAGATAGAATGCAATAGGTGCAGCGGACAGCAACTCAGTGCATTGCCAACATTTAGGTCATTCGGGACCAATTGGAGGGACTCCGCGCCGAAAAAGTGACTCAAGGGCGAGTCACAATGTTTGTGTTGGGGGCATGTTGGGCATGGAATCCCCCCACAGCATTTTCTGGATCTCAAATCCCAAGTTTTAGTCAAATATGTTGTAAGACTCCGTGAACTGTGGGCGCAGAGTGCGAAATGTATATTGAGTCATAGGGTTGTACACCCTAAGTGTTGTAATGTAATGTAATGTCATGTCAGCCTACCCATGGTCTGTAGACCATGGGATTGTATAAATAGAGCGACGCTTTAAGTTGTAAAGATAGAAAAAATGGGGATAGAGGAGCATGGATGAAGTCTACAAGATAGCGGATAGAAAAGAAGTCTAAGTGTCTGGGGTCGTAGCAGTAGGAAGAGGCTCTGCAGCTAAGTGCGCAGAGGCCTAGTAGAGTCCGCAGATAAGTGCACAGACCCCTGCAGCTGAGTGCACAGGGCGAAGTTGAGTATGTAACCCAAGAAGAAGAATAAAAAAGAGAAGTTTGATTCTAAATAGTGTGTATCTGTTTTTGGATGATTGTCTATGCACTTATACTGTTATGTTTATCGCGCGCACTTATATGAACACTGAACACTATTAAGTATAATTAAGCTCATACAGATAAGTAATCAGATAATATTAGGTTAATAATAAGGAACTTGGGTAATAACATGGATTGTGCCTCAAACAAATCTGTGCGAAGGCATCATCGCAGGCTAGGAGGGACCGATATGTGCACGTAGCGACATGTACAGAGGGTCAATCCGCGGGCCAACAAAAAACCTTCAGACATCTCTAGTGTGCAGAAACCTAGTTCTAGCACCCTCCCACACTACTTCGGTTGAGACCTCATTCTACGCTCTACGCGCTGTTGCCGAAAGGGCTAGTAGTATCGGGATTTGTTTGGCTAAATCATATATGAACCAGGGTCAGGCCCCTATAAGCCAACATCAACATACAGAGTACAGTTGGAGGCTCATCCTCGGGATCAAGGTGAAACTACAACACATGAAGGATTTCAGGGACAAGGAAGAGGACAAGGAGGAGGAGCTGGCAGAGGTTGTGGCCAGATCGTTTGTTACAATTATGGAGAACCAGGTCACTTTGCACGAGATTGTTAGAATCCAATGCACCCCTTGTGTCAATATTGTCGCTAGTTTGATCATGGCATATAATATTGTCCCATTCTCATCGCAAAGATGCAAGAAAAGAAGACCCAGACTCAGCATCCTACTTAGAACATCCAGATGATGAGGTTATAACCACGTGAAGAGGATCCTAGTGTTAATATCATCACACGAAATGGCATAGCTACCAGGGAGGATAAAGGGAAGCAACCATAGGAAAATGTATGGGTTCGCAAGGTTGCTAACAAGGAGGTTGGATTTGATGTAAATAAATTAAAGGAAACATTTATTTAAGCAAAAATTACCTTCGCCGATGCAAGAGCTTCTACATCAAGGACTCAAAATACATGCACGGGGAGGCCTAAAGATTTCAGTACCATGTAGGAGGTAGATCCCTCATTATTAGAATAATTTTTACAAAAATGCATGAAGCTCCTAAAGGATAAGAAGGAAGTAGAGGGACTGCAAGAATTGATAGATAACTACACTGGCAAGAATAAGCCACTACTTGAATAGTGCACAGTACATAAGGTGGACAAAAGAAAGAAAAGGACTAATCGTGAAATAAGATTGACTGCCCAGATTGGAGAATTCGAATTGGACCAGGTAATTCTTGATTTGGGGTTTGATGAAAAAATTTTGCCAAAGAAAACTTGGGAAAGAATGGGAAGACTAGTACTACAGTGGTCCCCGATCCAGCTAAAAATGGAGAATCGGTAAAACATTATTCGCATGGGGCACATAAATGGAGTGATTGTGGATATTGAAGGGGTGCATGCCATAGCCAACTTTGAAGTGATCAAAATAGTGGACGATAGTAACCCATACCCAGCGTTGCTTGATATTGATTGGGTTTTTGATATGAACACAATCATCAACCTGAAGAAGTGTAATATGACATTTGAAAAGAAGTAACTAAGGGTTATTGTGCCATTGGATCCAGCCGAGGGTGCGCGATATACTGAACCAGCCCACAATTATGATGAGGAAGACAATATTGAGAAGATATATAAGCTGACTGTGTGATATGAATATTGGATCAACCCTACGGCAGATGGGTGAATTACGTGGGAGAAGGACAACTCCTACAATTCATATTCAGATGAGGAGCTCAAACATTGGCAAAACAGGTTGCATGAGGTATCATCGTTGTGATGCAATAGGCTTACAAAGTCACTCTAATGTATATCCACTCAGGTATGTAACTTACCATATTATTACAGTTTAGATGATGTCAATTTATTTCTAGATAAATTTGAAAGGGATGAACCGGAGGAACATTGGTTCTGGGTGTTAGAAATTGCACTGAGAGCTACGCCTGCAAGATGGTGGGGTACCCATAAGAACATCTTTGCATATTGGAAGGAATATCGACGGATGATGAAGTTGTGGTTTGGTATGCCAATACCCACATTACGAAGAAATATACAGGGAAGGACAATCCGCGTGATCATCTGGCTCAATGGATGATAGCAGGGGGAAAAGAACCACAGCCAGAATGGGTTCATATATTCTTCCATACTTTGGATATGATCCTGATGAACTGGTATGTAGAAACGAAGTTGTGACACATAACTGCAGAATGGGATGTCTCGAAGGAAAGTTTTTTACTCACTTTTAGCATTGAAGATGGATTTGAGTGTATTAATGAAGCGTTACAGGAGATCAAATCTGCAATATTAAGAATGCTGAAAGAACTTGTTGCGTGGGTACAACCAGATTGGAGTACGTAGTTGTGTCATGCACTTAAATGTTACAATGTGACCACTGAAGAAGGAGAAGAAGATCTTAGGAACATCAACATTCCTGAGTCAGAAGGACAGTGCAAAGTCGTAGGGCCTAAGTCAGAAGTCTCTCATATCTCAAATCCCTTAAACACCAAGCAGGTGAATATTGGATCAAAAGAGCAACCGAAGTTCAAAAACATAGGTGACTATTTGGATGAAGACACGGTGGACAAACTCATGGAGTTACTACAGGAGTATCAGGACTTGTTTCCCACCAATTTCTCTAATATGAAAGGGATAATATGGGATCTAGGCATTATGAAGATCACTCTGAAACCAGATGTGAAGCCAATAAAATAGTTCCCTTATCACTTGAATCCTAAGTACAAGGAAATAATGCGCGGGGAATTGAATCAGATGATTACAACTAGGATTATTGAACCTGCCAAGGAATTAGACTGGGTTAGTCCTATGGTGGTTCAGGAAAAGAAGATGTAGGGTGAAATTTGGATATGTGTAGACTTGAGGAAGTTGAATGATGCTTGTGTCCATGATCTTTTTCCTACGCCATTCATAGATGAAGTACTGAAGAATGTTGGAGGCCAGAAGCCTATTCGTTTACAGATGGGTTCTTAAGGTACCATCAAATCAAGGTTGCATTAGAGGATAGGAGTAAGACCACCTTCATGACTGAATGGGGTTGTTTTCAGTAAACAGTTATGCCTTTCGGACTTAAACATTCCCCTACAATCTTTTCTAGGGTGGTAGTCGCAGCTTTCAAAGAATTTATTCATACGTTTTTGGAGGTTTATTTCGATGATTGGACATTTTTTGGGTTAGTAAAGAGACATGTTACTAGTCTTCACCTCATGTTGGATACTTGTCAAAAGTATAAGATATCCCTTAATCTAAAGAAGTGCATATTTTGCATACCATATGGGATATTATTGGGCCATGTAGTCTATATGCAAGGGTTGACAATAGACCCTGCCAAAATTGCAGTGATTATTAATTTGGAGTCTCCAAAGAATGTAAAACAATTGTGTGCGACATTCGGCCACACAGGGTATTACAGAAATTTCATCAAAGCGTATGTGTAGATCACTGTGCCCATGGAAAAATTGTTGAAGAAGGATGCGAAGTTTTGTTGGGACGAGGACTACCAGAAACGTTTGGATGTCTTGAAGGAAAATATGGCCACTGCACCTATCCTAGTGTTCCCCAACTGGAAGAAGGAGTTCCAAGTCCATGTAGATGCATCCTGCATAGCTCTAGGAGTTATGCTATCCCAACCAGGTGAAGGTGATATCGACCATCTGATAGTGTTTGTGAGTAGGAATTTATCGAAGGCAGAAAAGAATTATTCAACCACAGAACGTGAAGGATTAGCAATGGTGTATGTGCTCCAGAAATTCTAGCACTATTTGTTGGGTGTGCACTTCAAGATGTACACAGACCATTAAGATTTGAAGTGCCTGGTCAACAAGCCTGTGTTGGGGGGGGTGAATCTGTCAATGGTTGCTTTTCTTTCAAGAATATGAGTTTGAAGTAATTGTGAATCCAGGGTGACTTAATGCTGGACCAGATCACCTCTCGCAGATTGAGAATGGTGACGAACCTACGAATCTGGAGGAAGGATTGCCTAATGCACAGATCTTTGTTGTGTGCATCGCAAATGACCATTTTTCAAATATAATCCAATTCTTGTCTATAGGTATAGGTCTTGAAGGGTATACGACACAACAAAAGAAGGAATTGGTGATATGGGCTGCATATTTCTCTGTCATCGCAGGACACTTATATAAAATGGGGTCTGATGAAATATTGTGGAGGTATGTCCCAGAGTGTGAATGACAAATCATCCTTGATGAAGTGCATGGAGGGGTTGTGGGAGGACATTATACGGGAAGATAAACTGCACAGCATATCCTATGAGAAGGACTATGTTGGCCCATTGTATATAAAGATTCCAAGGATTATTGCAGGGAATGTGATGTCTTCTAGAGAATGGGAAGTTATTCATGAAGGGATAAATTTCCTTTGAACCCAAAGGTATCCTTGCAAGCATTTGATAAAGGGACAATAGACTTCGTGGGGCCAATTTAGCCACTCGATAAGAATATAGGAGCTAGATACATCATTACAGCGATCGAATATCTAACCAAGTGGGCTAAGGCATAGCCTATAAAGGATTGTAGTGCAGCTACAATTGTGAAGTTCATTTTCGAATACATTTTGTCTCGATTTGGGTTCCCTAAGATCTTGATGAGTGATAGAGGATCTCACTTCTTAAATGAAACAATTGTTGCTTTGCTCGAAGAATTCTAGATGTATCACCAGAAGAGTATAGCGTATCACCCTCAAGCGAACGGCACAGCGGAAGCCTTTAACAAAATACTGGAGAACGCCTTAATGAATATTTTCAATGTGAAGCAGAATGATTGGGATGTGCACATACCAGCTATTATATGGGTGTATAGAACTACCTCCAAGAAGTTGACTGGACAAACATCGTTCAAGTTGGTTTATGGACAAGAAGTTGTAATGCGGATAGAGTACATCATGCCAAGTATGTGGATTGTTGCAGTTACATACATCGCTGATCGAGATATCATGGAAGAACACCTCACATAGCTTGTTGAGTTGGCGGAAGATCAATTATTTGCAATCTTTCATCAGCAGGTGCAGAAGGATCGTGAAATGGCATGGCCTGATCTCCATATCAAATAGCAAACCTTTAAGAATGGATATTCGGTATTATTGTATGACAGTAAGTTCACGAAGTTTCCAGGGAAGTTCCAAATGCATTGGTTGGTGCCATATATTATTACAGAGCTTACAGATGGAGGCACAGTTCAACTCGTGAATCTGAAAGGGGAATTGTTTCCAAGAAAGGTCAATGGGAGCCGATTAAAGTTGTACAGGGGTGATCCTGCCCCTACGCAATGACTATATGAATGTGGGATAGTCTTAGTACTCTAGGCAGTTGTAAGGGGGTGCGGGACTATAAAATACACTGGAAAGAGGATGTTTTTGCGAAGTGATTGGGCTACGCGATGATTTATGGGAAGGCGTAGAGGAGAGTTACGACGAACGAGTTGCTCTAAGATGGTGGGTCCCACGCAGCCTGACCAAAAAGTGACCATTGGAAGAACTATAGCTGATTGGATGGCGATTTTTCCATTAAAAGGAGTGGGGGGAGAATTTATGGAGCATATCTTTGGAAATATGTCACCAAAGACGCACTAATGAAAGAGATTTGGAGGGAACGTGTGGATTTTAACTCAAATTGAGCTATAAATATGGCATGTCGCTCCACATTCAAACACTTTGCTTCCTGAGAATTTGCCTTAATATTTTGTGCCTGAGTTTGCGCCAAGAGAAGTGTTGTATGTCTGACATGGATTGAGAGATATTCATTGAGAAGATGATTGAAACTCAACCTAAGATGGAGTTGGCCCAACTTGTACCTACAGGGTTGCCTACTATAGCACCTAGGTCACCAAGGCTTAAGCCATATACTTCCACAGTGGGAGATAAGAAGCAGAAGAAGTCTCTGCAAGCACCAGTGCGAAAATGACCGCGCAAAAATCCAACAGATATTTGACAGAAGGGAAAGATGGACCGCTCCAGGCATCCAACTGAGCCCCATGAGGAAGACCTAGCTGGGGGTGTGGAGGAAATTGATGCAGAGGAGGTTGAACTAATAACTCGACTACCACCATATATACAGCCAAGAAAATCCATGGCTAAAGTACCCAAAGACCCGAATTCAATGAAGTTCATGGTCTCCACACCTTTGCTACAAGAGAACGTTTCGTTTGAGGGAAATTTTCTAGCATGAGTACCATATCTAAAAATGGAGGATTGGGATTTTGGGAACCATGTGAAATTCCCGCAGCTGGCACCAAGCATATACCTAAAGAAGCTATATTATGAAGAATTGGAGGTCACCCGATTAAAGCCGATGCAATGGGTAGCTGGAGTTGGGTGCACAGGGCTACTGAATATGTTTTGGGTGCCATATTTTAGCCATATCGATATCAACACAATCTGTGTGCGACAACTTTTGACGTTGGTGCATGATGGGTGCCTCTAGTTGGGAGGGCCCATCCCGATCATTGATATGTTACTCCACAGAATAACCTTGTTTCCATATGAAGGAGTGGACCCTGTGGAGGCATTTGTAGGAAAGTCACAGGAGAATAAATTGGTAGATCAAATGGAGGGAAACTTCAAGCTGAAGAAGAGGTCGCGAGGCTATGCCATAATTTCCATATCCGATGGTGCAATGCAGTTTGCTGCACAAATTTTGGCTGGAAAAATCATGCGGAAGTGTAGTGCGCATAAAGTATCGACCCCAGTTGACTCTTTGGCTTTGCAGTGTGCCAAAGGAGTCAAGTATAACTGAGCTCAGTACTTGTGTCATGAAATTTTGGAAGACTGCAGAGAGACCTAGGATGAGGGCAAGGCATTCCACTGCACGTGGTTGTTTTTGTTGATCGCGTTGGTGGTGTAGAGGACACCTAAGGAAAATTAGTTCCCTCAGCACAATCCAGACCTACCTTAGGCCACGAAGTTCAATTTGATGTGGGCCACCAAATATCCTAAGTGCATCATGGAGACAAAAATATTTTGGGTTTTATTTGAGTCCGAGCTAAATATGGTGATTAACCAGTGGCCGAGGTTATCACTAAGTTTGCACGAGAAACACAGGAATGTTTCCAACTTTAAGGTGGATTTTCATAATCTGCACATTTGCATGAAGAAATATGCCACATAGACACGGCACAAGTTTCCATACTTAGTCACCGAAGACGATATTCTGGGAGTTGTCTATAAATGGCCAAGTGACTGGCTGAACCCCTCTAATGCCGGTGCGGGAAATAGTAAGGTTACTGAAGGTGAAGCAGTGTAGACCACATCAGCGGCAATAGACAAGAAGAAGGAAGCACATAAAGCTTCTATGAAAGAGAAGGAAGTAGAAAAAGAAAAGGCCGCACAATAGAAAGAAGTTGTTGCAAAGGAGAAAGAGGCAAAAAAAGAAAGGGTCTCTTCCAAAGAGACCGATGCGCCAAAAGAGAAGATTGCCACTACGTCGCAGGCCACCATTGAGCTCAGCGAGTCAAAAATGGAGCACACGAATGTTGAAGGGGAAATAGAGGGTGATGAGGAATTGGGCACAGGCTTTGAGTCCCCCTTCATCGTCAAGAAGAGGCAAAAGAGTAGGTCTACAGGGCTACACAAAAAGTAGAAATCAGAGAAGACAGCCAATGCGACACCTTTAGTCCTCATAGAAGGGGACTTCGATGAAATCAGTGATGTGGTCCATGACGCCATGGAGAATCTTTGGGGCCACACCGAAGAATAGTACCAACAAACGTTTAATAAGGTACAGTAGGGCCTGCAAGAATTGCAGGTCCAAATAGGTATTATTCAAGCAAGCGTGGGACAGGCGAGCCTGAAGCAAGTGAGCCTGAAACAAGCGAGTGGGTCAAAATTGGCAGCAAAAATCACTGTGGACCTTCACACAATGCAGCTACTAGAAGGGTCCTTGCACGTCAACTCAACAGAAGGTAGGGCGCACCTCTTACACATGAAGGACTTAAGTCTAAATCTGGTGGTGCTTCCTATTTAGACATTACGCAAACTACATCAAGGGGTGTCTAATGAGCTTCGAATTTGGGAACAACACGCATTTTTGATCATCAACGAGGTCAAAACCAATAATCAAGAGTTGTTTGAGGAAAAGGAATAGGCCCTCAAGGAAATGCAGGAAGTGATGACACGTAGTTAGCAGTTAGAAGTGGCAATAGCACAAGCCTATAGTGAGCTTCCCGAGCTCCAAATCCCAGCAGAAGTGGCCTCTATAGAAAATATCTAGAAGCTAGCTGCCGCAGTCAAGGAGTCAAAGGAAAAAATTGGTAAAGTCATATTTGAGTTGCAGCTGCAAATCTTTGAGCTACAACTTAAGTTGCATCCAACCACTCCTCCAGAAGTTAGAGAGCAGCACGAGGCTGCTATTAAGGAAGAAATGGCTACCTTGGAAGCTGCAGTCAAGGGTTGCACTCATTTGTTTGAATAGGCCATGGAACTGTGGACCTCACTGAGGAAGGAACCAACTTTGTAGAAGATTCAAGCTGATATCAAAGAAAACAGTTTGATGAGATCTGGTCAACAGCATGAACCTTAGTACTAGTGCAAAGGTTCAACCGATTACAGGAGGGCAAGCTCATCTAGAGCGAAATTGATGAGCCGCGTCAAAAAGAAGAAATCATATCTTCAAGGACGCAGTATTGGGTGGATGAGGCCAATCAGTTGATGTTGTCAGTACAGGGTAGGTTGAAGGCCATGCAGCATAAATAGAGAACCATGGGCCTTGCAGTCGAAAGGCCCGCCACTGAAAAATTGGTTGAAGAAGTCTGTCAGGCCACTACGCAGGGGATAGTAGACCTACAAGTGTTGAAGATTGAATTTAGTGAGCTGCAGGCGAAGATTAAGGTGCCACCAGTAGCGTGACTCAAGGACGAGTCACAACTTTTTGTTGGGGGCCTGTTGCAACAAGGTCCCCTATAATCAATTTTGTAATAGTTTTTGTTATTTTTGTAAAGTCTTTACATTTTGAGGAGCAAAGCGCAAAGGTCGTTAGAAGTCAAAGGGGATTTAGGAAGGTCAAAGCCCCTTAGTGTGTTAGAATTTAAGTTGTTTTGTGACCCGCCCATGGTTCGTGAACCATGGTATTGTAAAGAAAGATGTTATAAAAAGGAGTCATAGCGAGTCATAGGAAATAATAAATGATTGAAGATCTATGTATGGGTAAGTGATCTAAGTCAGAAGAGTCTGTTTTATGTACTTAGGCAAAGGGGAAGGTTCCTGTAGCTATGTGCGTGGAGACCTTGGTAAGTCCGTAGCTAAGTGTGCAGGCCCCTATAGCTGTGTGTGCAAGGAAGAAAGAGTATGTAATAGAAGGTCTGAACCTAATAAAGACTATTTTGGAGCAATATCTATGTATCTTTGCCTTTATGTTTACTTCTTCACTTTTTTTGTATTCACTCTATTTTCTGCATTTATCACAAGAAACACTCAGTTAATGTGTGAAAGTAGTAGAGATGTTAGTTTACTTGATCCTATAAATGTTTAAAGCAATCAGCGCAGAGTTAGAAGTTGTTATCTGTAAGTAATCATAATTTCCACATTTTAAGGGTTAAGGTTTGCGAAGGTCTGGATAAAGCCTTAGAAGTAACAGAAACCCATCACAATGACCTCTGGATGTAGAAACTTAGTTCTATCATCCCTCAATACTGCCTTGGGTGAGACTGCAGCCTGCGCTACGTGGGTTGTTGCCGAAAGGGCCAGCAGTGTACGGTTTTGTTGGTTGGCACAACTAACTCTAAACCTAGGTCCAGACCCCCTCAAGCCAACACCACGTACCCTTGGGTATATTAGAAGCCCCTTAAGCTCACCTGAAACCTAACCTTTCATAAGTTTTCAATCATCTTGATGCTACAATAAACTAAGAACAACACTCGAGAGATTACTCACATGTACAATAGGGTAGTCGGGTAGTACGGCTAAGGGCACAATCGATCCTCCTTAGTTAGTGCCCTGAAATATTGGGTTGAGTATTATTTTTGTACCCCTGTGTATATTGTGATCTGTAACACCTAACACTCCTTTGTGACCATAGTTCTCTCTGTTATCTACAAATCACCCTCTATCAGATCCACCAGTTGGAGTTTTGCCACCTTCGTGCAACTCAAATTCAGTGGTTGGGGTTTTCACAGTGCAGATCAAACTCTTTGTCCAGCGAGGGTTTTTGTCGATATAGTCTAGATCAGATTGTTGCAGCACATTCAGAAGTACCAAGAACTTGGATTTCTGTTACTACAGTCCAAAACCGATTTTCACAAGACATTATGCGGGATCAATATTTCTAGAATTTTTCCACTGTAGTATTGATCAGTGTGGAGTAAAACTCTTTTCTAAGTTAAAAAAAAATTACTTACAAGAGACTTAGCCCATAAGCCTCAGGATGACAAGTTGGTCGCAGTGGTACCATTCACTTGTAAGCCCCCAATTTTTTGTCGGTCCCAAAAAAAAATTGTTGTGACTTCAAGTGACACACGCCATTAGACTCTCGAGCTCGCCCTCTTTCTAAGAAGACTACTCTTAAGTAATTGACTAGTGTTGGTGTATGTTAGGTACCAGATCTCAAGTTATGGCTAATGAGAGGGTCAAACACCTTGATAAAAGCTTTGAAGGCTTCCAAAAGAAGATTACCAAACAGCTCTCGCATCTAACAGACCTTATATCAAATTCTCATATGTAGGAGAATAGCGTTGATGCACACATAAAGGGAGAATCTATACATCCCATTCACTTCCATGGAAATAAACTCTTCCAACCACCATACACCCAAGCTGGACACGTACAAATTTGATGGCTCTAACCCTGCAGTATGGGTAGCACAAATGGAACAGTAGTTCTCCCTTAATGATGTCTGTGAAGATGAAATTAAACTGCAAGTGGGAGCCCTTTACTCAGACCAAGAGAGATCGAAGTAGTGGAAGTGGCATCATAAATGTTATCCAGAGAGAGCTTCTTGGAACATGTTCTCAAAGGCCATATGTGATTGCTTTTACCTAGAAGCTAATTTTTTGGGTCCTCTCACAAAGATCCGACAAACAGGGACAGTAAAGGACAACATTGCAGCCTTTGAGCAGTTTTCCATCAGAACTGATGGTTTAGGTGATGACTTCTACTTTGAATGTTTCATCAGTGGCCTAAAAGAATCCATCCAAGCCCATGTCCGAATGCACCACCCAATTACTTGGTTGGACGCATGTCACAAGGCCTTAGATGTGGAAATCGCCTTAAATCTCCAGTCCAATCATCCAAATTTTGTTTCCAAGGCACGTCCCACCTAGGCTCAAGGCCCCACCAAACACTTAAGGTTCAAAAGGTGTCCCCAGCAGAAATGGTCGAAAGATGAAAACAAGGATTATGCTACTACTGTGATGAAAAGTAATCCCCTGGACATAAATAATGCAAGGAACCAAAATTCTTTCAAATTGATGCTAGTGATAAAGCTCAGAAGATGAAGCTCCATCCCTTGAGGTGCCCGAGAAAGAAGAAGGGGAAACCCAAAATGACAATGATCTCAAAACTATGTCAGATGAGCCAGTTATATCACTACATGCTTTGGCTGGCATTTCTTCGCCTCATACTATCAAAATTTGAGGCTTTATTAAACATCGACCAGTAGTGGTATTTATTGATAGTGACAGCACTCATAATTTTATCCATAAGATAGTCGCAAAAGTTGTTAATTGCTTTGTGTGGGCGGTATCTAATTTCCAAGTCCTTATCACTGATGGGGGGGGCATGAAATGTGAAGGCTGTTGTGAAAATATTAAGCTTCAAATGGGAGACTGCGACCTAATGACCCACATGTTTTCTATTGAAATGTTTGGTTACAACATTGTCCTTGGTGTTGACTGACTTCGCACATTGGGCCCTATCACAATGGATTTACAGGAGTTATATATGAGCTTTAAGTAGAACAACCACATTCATACATTAAGGGGACTACAAGTAGGTGCTCCTACTATCATCATCTCGCATTGAATGGAGAAACTTTTAAAAAAGGGCCATCATGGAGTAGTCACCCAATTTAATGTCATTTAGGCCATTGAATCCACTACTCTTCATATTCATCCTGAGATGCAATAGGTATTAGATCGCCACCAACGAGTCTTTGACAAACCTAAAGAGACTCCACCCTCTAGGGGTGAACATGATCATAACATCCCTTTGGTCCTTGGTGCCCAACCATCTATTGTCCGACCATATCATTATATGTTTTCTCAAAAGAATGAAATTGAAAAAATAATCAAGGAACTCCTCGAAGTGGGTGTTATCCATCCCATCATTAGCCCTTATTAATCTCCAGTGGTCATGGTTCTAAAGAAAGATGGAGAATGGCACATGTGTTTGTACTTTCAAGCCTTCAACAAGCTCACTATCAAGGCCAAATTTCCTATTCTGGTGGTTGATGATCTGCTTGATGAACTTCATGGTGCTCAATTCTTTACCAAGCTAGACCTTCACTCAGGATATCACCAAATACACATGAAGTAAGTAGAAATTCCCAAGACTGCCCTCGAAACTCATGAAGACCATTATGAATTCATGGTCATGCCATTTGGTCTCTGTAATGCTCCATCTAGTTTTCAAAGCCTCATGAACCACCTACTGAAACCATTTCTCCGAAAATTTGTCCTGGTCTTCTTCGATGACATTCTCATCTATAGCATAACTTGGGACAAACATCTTCAGCATGTAGACCAGATATTGCAACTACATTGAGATCACAAATTATTTGTCAAATTATCCAAGTACTCTTTCGGCATGGAAGAAGTCGAGTATTTGGGACACATTGTGGGTCATGAAGGAGTGACAGTTTATCCGAAAAAAAAAAATCAAGCAATGGAGGATTGGCCCCAACCAAAAACCTTAAAGAGTTTGAGGGGATTCTTGGGTCTCACTGGCTATTGTCACAAAGTTTTCTGCAATTATGGTCGCATTGCTAGACCCCTCACTAATATTCTCAATAAAATTTCAATTCTCTAGACTAATGCAACTCAGCAGGCCTTCTGGGCTTTCAAATAGACCATGTGCTCCACTCCCGTATTGGCCCTACCAAACTTCACCAAATATTTTGCTATTGAATGTGATGTTTCAGGTACCGGTATTGGTGTTGTATTAATGCAAGAAGGTAGACCATTGGCTTTCACCAACCAATAACTTAGTGGAAAACATATGGGTCAATGTACTTATGAGAAAGATTTTATGGCCATATTACATACAGTAGACACCTGGAGGCCATACTTGTTGGGGCGATGTTTCCAAATCCACATGGATCATCAAAGCTTAAAATATTTCCTGGAGTAGCATCTCTCATCACCACAGAAAAATAAATGGCTTACAAAAATGTTGGGATATGATTATGAGATTATTTACAAGAAAGGGCGTGACAACATAGTGCCTGATGCTTTTTCACACCAATTTGAGGATGAGAGTGCCCTGCTTTTAATCCCTCTACCCATACTAGATCGGATTGAAGAGGCCTGCAAGGAATGGTTCTCCCACCCCTCCCTTTCCCAACTCATTAATCACTTAAGAGAAGATCCTAATTCCTCAGAAGACTACTCTTGGAAGGATGAGATTCTTCGCTACAAGGATCGAGTAGTTATATCACTGGTCTCCACCCTCAAAACTCACATCTCACTTATCTCCAATTGCAGTAAATTCCAGCTTTCAGAAGACTTATGTTGGCGCACAATGTTCTTTCTTTTGGACTGGAATGAAAAATGACATTCTTACTTTTGTAGTTGAATGTGATGTGTGCCAACGCAACAAAGGGGAAACAGTCAAGTTACTGGGAACCTTACAACCATTTCCACTCCCTGCCTCTATCTGGACGGATGTTTCCATGGATTTCATCACTGGTCTCCCAAAGTTAGGCAACAAATCAGTCATCATGGTGGTTTTGGACAAAATTTCTAAATATGCTCATTTTTGTGCTCTACCACACCCATTTACCCCCACGTTGGTGGCTCAAGTTTTCTTGGACCATATCTTCAAACTTCATGGCATGCCGACTTCCATTATGCCTGATCATGACCCCACTTTCACCAGAAATTTTTTGCAGGAACTTTTCAAGCTACAAGGCACACCACTCCAACTATCACCTATCATTCCCAAACTGATGGTCAAATAGAAGAAGTCAACAAATTTTTGGAGACGTATCTAAGGTGCTTCACATCAGAAAATAAACATGAATGGGTACAATGGCTACCTTTAGCTGAATGGTGGTATAATACTAACTATCATGAAGCCACCAAAATGACTCCATATGAGGCAGTGTATGGCCAACGCCCACCTTCACCTATTTCTTATATTCTTGGATGTTCTAAAGTATAGGCATTTGATCAACTCCTACAAAACTATGTCGCCATGATACCTCATCTCAAAGATAATCTACATCAATCTTGGAACCGAATGAATCAACAGGAAAATCAACATCGTTCCGAGCACACATTTCAAGAACGGGATCAAGTATTCCTGCAACTCCAACCATATAAGAAAACATCTCTCAAAGAAAAGGGTTGCCAGAAACTAGCACCAAAATTCTATGGGCCTTATCAGATACTCCAGTGCATAGGAGCAGTAACCTAGAAATTAGCCTTGTCACCTACTTCAAAAATGCATCCAGTCTTCCATGTAGCATGCCTCAAGAAAGTGGTGGGGAACAATTGCAGATTTTAAACCAGTCTACTCGAGTTGGATGAGGAAGCCTCACTTTGGCTCCGACCAAAACAGGCCCTAGATACTCATGAAAGACATCTCTGCGGATGCGTGATCAAGGAAGTCCTCATCAAGTGGAAAAACACCTCTCTAGAAGATGCAACTTGGGAACCAACCACTATTCTTCAACAGTTTCTGTAGCTTCAGCCTTGAGGAGAAGGCTTATTTTGATGGGGGAGGGCATGTTAGGGTCCAACCCTAACCCCTTTATTTATGTAATAAGCCCAAAGGGTCGATTCAATGTCATAGTTAGTTAGAGATTCAATAAAGCTCACATTAATAATTGTAAGTGGTTGACCCACATTAGAGAAAAGGGACCACAATTAGTTGTAAACTGACCATAGTTAATAAATAAAGTGGTTAACCCGTGTTATGCAAGGGACCACTAGTAGTTAGGGTTTTGGATGTCATTTAGCTATAAATAGTCTTACTTGGTAAGAGATTGATCGTCGATTCTTATTTTAATTGATCTCTTCTCTATTGGAGGTTTCCCCCTCGAAGAGGCAAGTGAACATTGAATATGTTTCTGAATAATAAAATACTTTGCAATTTTTCTCATTTCATGTGATAATTCTTTGTTTTGGGCTATATTTCTTTCGTCTGGCATTATGGAATTCTCACAGCTCAAGAGAATAACAGAAAGGTTAAAGATAAGCACTTAGAGGACCCAAACCATGTTGAGGAGAGGACATTGGGTGCCCAGGCTGAGAGCCACAAAAATATGACTCACAAATAATCAAACATAGCAATAATATATTTGTTGAAATATCATTGTTAGACTCAAGAGGATGAATATGCATTGATGCCTTTTATTCAAGTCATTAACATATTAATGCAAGATGTGCGACCCTTGGTTTTATATTCTAAAAGGCCTCTTGGACTCCCTATGACTCCACGTTCACTTATGGATTTTCACTTCCCTCACATTCACTTATGGATTTTCATCTCCCTCACAAGTGTATATTCCAAATTTGCCATAATCCCTAAGGGTTAGGTTTCCAATAGTTTTTCTCACAAATGGAACTCCCCATAGTACTTTTTAGGTTCCTTGAGGTCGAAATCAAGGTTGCCCCTATCTCCTATCCTCTCTTTTTTTTTATAGCCAAGGCCTTAAATAAAATTATGGCAATCACTAGTGCCAAGGGATTCCTAAGGGAAATTAAGATATCAAAACGAGTTTATCACCCACCTCCTTTCAATGGGTGATATTGTGCTTCTAGGTTCTAGTTCTTACCAAAATAGACATCCATTCCTAGAAATACATCCAAGACCTATCTTTTAGAGCTAAAGATATGGAGATTAATTTTAATAAATTTTGTTTAATTCCTTATCCTCTCTCAAAAACCCTATTGCAGTAGATGGATTCTCTTCTTTTTCCTCATGAGTTAGACAATGGGTTCAAGTACCTGGGATTCTATCTCAAACCAAACATTTACAGCTTCACATATTGACTTTGGTTGTACCAGAAATTTGGGGCGCACATTTCCTTATGGGTTAATAGACTATTGTCTAGGTAAGATCACTTGGTCCTTATAAATTTTATTTTAGAAAGCATTCCAATTTTCTAGACATCCATAGAAAGTTTGCCAAAAGGAATCCTTAACAAAATTTAAAAAAATAAAATAAGTTTATGATTCTTATGTTTAGGTTCAAGGAAATATGATGGCATCCCATAGATAAAATGGTCAAACGTGGCCTTGCCTAAAAAACTAGGGGGTGGGGGCTTGAAATCATCTATATGCTCAACCAGTCATTAGCAACAAGAAGTCTGTGGAGACTCACCCATAACTCTTCCTTATGGGGAAGATTAATGTGATCCAATTATCTTGAAAGTGATATAATAGAAGATTGGCATAGATCACCAAGAAATTCTCCCCAAGGTTCCACTATGTGGAAAGATTTGGTTGGAACTTTTTGATGGCTAGGTCATGGACTATATAGAGTGTGGAATACCAAAAAGGTCGAAATTGGAGAGAACCTTTGGCTTGGATCAGATAATTGAGTTTAGACTTTTGGATCCCCATATTGAGTCTCCTCATGAGGCTAGAATTATTTACTTGGTGGACGCAAAACCATAGATCCCTTAAGTGAGAACCACTTTAGGATGGAAATCTCAATTAGATCTTGATTAATGGGCTCGGAAGTAGTAGAATGACATAAATACATAGGGAAGCTTTTCCCTAATTTTATAAAACTAGATGAAGAGGTCAATAACGTTCTTTGTTGGTATAAGAATCCTAGTTCAGGAGAACACACTACAAAATTAGGGTACTCTACCCACTTATAATCCCAATTCATGGAGGAAAAGTAATAGTGGTGGAGCTTGATTTGGAAGCTTCATGCTCCCCTTAGGACTAAAATTGTTCTTTGGCTAGCTTTGAACAATAAGTTGTTAATATGACATAATGGCTTAAAGAGAAGATCAATAGGCCCTAATCGATGTACATAGTGCTAAAAGGGGAGTAATCCATGGCTCATTTGTTTATTTTGAATCCTTATACTAATCTAGTGTGGGAATGTGTGTGTTAAATCTTTGATTAAAAATTCTCTTTGAACAAAGAAAAGCCTTGAAAAATGTGTGTAGGAATGGCTCCAAGATGCCTTAATGAAACAATTTGAAGAACTTCCTTATATGTTGGTGTATGTGCAACTCAAGCGTTTTTAAAGATAAGGAAATTCCTCTAGAGGTGAGAAAAATCCTAGTAATCAACTTATAAAAGAATTTATAGTGGAAACCAATAAAAAAGAACCCAAAGTCTCGATTATGGCTATTTTGAATTGTGACATTGCTAAGGGGTAGTTCAATGGAGCCTGTCAAGTTCATCCTCCTGTCTGGGGGTAGTCTTTGTTTTATACTTGAATCAAAATCATTTCTTTCATATTCAATATGTTCCCAAGTAGGGGAACAAACACGATAGCTAAATTTATTACTCTTTGGACCCTTTTATCTTTCACTTCCAAGAAAGGTATGCCAAAATTATGCAACTAGGCTCAAATTACACATTGGATAGCTCATTTAATGGAGATCATTGTTGCATTGAATTCCTCTTTTTGAGAGGGCCAAAATCGACCTAAAATTCACTTAGATCAGACAAGGAGAAGTGAGTTTTTGAATTAAATACCGCAAATGTGCAAATTGTCAGCGTTGTCTATACCATCATGTAGGCTCATGAAGCCCAAAATTCATGTACTTTCACCCACGTGGATTCATATAAATTCAATATACCTCAAACCTCATTTGGCACTTCATCACCACACAACGCATCTTCTCTCTCCTCTTCCTATTTGTTGGCACAAAAATGACAATGGGGAAGAGACCCTAGGTTCAGGCTCAAGGGGCCAACAAGGCTCCTCTATAGTCTAGGATAATACAAGAATTTTCACCTTACCTGGAGGGCAAGGAGCCTCACCCGAGGCATTTTGCGACCGAAGTTAGATGGGGTTGGGTGGCGTATCGAGGAAATGCAAATAAGATACAACAATAGCTCATCACACTCAATTTTATGTACTATCTAAGACTATCATTCTACTCATGCCATCACAGGAAACCACCTAGGTATTGATCATTCATTTAAAAATTTAAATAACCCAAAAGGAACATAGCAATACAATAAGGAACCAAAATTTCTTCTTTCATTAACTGGAATATAAGAGAGTACATGATAGAGTATAAAAGGCTCGAAGCCCATTCATCAAATATAAAAAGAGTATTTTTTCATAGACAACCACTGAGAAGAATGGACATAAGTAGAGAAGAGGATAGTCCTAGCCTTTCCGCAACTGATCCGGCTCTCAGGATCCCGCCTTGGCTCACCCGCTTCATCACCTACCCCTTCCTTGTGCTATATTTTTCCTTTTATCCTTTGCTATGCATTCCCACTACTAGTTCTTTTCACCTGACTCCACCCTCAACTACCTTCTATTTCCCTTGCTCTACTACTTTTGTACTCTTCCACCACCTTTCTAAAACTTCCCATTCTCTCCCAGTTCCTATCCCTTTCCTTTGGTTGTCAGCTCTGCAACCCAAACCGTTGTCCCCGCCACCTTTTCTTGACCTTTCTTCCCGCCAAAATCCAAAATTCAAAACAAAGGCCCCAACCACAGTTCTTTAACTCGTCCCCGAAACAATCTATCTCAGGTGGCATTAGATATGTTGTTGCTCTTGGCAGTGTCTTTGTCGTTATTTCTTGTTGTTTTGTTGGTTCCTCCTCTTGCAACACTGCTTCTCCTGCCCCTGTTTGTGTTGGTCTTACTTCATATGGGGTTGCTTCTACTACACGTTGGCCTTATTTTCCAAATGAAGGCCCCAACATAGGTACTGCAACAATTGTTTCCCGGCGGAAGTGGTTGTAATCTTCCAATGTTGTCTTCCAGAGGCTTGTGAGGTTTTTTGCCTTTTGGAGAAATTCGGTCGTTGATGTGGAGTTTGGTTAATCCGGTCGGGTGTTTTACAGGGTGCTCCAATTCTTTTTGACATCGTCACATACCTCGCGCAGAGAAATCACATGCTTACGGACTAGTGGCCTAAGATCATGAATTTTCTTCTTTTTTTTGGTTGATTCCTCCTCATATTTTTGTACCTTAGCATAGAGGAAGGCAATCTCATCATCGATTTGTTTTAGCTAGCCTTTGTCCCTACAGGTCTTGATGTCAGTGATGTGTTGTTGGAGTTGTTGGAAAATTGGATATATTGGATGGTTTTTCATGACCAAGTTGCCTAACCAATCATTGACTTGCTCCATTAGCATATAACCATCCACCAGGGCATCAGTTAGTGAAGCTTTCAGTGCAGTGGCAGTGTGGAGTTTTTACTCGATCTCCGCAATGTAGCTTGTAGTTCGATCGGGCAGTGCTGCTCTTACCATATATAAACTCTTCTTCATCTCCTTGTTGGTGGATACAAGTTCCTTGCATTTTTTCTGAATATGTTCACAACAGTCAACCAATGTGCAAGCCAAAAAATCCTCGGGCGCTTCAATTACTAAATCAGCCACAGTTGGCCAAATTGCTTGTAGCTTTGATGTCACCTACTCAACCTATAATTGCAATTTTTGATTGGCCTGTCGAAGTTTATCTCGCTCCACCGTGATAGCACAATTTGTTTCTTCTATTGCTCATGCTCAGCGACCAGGTCATTGTGGATTTTTTCAGCACTTTCAGCTTCCTGTTGGATAAATCCGAATAGATTTGTAGATGACCAGTGCTGAAGGTTCTCGGGCTACATTGTTGATGGGTCCGGGAAGTTTCTTTATAGGGGTTGGTCGCTAGCAATGGATTTTTCTGAGTGGCCTTGGGGGGAAGTTGTAGGTTGTGTGGTTTCAAGAAACTGAGGAGCGGGAGGGATAATGACTGGCTCTGGAACAATAGGGAAATTTATTGGAAATGAGGCTTCAAATGGTTCGATCACAGTGGAGTGTGGTTGTGAGGTGATTGGTTCCTCACCCGAGAGTGGGCCCGTTCCTAGCAATAGGGATACCAGGGATGTTTGAATAGCAGTATGGCCTTCACCCTCATTCAGTGACTTGGTAGACTAGATAGTCGAATCGACTTCCATTTGTCTTATGCCTATGCGGGTGCCTGGAGGGATTGTGTCAGATAGGATCACGGAGGTGGAATTTGTATGAGGGGATGGATCTTGCGACTTGGGTGAAACAGTAGAGGCAGATTATGGGTTTTCTTCAACAATTGGGGAGGTTGATGCTGACTGGAGTCCATCACTGGTGAGGTCAATAATAGTCACGACAGGCATTGTCTTTTACTTCTTAGCCATTGGTACCTAGGAACCTTTGGGATTTCTGGGCTTGGGGATGGTTGGCTTTGTCTAAGAGTGAGGGACGCAATGGGGGATAGCCACAGTGAGGAGAGTAGTTATGATTGGATTGAACAAAGTAAACCCTTAAAAATCATTGGACTAGGGAGTCGTACCTAATTAACCCTTGAAGATGAAAATTGTCTACTTAATGAAGCTCATCTATTTCTCCATTTGACAAACCATCAGTTGTAATTCCTCCTCCGTCCCCCTCTTTCTATTGCTTTCGGTCATGTCTCCTATCAGTGGTTGTGCTTGTATGCCCTCAAACAAATATTTGAATTGGCCAACTGTAATCTCGCAAGCGACCCCTGGGCACGATCTGGCCTCCATGTGGAATGCCCCTTCTACTAATGTGAGCCTCTGCAGCCTCATTTGGAAAGTCTCTGGATGGACGCATTATGGCCTAATATAAGTCTTGCCATGTTTCATGTGGAAAGAGTCAATTTTGCGGAGAAAACCGACCTCCCTAGAAGCTAAGGCTTTCTAGTGACAAACAAGACAATCAAGCACTATCTTTCCCTAAATATGCCTTAAAATACAAGCAACCAGGTGTTTAAAGCATACCTTTAGTCCAACGCTATTTGTAGCAGCCAAGCCTCTCCGATCCAGATGAGCTCCTCCTTCTCTTTGAAACCTGCATTCACTAACAAGCAAACGATTACATAGCACCTGAATAACTCATATAATAAAACATATTCATCATAAAGACCAAGGAGTTTATGAAACAAATTATCTATAACAACTTGTTGAGAAAAATGAACTTAATTGTATTAATTGGAAACAAAAGAAACCATTAAAACCAGTGCCTTGGTGTTGTGTAGGTCCCTCCCAGGGTCCAGCAAGAGTTCTCCTTTACTTTGATCAGCTCACCCACTTCCAAATGAAGCTAAGAAAGGATTGGAATCTCTCCTCTCAAGCTCTAAAAGGGAGTCCTAATTTCAGCAGAATCTACCCTTAGGAATGTTCAGCTTTCAACCTCCCCTCCCTCTGGCCCAATGCCTGTACTTATAATGCTTTGGAGGAAGTTAATCAGGTCCACCATCAATGGGATAAGCCCCTCTTTCAATGGGATAGCTCCCCTCTTGATGGGATAAGTTCCTCTTTCTTTGGGATGCATGAACCATCTGGAGGCGCTCAATCCACGTCAAACCATCTTCTAGAATGCTCTAGATTCGACCACAAGTAACTTTTTTGAAGTAAAACTTGTGCCTTTTGACCTTTACAGGAGTACGCACCCACCCCTTTACAGACAGAGCGTACAAGTACGCAGGTGTTATGAACTTGAGGTGCGTACACGCAGGTAAGGGTAAGAGAAACTGCGTAACCAGAGTTATATTGACTTTTAAGGACTTTCTCTCTTTCTTGGAGTTTGACATGAGGAGCAGAGGTATAAGACTTGCCAAGGAGGACAGTATGACAATTGATGGAGCCATATTGACTGCAAATAGTCATGGTGACAAATTTTAGTGTAACAGATTGCCCCCTAAAGTGCGAAGCCTGTAGTAGATTAGGGTTTCATATCATCTAGGAAGGGTGAAGCACTTTATCATTTCAAGGATTATCTTGTGGAGAGCCCAGTCGGAACCTGCAAATATTCAACACAAAATACATATATAAGATCATATCATCGCTGAGGTAGGCATTCCCATACTCAGATTGAAAACTTTAACTAACAAACTAACTACTGCTCTGATATAGGAATGATTTCGCAGTACATCATAATCATAGACTCATGTAGACACAGTATGGACGTAGCCATCTGTTTATGATTAGTCTACTGTATAATGAATACAAAACTCCTCGCAGCCTGGATGGTGGAAACTAGATCCAGGGTCTTCATTTCTACTTCCCGAAATAGTACGATTCTATCCATGCGAATAAATGAGTTGATGTCGAACATGGTAGAAACCACTTGATTACCAGTCAATGATGTAAATTGTTAACAAGTGTGAGAGAGACCACCAGTGATGTCAATGGTTCTCAAAGTACCCAGTACAATCCATGAGATGTGAATGAATGTGTTGATGTCGAACATGTCACGAAGTCCTTCGATCGAAAGTCAATGATGTAAACTATCGTCAAAGGCGAGAAACTTGCCATTGATGCATGCAGATTTCAAGGTACTGACGATTTCTAGACCATCTTTCTAGATAATGTGCTGATGTTGATAGAAAGAGATCCGTTGCAGGCAAGCCCATAACACGAAATCATAAATCAAGTTGAAGAAATGTAGCTGTAAGGACTGACTCAGGGATGGTCAAGATGGATGACAGGTATTTTGCAGATGAATGGTTTATTTGCAGTGACCTCTTGAACACATAACGACACAACAGATGGCTTGGTGACAATTGACCCAAAGTTAATACCCGGAAACCGGCTGAAGGTTTTCAATGTGGTTTGATCAACTGTTAGGCAAAGGATTTCCCAACCCAGGTGAATGAAAAGTGTCGTGTTCAAGAGTGGTGATAAGGTTTTTCTGAGACAGAGGATAACAAATAGGCTCATTTTTCTCTCTTTTCCCCCACCATTTCTGGCAAGTACCTCTTTATTTTTTACAAGCTTGAGGAGGATAACATATGCTTGATTATAAGCTAATCCTTCAGATGAGTCCAACTTAGTTAGATTCGAACCCTAAGAAGGAGTGGTTCGTTCCTGTTTGTAATCGAACAGGTCCTTTACTGTGAAATTTTAACGAGTCCAGTATAGGAGAAACTTGGCGTTTTTCAATTTTAGAGAGTCTGAAAAAACTTAAGAAGACTCCAGGGTTGACCTTTTTCGTAAATTTGTGTCTCCCAAGCCCGAAAAAGTATAAAATAATACTTGAGAGAACTGCTTGATCTTTACGACCAAGGAGTACTTTCATGATTAGTGTCTCTGACCTGAAAAGTAAAAAGCGATCAAGGACACGTCGTTTTATTTCCAATATCGAATTTGAAACGACAAAAATCTGGCAATCTTTTCATGTTTTTACGGTCAGAAAAGGGCTATAAGAGGACCGTCTTTTAATTCCGTTTTAACGAGTGTAAAAGAAACGCTCGGCAATCTTTTCATGTTTTAGGAGTCAGAAAAGGGCTTAAAGATGACTCTGATGTTTTTGTTTGTAAAAAATGACAATTTTCCCTGAAAATCCTTTATCCTGCACAAAAACCAACACATTACTCATACCTGTTGAAGATAGATAAAAATAATTTGAAAAATACCTTTTCACGGTGAAAAATAAACAAATTTACCATTTATTTACCCAAAAAACTTATAAAAAGGGCTTTTACCAATTCATTTTTACCATTTTACTGTTGAGGAGAGAAAAAGGGCTTTTGGCAAGAAACTTCCCGAGGACATTGCGGAGAATCCAACCATCGAAATCGAACGCCGTCTCTTTCAGGTAATTTTGAACATCCTCCTCTTCATTTTCATCCGTTTAGAATTCGTTTTTAGGCCTTAGATTTCATTTTTTGGAGGCTTTGGGGTTTCAGGAACCGCCTTTCGGGGTACGCAGGTGCCACACTAGGGACCCGTGTACCCTGACATTTTCTCAGTTGGGAAAATGTCGGGCGTACGCACCTTGCCTTAAGGGAACCTGCGTACCCACGCTCTATTCCTAAAGGCGGGGTGCGTACTCCACGCAAAGAGTTTTCAAACCCCAAATTCTCTAAATTAGACCAAAAATTTTTTATTTCATGGATTCTAATGGATGTTTTCTGGTGTGTAGATTGTTCACCATGCTTGATTGGCACGAGAGAGAGCACGAAGATGTTGATTTGGCCGCCATTAATCATCAACCGTCAATTGATGCTTTGAAGGCATGCGGCCTTTATAAATATTGGGCCATACCTGGCATGTGGGCCCAAGTGCGCTTTCTAGAGTGGCTGGTAGAAAGATGGAACGTTCAGGACCAGTGTTTTTATATTGGAGGGCACCAGCTCGAGATAGAGCCCACAGATATTTACTTTCTCACTGGTTTGCCCAAGAGACGTGAACACTTGACTCTTTTCGGGACTAGGCCGGGTGGCCAGTCCATCGCTAGTCTCCGACTAGAGTGGTGTAACACTCAGACTCAGGAGAAGGGGATAGAGATCAAAACTATATCCCGAAATGAACTTATGGTGATTGCCTTTACAGTTACTAGACTTTTCGGGGCTGCCGCTTTACACATTGCCACTGGATCCCAGATGCGGATGGCGATTGATTGCTATCGAGGTACCATTTTCAACTGGTGTGATGCTGTGTTGGCCAATTTAAAGGGCCAACTGACTAGAGCCAAAAACGGACAGCTAAAGACTTTTGGTTATGGGCCTTTAGTTGTGAGTTTTGGCTTAGAGAGGGTTCCGATGCTGATCCCACAGCAGCTCACTGTTGAGGCTGGGCTTCCTCGAGAGCCCAAATTGATGCGATGGGTTGTGGTTATGGCCCGTCATCCTGATGAGGGCACGGAGGTTGTCCGATTTACTCCGGAGTACTTTCACTGGTTAGAGGACCAGGTCTTTTCTATACAGGATTTTCCTTATGCCAGAGTTGATTTTCGTGGCGATCCGGACATGGTTCTTCCACTGGGAGAACAATGGGATGATACAGGTAATTCATTTTTCACAAGTTTTTAAACTATCTATTTTTTTTTTTGTTTTTATATCGTCTCAAAACTGATAGTAATAATTTTCAAAATGCAGATGTAGGCCCACGTCGTCCAGCCAATCTCCGACCTTTCGAGAGGAGACTACCAGTTGCAGCGACGCCGGCTCCACAAGACGAGGCCACAGTTAGCTGAGTTGGAACAAGACCTAGAGCGTCTTACAGCAGATATACCGGAGACTACTATAGATGATATTCCTATCAGGCTTCAGCGCTATGTAGTCGGGGTCCCAGGACCTTTTAGGAGGTTCTTGTGTAGGGTGGCCCGTGCAGTGGCGTCATATAGAGATCATCACCAACGATTGGATGGTCGTTTTGTAGACAAATGTGACATTTTGGTTTTTTGTACTTATCATTTTTACTGATCATAAGGTTTTTTTCAACCTATGATCGAAGACGATGTATTTTTTGACACACTCCTATCTATATATATTATTATTACCGGCTTATCTTGTTAAACATGTGTGATGAAATGTTTTTAAATTTACATGCATGATTATTGCAAATGTCTATTTAACATTCGAGAAGCATTTGCATCTGCTAATGTATTTAAAGACCTTGGAATATGCTGATATTCAATGTAATCAAACTCACGATCCAAGAGACGCACTCTCAAAAATAACCTTAATAACACTGGATGTCTAATGGCATACACTCTATTAAGCTGTAATACAACGAGTTCAGAATCTAACCTCACTATCAAACTCTGAATCCCAAATGAAATAGATTCAGACAATAACTCAATCACTGCACTGTACTCGGCAATTTTGTTTGTTGTTTGACCGAGGCTCACCCCATGCATAGAACCTAACTCGTCAAAGGGCGAATAGATAACCCAAGTTGCGGAAGAGATATTCCATGTACTACGACAAGCACCATCAGCGAATCCAATGTATGTTTGGAGAGGCATCGACATCTGCAATATCAAAAGTAAAACCAAGATAAGCCAGAATAACGACGAAAAACACACTCTCTAGGCTAAGCACACTGTCTAAACTAACAAACATACCAGCTAAGAAAAACCTAACCTAACTAAAAATTCTCCATACCCATCATTTAAGCATAATACCTCTTTAGGTAAAGTCCATTTCTGGGTTTACCCAAAGAGTCCCCGTCAAAGTCTACCAGCTCATAGGCCCCTTTTGCTAGCTTTTGCTTGACAATATAGGGCCCATGCCACATAGGAACGAATTTTCCAGCACCTAATTTATCATTAGCTTGATCATATAATAACACTAGGTCTCCTTCCGAAAAATTTCGAGGGGTCACATTTCGATCATACTGAGCTTTCATACGTTTTGCGTGAGTCTCGATCGCCAATGCAGCATCACGTCAATTCTCATCTAATTGAGCTAAGTATAATAAACGCTTTTCCTCTTCGGAAGTAGCTGGAAGTAACTCGATGGCCATTTGCAGTGACGGGATTTCGCATTCAATGGGTAGCACAGCTTCCAAACCATAAACTAGTTGGAAAGGAGTGAACCCTGTTGATGTTTTCACTGAGGTTCGGTACGCCCAAAGCGCTGAAAATAACATGTTGTGCCAATTCGACCGATGAATACCAATGATTCGTCGGATCATGATAACTAAAACTTTGTTGATGGACTCAACCAGACCATTCGCTTGTGGATAATAAGGAGTTGAACTATCGTGATGCAAACCAAGCTGGCCTGTAAGTTCTGTCATCATGACCTTTAGAAAATGGCACCCATGGTCAGTGATTATCGCTTGTGGGACACCAAACCTAGCAATTATATGATTGAACACGAAAATTGCAGCTGTCTTGCCGTCTGCCTCGAATGTAGGCATCGCCTCGGCCCACTTAGTAAAATAATCTACCGCAAGGATGATATACGCATGCCCCCCGGCAGAGTGAGGGTTACATGTAATAAAATCGATACCCCATTTGGCAAAAGGACCAACAGAAATTATAGGGTGGATAGGAGCAGGTGGAGTGCGCATCTTTCGATCAAACACCTGACAGTTGTGGCATTTTCGGACCGCAGTAATACAATATTTAAACAAGGACGGCCAGAAGTAGCCAGCGCGCAATATCTTTTGGGCTGTGGCATACCCAGACATATGACCGCTACACGCTCTAGAGTAACAGTCATTCAGAACCCTTTCAGCTTCTTCGTGAGTTAAGCAACGTCGAAAAATAGAGTCCACCCCACGGCGATAAAGAGTATCTCCAATAATTTTGTACTGTTGGGACTGGAATCGAATTTTCCGACGTTCCATCTTTGAAACTTCGGGCCGAAAGGATTGGGTCTGGAGATAGACGATGATATCCCCATACCACGGATCTAAAGTGCTGATGAGAAACAAAGATTCGTCCGCAATGGGCTCATCTGCCACAGTTTTCGTGTCAGCACACGGGAAGTCACGCATTAACTCTGCAAAAACTAAAGATTTCTTAGACTTAGATTTCTCAAACTCCAAGTCGAACTCTTGCAGGATAACAATCCATTTAGAGTACTTGCCCCCTAGCAATTGTTTAGTCAAAATGTAGATCATAGGGTTGCAATCCGAAATGACTGTAGTTTTACGGAGTAGAATGTAGTGACGAAAACGTTGGACAGCTTGAACGGCTGCCAATGCCAATTTCTCCACATGTGAATATTTTAGCTCAGTTGGATTTAACGTCCGACTAAGGTAATATATCACATGTTCCATTCCGAATTCGTCTTCCTAAACTAAGACCATTCCAATGGTGGAATGAGCGGCGGCGAGGTACAAAAATTAATCCTGGTTGTAGTTGGGAGGATGCAGAAACGGTGCATGGGTCAACGCGTGCTTGAGTGCATCAAAAGATTTCTGAGCTATCTCATCCCAAGAGAATTGAGCGTTCTGTTTCAACAACCGGGTAAAACCCTTTGTAACCTTGGCGTAGTTAGGAATGAATCGTCGTAAAAAGTTTTCTTTCCCCTGCAAACTTTGGAGTTGGCGAAGACTCGAAGGAGGAGGCAATTTGATGATAGCTTCTACCTTCGAGGGATCGACGCAAATGTCGGCTTTCGAAACTACAAATCCCAGTAATCGACCCACTTCTATACAGAAGACACATTTATGTGGGTTCAACCGAATACGATAATGCCTACACCTCATGAAGATTGCTCGTAAATGGACAAGGTGGTCAGCTCGATGTAATGAATGAGCGGGCAAATCATCGAGATACGGTTGCACAATGTGTTTGATGTCATGAAACGCATAAGACATCGCCCTTTGAAAAGTTGCTCCGACATTCTTTAGCCCAAAAGGCAATTTGCAATAAGCAAATGTCCCCCATGGACAAATGAAAGCCATTTTTGGTTGATCGGCAAGTAGAATATTGATTTGATTGTAACCGGAAAAACCGTCCATAAAGGAAAATATTTCACTGCCGGCACAATCATCAATTATTTGATCGATATAGGGTGTTGGGTAGTTGTCCTTCGGACAAGCTCGATTAATGTCCCTATAATCGATGCATATTCTTATTGTTCCCTGTTTTTTGTTAACCGGAACAATATTCGATACCCAATCTGTTAACGGGATCGGATAAATGAAACCTGCTTTCAACAGTTTTTCAACTTCTGCTTTAATTGCAGCCGCTTTTCGTGGGTGAATCTGACGCAGACGTTGCCGGATGGGTTTAGCGTCCGGGTAAGTCTTGATCTCATGGACAACAATTGCGGGATCAATTCCTGGCATTTCCTCATAGGACCAGGCAAACATGTCATGGAATTCTTGAAATAGGGCCTTGTATGTCTGAATTTCGTCATCTGAACACGAGGCACCTATATGAATGTTCTCAACAATTCCGGGCTTGACTAAAATGTCAATGGGAATAGTTCGAGAGATGTTTCCCAAATTCAGCTCTGAATCATGATGTTTCATTGGATTCTGAGCTTCTTTGACATATTCCGCTGTAAAGATGGATGAGAAATCATTTTCAAAACGATCATCCTCAGGTAAAAATGAAGATCTGTGATGGAGATCTTCCCATGGTAAATTGTCTACACATAGGACTTCACGAAGTTGCTCGTCAGATGAAATAACTTCAGGAAACGCTATTAACTCCGAGGTTGAGGTGAAAAGTGATTCCTCACGGACCACATTCATTAAGTTTTTTTTGGTTGCACGCAGGTCGGTAAAAGACTGCACGGCTTCATAGGCAATTTCATATGGACTCAAAGGCATAGCATCACCAAATGAGTCTATCTCAGATTAAGAAGGAACGATCCAAGGATCGTCATAAACAATGGTATCTGATGTAATCATATGAATGGATGCAAATGAATACAATGCGTTGATTGGAGGAAAAGGAAAAGTTCCCAGTAAACCGGCATCTTTAACTAATCCTACTCCAACATCCTTGTATGGGATAGTCGTTTTACCGACATGCTGAATACTCTCTAAAGAGGCTGGGTCGGATGAAAAGTAAGCCAGCTGGTCTATTGTTACGATCTTTCCATTATGTGGAAACTTTATTACTCGAAAGACCGATGAAACGACCCTTGTCATAGCATAAGACCAACTTCGACCCAGGAGAAGGTTGTAGTCTAGAGGGCCATCAACCACCTCCACATCTAGACTAACGGTTTTTCCTTCAACCCCTATAGGAAAATCCTGTAGAATGCCAAAAGGATGGAACCCACGGCCATCAAAGGCCTTTAGAATTGTCGAGGATTGATTTAGTGAAGGAGAACCAAGCGATCTCCAACACTGTATCGACATAATACACGTGGATGCTCCCTCATCAATTACAGTCCGATGAATAGGCCTGTTTTTGACTATCACTGGGATCTGGAAAGCCATTTGATGAGGTAAACGCGGTGTACTATTTTCTAGATCAAAGATTATTAGGTTCGGGTCCTGAACATCAACAGCTCCTATAGCCGACAAAAGTAATTTGCGTTGTGCTGGGCATGATTGCAGCACTTCCAAAGCCGACATTGCTGAGGGTGAAACAGCTAAGTCCTCAACAATGTTATAATTCTGGGTTGCTCTCGCATGTGGATTGAAAGCAGACTTTCGAAGTATACCCTTGGCGGGCGGTTTGATTACTAAGTCCGGGTTAGGTTTCTCGATCTGTAGTGGATCGGAACCGGGAGCTGAGGTTGATGGATTAGAATGAGAAGATTCTGCTTCTTTGCCATCAACAGGACTTTTACTACCATAATCTTGCGATCGAGTCGCAATCCTTACATGAGACATCATCAATATGGGTTCTTCACTGGCATTCGAGGAAGAACCTATCATCTTACTCTCCTACTTTGGAAATGGATCTTTCAAAACAGCAGGAGTTTGGGAACCTTTGACGATCTTCGCAACCTCTCCTCGATGAGGACAGTCTCTTGTAAAGTGTTCGTCTTCACAAATAAGACATGGATAACGAGGTTTGCGCTTTTCATCATTGGTTTCCGACTTTTCATTTTTCTCCTTTGGAGTTTTGTCTGCTTTATTCTTCTTCTTGCCTTTCTTTTTCCCACCGGATTTTGATTTAGCCGTAGATGAATCTACAGCGTGAATATTGGCGGAAACCTCAGCAGAAGAATCTCCTGTCGGGGAATCAGGCAAGGTTATAATAGGAGAAGAGTTCTTGGAAGAATTCTTCTTACTTTTAGTGTTCACCGTACCAATCATGCCATCAGCAGCATGAGATCCCGAAGGAGTAGCAGCGATTTGATTTGACTTAGGAAGATCTAGGATCTTTTCGTGTAATGTACCTGACTGAGTATAAACTAAGTCAAGGTATTGCGCTTGAGAAATCACTTGCTCCTCAGTAACTACTCCGGCCTTAGCTACGTCTTCAGTAATCTTCGGTAACAATGATTTAACAAACCATTCAGCTAAGATCTGGTCCAGGATAAAAACTTTCACTAACCGCCTTCGACGTCTCCATTCATGAATATGATCGGAAATATAAGTGGACTTCGATTTCTTTAACGAAGTTAGTAACTCCGTGCCATTATCATATCTGACCGGCAACTGAAAATGAGTTAAAAACGAGGTAGCTAACTGGCTAAAATTATAAAAAGAGGCCCGTGGTAACTCAATGTACCACTTGGCCGCAAGACCAATGAGAGTACGCTGGAAAAGACATAAGCGGATCGAATCATCCGAGATGGAATTAGAGGCACACCAGAGGTGGTAAGTCATCACATGATTCGACGGGTCCTCTCCAGACTTACCTTCGAACTTGGGAATGTCACTGGGCAACTTATTTGGCATTGGCGGCCAAAACGGAAGATAATTTATTGGATCGTTCGTTAGGCGTGACAAGTCTGGTAAATCCAAAGTTGCGATAAATGGTAACTGCCGATTAGGATCCCTAAAACTCTAGGTCACGAAGCCAGTCCCAGGAGGAGGATATCCAGGATAACTAGGAATGGGAGTTGCGTTCGGGATATTGTATCCTCCTGGAAAACCAGGATTAAGCAGACCGTACTAGGGTTGTTGTGATTGTTGATAAGTGTACCCAGGATACGGTTGATACTGGTAAACTGGCTGCTAGACAGCAGGACCGTATTGATACTATCCCTAGTACGGTTGATAAATGAATTGTGGTTGACTAGTGACAACCGTACTTAAACTAGGTTGCCCTACAGGCATCTGAACCGTAGTTTGAATCGTGGATCCAGACGATGGTAAAGATGTCTGAGGAGTAGATACAGAGACAGTAGAAACCGGAGTTGTCGATACTCCAGAAGTAAGTGGGGTAGATTGAACAGATGTTGCGGTAGTTGCAGCAGTCGTTTGAGATGGAGTACGAGGCGAAATAGGCCCATACTGAGAAACTACCGAAGGTACAGAAGTTTGAATATTAGACTGGACTGGTTGTTGGGGTGAACCAGAAACTAAGGGTTGTCCAGTTTGAGATGACAATTGTACATTTGGCTGCAACACCTGCTGAATTTGCGATGGATCCCACACTATGTTCATTCCGGGGTATTGACCCATAACAAGTTGAGGATATTGAGATCCATGATCGGATTGAGGGTAGGATTGATAATTGAAAGGTACATTTCCCGTACCTTGAAAATAAGATTGACCTTGGGGTGGTTGGAAACCTTGACTCGAGTACTGACCTTGGAGTAGATACCCTTAAGGTATGTACTGATACTGGGGTTGACCCTGAGGTATAAATTGATACTGAGGTTGACTTTGGGGTACATATTGAGTCTGGGATTGACCTTGAGGAATGTATTGTACCTTGGGTACATACTGTCCTTGAGTTTTGCCCCCAGACACAATTTGTGTACCTTGAGGTTGCCCCCCAGGCGTTAATTGAGGCTGCCCCCCAGGCGGTAACTGGCCACCTTGAGGTTGAGAACTGGGAATTGAACCTGACATCATGTAAATGTCTCCTACGCTCAACGGTTTATTACCATTGTTTCCAGTTAATAACCCATGTTCAATGGGTTGAGGAGATGCTCCCGCAAAAGTACCAGAAAGTGACTGATACCCAAAGGGAACAGAAGGACCGTCGTACAAAAAGGATTCAGGCGATTGAGTAAACGTGGATGACTGACCTGACATATTTACGAGAGTATAAAGACCTCCAGGTGGATAAGGAGCACGAGGTGGTGAAAAACTTAACCCTGAGTTGTCCAAATAATTAGTTAAAGAAAGATACCAAGTAGTACTTCTAGGTGGACTGTAAAAAATGGATTCACGCTCCCTTAGATCAATAACAGGTTGATTTTCAGGGATAGGGACGCCTATTTCTTCTTCTGGAGCAAGTTCTTCAATAGCTATCAAACCAGAAGGAAGATTTTCGGTGATGACTCTTTCTACCCTAGGTGAATCAGGAGCACTAGAAGTTGGGGAGACCAACCCCAATGTTGGAGTAACAGGTTTAGATATCTCAGGTTCTTCGCCTATATCACTAGTAGATGAAAAACTACCAGCAAGTTCGGAAACCGAAATAGCTTCAGGATTATAACCTGTTTCTAGAGTTTGGTAATCAGGATGAACTACCAACGAAGACTCTCCTTCTTCAGGTGAACCTACTTTACTGCCACTAGGAGTTACGAGGACTTTCAAACCTTCGTAATGACCCGGGACGTCTTCAGGAGGTTGGCCCCGAAGTCTACGGGACTTCCTCAACAAATCGGCCACGGTTACAACCTCAGGAGACTAGCCCCGAAGTCTACGGGACTGTCTCGGTAATTCAGCCACAGTTAAAACTTTTAACTACTGCACACGCAAACAAAGTAAAATCTCAAAGCAAACCGCCTAAAGTCTCTAAAGAACCAAACAAATTCAAATCACACGCCTAAAGAATCTAGGGCGTCAAACCATACACAAATAGTAACCTTCCGGACCGAAAACACTAGTTGGTGATGAAATCCAACATCGCAGAATTCAGTACAGAAGTGGCGGGTGGAACAGTTACCCCGGCAACCTGCTTAATGAATAGACTGGCACAAGTTCCTCCACTTTAACCGTCTCGAGTGAAGTGAACCCCCCAGAAAATCCAAGTGAGTCTAGCCGACGTTTGCTCCAGGTACAGTGGGATCTTCCCTCCACCGTCACCTTGGGTAGAATCCTAAAGATAATAGTCACTAAGGTTACCAACAGCAACAAATATACCTGGGGGAACAGTCTACGATCCGATAGCACGCAAGGGCAGAGTAACAAGCTCAATCCCCTTGCCGGCTCCTTGAAAATAATCCAAGGTTTACCAACAAGTGACCCCAGGCTCCTCGACAATGGTCAATCCGAGGTTTACCGTTTGTAGTACGTGCATATCTAGCGTCGTTCCCAATGAAGGAGGATTGATCCCCTCACTGGTTCGGACACGATCTCGTGCTTCTCCTTTAAGAGGAGCTTTCCCAGAGCATAAATGTAACAATTGGATTTATCCTACCACAAGATAAGCTACTTGTTTGGTTTTGTTGTCTTGGAGAGTTAATTACTCTCCTACTCCAAGACACTAGCCTGATCTATATTGGTGTTTCAGAGCCCTAGTAAATAAAAAGTTACTAAGTTAATTTTACTTTAAGCGTTAATTTTTATGGCTTTTCTTTAGGACAAAAGGTAGTGGAGATGAAATTGATGGTGTGTAGACTCCACTCAAATCCACTAAAAAGATGCACCTAAGATGATTTAAACTATCTTTCCTTTTCAATGAATTCCCTAGCTAAGAGAGTTGGAAAATGCAAAATTTATAAAGACAACTTTCTTGGCAATGAAAATCAAAGAAACAATCTCTTTATCTTTTCCAAAGCACACAACACATGACCACTAATTATTTCACGAAAACTTCCTTTCTCTTTTCAAAGACTTCAAATGCTACTAAAACAAACTTTCCTCAAAAGAGATTTTTGTATTTTTTCCTATTTTAACAAAGCATGTAAAACTACTTAACAAAAATCAATTTTAAAATCTATGAAAATCTAAGAGAAATTTACCTAAAAGAAAATCTAAGAGAAATTTACTTAAAAGCAAACCTAATGAGGTAAAAACCTACAAAATATAATTCCAGGTTGTTTTACTCAGTTACAATTCAACCAAGGACTAGTTCATGCAGAATCATAAACCAGTCAAAAACAAAAATAAAAAGCTTTTGTTCTTTTTCTTAAGAATGAAATTCACAGCTTTAACAAACAAGCCTTCTCGAAATTCCGCAAAGAGACAACACAAAGGTAGGTTTCTCACAAAGGTGGATTTTACGAAAGGTCTGACTCCTAAGAAGACTAAAAAGACCAGGGATATCCAAGGTTTTTACAACTTCTAAAGCCAAAGTCACTACAAGACCAATACAAAAATCAAACCTAGGGCTAGAATTTCTATGAACTTCACTAAAACCCTTGATGCTAATGAAACAAGCTTAGATGAAAACTTTTGACAGGTAACCAGTGGATCTGGGCAGCAAAAACAAACTATAAACAAAATCTAATGGGTAAAAAAGGAAAAAATGGAATTTTCTCAACTTTTGACAGGGTACGCAGGTAGCCTGTTTGCACAGGTGCGGCCACGCTCTGTGTACAAAGCAAAAGTGCGTACAGGTACGCACTGTGCTTAACGCAGAGGGTGCGTACTGCTCTCAAAAACAAGAAAAATAAAAACTAACTCAACCCTAAGCTATTCCACCCAAATTCACAGTCAATCAGTCAAAAACCAGAAAGAAATCGACTTTTCTCAAATGAAAGTATCAATCAAAAGAGAAATCAATCAAATCCATGGATTCCCCAGTGGAGTCACCATTTTGTCATGTGGAAAGAGTCAATTTTGCGGACAAAACCGACCTCCCTAGAAGCTAAGGCTTTCTAGTGACAAACAAGACAATCAAGCACTATCTTTCCCTAAATATGCATTAAAATACAAGCAACCAGGTGTTTAAAGCATACCTTTAGTCCAACGCTGTTTGTAGCAGCCAAGCCTCTCCGATCCAGATGAGCTCCTCCTTCTCTTTGAAACCTGCATTCACTAACAAGAAAACGATTACATAGCACCTGAATAACTCATATAATAAAACATATTCATCATAAAGACCAAGGAGTTTATGAAACAAATTATATATAACAACTTGTTGAGAAAAATGAACTTAATTTTATTAATTGGAAACAAAAGAAACCATTACAACCAGTGCCTTGGTGTTGTGCAGGTCCCTCCCAGGGTCCAGCAAGAGTTCTCCTTTACTTTGATCAGCTCACCCACTTCCAAATGAAGCTAAGAAAGGATTGGAATCTCTCCTCTCAAGCTCTAAAAGGGAGTCCTAATTTCAGCAGCATCTACCCTTAGGAATGTTTAGCTTTCAACCTCCCCTCCCTCTGGCCCAATGCCTGTACTTATAATGCTTTGGAGGAAGTTAATCAGGTCCACCATCAATGGGATAAGCCCCTCTTTCAATGGGATAGCTCCCCTCTTGATGGGATAAGTTCCTCTTTCTTTGGGATGCATGAACCATCTGGAGGCGCTCAATCCATGTCAAACCATCTTCTAGAATGCTCTAGATTCGACCACAAGTGACTTTTTTGAAGTAAAACTTGCGCCTTTTGACCTTTACAGGAGTACGCACCCACCCCTTTACAGACAGAGCGTACAAGTACGCAGGTGTTATGAACTTGAGGTGCGTACACGCAGGTAAGGGTAAGAGAAACTGTGTAACCAGAGTTATATTGACTTTTAAGGACTTTCTCTCTTTCTTGGAGTTTGACATGACGAGCAGAGGTATAAGACTTGCCAAGGAGGACAGTATGACAATTGATGGAGCCATACTGACTGCAAATAGTCATGGTGACAAATTTTAGTGTAACACCATGTGTTACCCCAAACCAGATTTCTTGCGAGTAGTTATCGAGCAACCCCTTGGGGATTCTTTTCACCACGCTTATGGTTGTGAGCATCTTCTGGTGCGAGTCCTTAAAGCATGCCTTGTTGATATCTTTGTTGTTGGGGTCCCTAGACGTCCTCCATGGTGTGTATTTGAGCGCTAGTGGTTGCTCATCTATGATTTCCACGAGGTTCCTCCTTTTTGGCGAGCACCATTTCCACATCACCAATGTCATAATCAAATACCCAAAAATTAAATTTGTGCTTCGTCTGTAAACATCCTTGTAAGCTTCAAATAACTCATTTAGCAGAAATGCATACCAATTGAGCGAAATTCCTTTGCAACAGTGCTCCGCAACTGATATGGTGTCCAACATGCACTCATTTTTAGAGAAGTGTCACATTACTTTCCCTGCAATGATGTAGTAGGAGAATCTGATGTGGTCCTTGTTGATCAAATCTATTTTAATGCCTTTTCCATCGCACTTGGTGTTATAGTTATTGTAATAATCATTGTCCCCCTCTTTCTTTCTTCACTTCAACCTAGTTTGGAACACTATCAAGACTGCATCTCTTGTGGCTGAGAGTCCGATGAGGCATTGAATGTCCTCCACATGAATTGGATATTCCTTGTCTAACTAGAGCAAACCACCATGCATCCTACTCACCAGAAGTTTAGTGCATTTCATTGCAGCGAAAGACGTTTCGAAGACCGGCAGACTCAAATTAATCAATATCGACCGCTGAAGTGCCCGAAATGTTCCTTTGATCTTCGTTGCCATTGTGCCATCACCCTTTGGAAATTATTTTGTATATACCTCTCACTTGAGCGCTGGAAACTGGAAGCAATCTAAAAGATCATTGTCTACCAGTGTTGCCTTGTCATATTTCCCATACAATGATTCTATAACAGTAATTCGGTCATCTAATTTGTCTTCAGGAACTGAGATTATCTTCATCATACTTATGTGTCGCTGATATAAAACAGTTACAAGAGGTTGATAGCGAGTGCTTGAGCAACATTGCTGAGTTTCGAACCGAGACTTGAACAATTATGTCACTTGAATTGGAAATTCTAAAAATTCTTGCATAGCCATGCAAATTAAGTAGACCAGCTTTGACACGACGTTTTTTACTAGACTCGCTAACTAATTACTATGGCAACTTTCCCTATGCATACTTGATCATGTTAACTGGCCATTGGCTGAGTTGTACCTGACTCAGATGACGCATGATGGGAAAAGTACAAAGTGGAGCAGATGGGTAATAATGTGACCGTAATGGTGGCTTTTATTAGTTAACTCTTGTCATAATGGGAAAAGATTCTACAGAAATTTACTTGTCATGGCCATTATTACCTAATTATTATGGAAAATACTCTGAGTACGGTGGATAAGACTTGTGAAACGTGTGACTAACCTCCCCGACCACAGTCTCTTGCAGTGAGGCGGCATAGGTACTGCAATTGAACTGACACACGAGAATTATTGTATTGAAAATAAAATAAAATAAAATAAACAGACTAACTGCTTGATTGACTTATTCCTTCTGACTCTAAACCTACCTATAGTCCCTTTTAAGAGACCTCATAAATTAGAGGATTGGGTGTTGTGCTGGTGGAAATGCTTCATGGGTGCACCATTCACCCATACTGGTATCAATATTCCATCCAGTTGCACAAGTTTCGCTGCTCCGAACTCCCTGATTTCTGCGATTATGAATTGACCGAGCTAATACATCTACAACTTACCCGGGAAATTTTGAAACTTCTTGTCATATAATAAAATTTGTCCTCTGATTGTGAACGATTTTCTCTTAATGTGCATGTCGTGCCATGCTTTCTGCCTCATTTTCTCAAGAAACTGGTGGAATTCAACTAGAAATCTTGCTTCATCTAATTCCATCAATTCATCCAAACGCTTTTGTAGCGATGCATCGTATGTAATCTTTGTAGCTATTAGCCTCACTCTCATAATAAAACAATTATAAATCCAAAATTATAATTAAATAAATCAAATCTTGAGAATTAGGAGTTAGTTCCTCAAACTAGGGAGTTTAGTTAGGATGAGAGATTCTCTCCAACTAGTTCTCCTAGATTAGTGTTTTGTTGAGAAAATATCTCAACCAAGTTTGTTCAAGATAGACACACTATCTTGAGACAAACTTCCTCATGTATTTATTTGTACTATTATCATTCTTTGTACATTGGATTGCATGATGAGAGGAATACAGTGAGGCTGAGGCCTTTTCCGCCATTTCTATGTTTCTGGTTTTTTTATGTGTGTTAATTTTATTTATTATTCTACATGTGGTATCAGAGCTAGGTTGATTGTGAGCTATGTTAGATTCTTGGCTTACATTCCTGTTGTAAGCAGCGTGGAGTGGACTGTTGCATGAATAATGCATAAAGTTGTTGTTTGAAGAAACAAAACAGGGAGTCCGAACAGATGAATTTTCCTGGCCGCTATAAGAACGTTATCGAATTCTCTGCTCAAGGTTATATTTTCGTTGTCGCTTGATACAAACGACACCACGGATGTATCAGACCAATTGGCCTGTAGACAGCGCGCAATTCACCTTATCTCAATGCTGCTAGCCTCTGTTCTCAATTGTTCCGTCGTTACATGAATGTCTCGGACTCCGTCGTTATCTTCTTCTAGGTACTCAGGAGTGGGCTTGCATTCTCTATTACAGGGAAAATTAGCATCCAATACACCGAATGATGCATTAACAGAGCTTGATGAGCATGGCTCAACACCATGGGATGCAGCTTCCATTGGTTCTTTCCCATCTGATAAGGGTTCGACCGGTTCTTTTCTGCGGGATTGACTTCTGTTGTATAAATTAAATGAGCCCTCAGTGCTACTATTACTCTAACTCCTTCCTACACAGTACACTCAGACATTTTACTCCACGTAGATGGGAGAACTTGGACGCCGTATTAGAATTTCATTTTGATTTGTTGGTACTTCCAACTATGGCCCACTCCCAGTTCAATAATGTCAGTGATTGGCATTAATTTAGTACAGCAATATGCTGATAGATCCCACACTGTCCTTCGGCGCTAGTGTTCCTTTGAAGTTTGATGTGTCCCTCTTCTCCCCACTGTGTTCCCCATGAATTCTTTGCGATAATATAGTCACTCCCTTGGTCGCTTCCATAACCAACTGCTACAAGAAAATGAATTATCTTGGTTCCACACTGCCCTGACAGCACATCGCCTTTGTAAAGCCAGAAATTTTTGCCAGAGGCATCGATTCCCACACTGATGAGCTGACCAAGCCATCTCTCGTAAAAGGTTGTCAATGCCATCCCAAAGCTCGTACCCAGTGATCGATGCAACCTTGTTGTGCTTGGCAAGCCATGATTCATAGAGACTCACAGTTTTGTCCTCACTGAGAAGATCCTTAGGGGAGTATCTGAAATCCCTTGCATCTGTGTTATGACCCGATGAGCCTTGTCAACTAGTGGGCGGACTATTGATCGGAGAAAGGACGAGTAAGAGCAGCGGATATGTCTAGATCAACTGATGGACGTGGTCTGCCTGTAGTAGATCTGTGTGTGGGCATCTTTCTCAAAACATTCACTATATGATGCAGATGCTTCTCTTTTCAGCAACTATTCTATTTTTCTTCACACGGTAGCTTTGACCGTAGTGGTTTTGGCCATAGCGGTTTCTATCTCGGCTATACTGGAAAGCGTCAGAGCTGCTTTGGCTAGTCTCGGAAGAAAGTTTGTACATAGACAATAATCCATTTATTTGTGTTCATTTATGACGAAAATGGATTGAGGCGAAACTATGTTTTCCGACATTGTTGAAGGTATAGATTATGGTCGAAAAACATAAGAAAGCATAGGGAATGAGTTTCTGGTTCAATTCTGGTTCTTTAGAGGCTTGAATGTGTGATCTTGTGGAACTAGCAAGAAAGAAACAGTCGACGCTTTATTCAAGGCGAGCAATAGTGCTGGTATTATTTGAATCGATTTGGCTGTGTGTTTTCCGCCGGCATGAAGAAAATTCAAATGGAATACGACACTCATCTGGTATTTTTATCTACATTCTCCTAGTCACTGCTTTGGAGCTCTAGCATATTTTGACATGGCTTTTCTGCGTTGTGGAGATAGGGCGCAAAATTGACTTTTGACATTCTCACGATTTTTAAGGTGTGCTTTAAATCTTAAACGAAAACTCTCCTTTTTTAAGTGACTTCATACAACATTTTAATGAAATTTTAAAAAGGGAGTATGTAAAATCCATTATAAAGGTTTTTTTTGGGTATGGAAAGATAAAATGTGGAGAAATAAGGTATATTTTTTAAAATTAAATGAGTGATTTTTGGGAGAGATAAGGAGTGGATAAAATATTTTTATTTGTAATGGAGTAATGAGGTATGCCTTTTGTAAAACTTTTTTGGAGTGATAAGTGGTGGATAATTTTGGGAGATATAAGGAGCGACATAAGAAAGAGGATTAGTGCATAAGGTGCATTAATTTTTTTATTTTGGAGAGATAAGGAGTATTTGTAATTTTTTATGTAATGGAGTAATAAGTGATTTTGTGGAGTCTTAATGATAAGTGAATTTGTTTGAGAGAAAGTCATTATTGTAATTCAAAGCAATATTTTACTTTGAGAGCGATTGAGTCAATGCAGGTAGTTTTTGAAGACAATTTGCTTCCAAAGTTTGCAAGTGTGACATTCTCATTGAGAAGTTCCCACGACAAAGTTGTGACATAGAAGAATGAAGTACTCCATTAATTAATAAAATCATAATTTTTGTGGTGCTTGTGTCCTAGATCCGCTCGAAATTGAATAAGGGGACCTTAGGTACACCGTGTATAATGAATGCGTGTGTATGACATGTTTTTAGATTATCAAAACGCTCTCTTTGTATTATGCTTAAACAAATACATGCACATAAGCAACCTTAAGTATAAGAACGCTTAATCAAGTTCTTGTAATCAAGCTTAAGTACACAAGCACAAAGTGTCACATCATCAACTTGATAAGATGATATTCCAAGCAAGCACATTTCACATCATGTAATCAAAGCAATCAAGTTAAGGACGCTACAAAATCAAGCATTTCAAGCCAAGACAACATCAACATAATCAACACTTTTTGTATCATATGCAGATAAACATTTTTTAACTGAATTATATGGGTGCATTCTCGGTTGTAACCGACACCCTAATTTGAATTGTTAAGGTGAATACATTAGTTCAAGTAAGTCTTCAATTGAGTCATCAAGATAGAACTTGTCATTTATCTCTTAGGTGCATTTTCGACAGTGTTCAACACCCTTCCTTTTTTAAAATCAGCACATTCAGTGAGTGAATTCAAGAAAGCATAAAGTGTCGGTGATCAATCAAGCAAGTTCAAGCAAGCCATCTAGCAAGAAATCATCATCAAACGAGTGTGAATTTTATTATTCTATTCTTCAAGTGAGCATCAAATCAAGCCAGTGTTTAACACAAGTGCGATAAGCAATAAATCAAGGGAGCGTGTCATTCAAACAACAAAGCAAGTGAGCATGTCATTAAAACAACCAAGCAAGCGAGCGTTTCCAAATCAAGTGTGAAAGTTTAAAGCATGACATCTACAACAAACGAGCCAGTGTGAAGTTGATTGAAGCATGAATAAAGTTTCAATGAAGCATTCAAGCAAACGATCATCATCAAGCGAGCGTGAAATCAAAAGTTCAAGCAACCAAGTTATAAAACTCTAGCAAGTGTTTAAAGCATCAGCAATAAGCAACAGTACAAGCGAGCCTGAATTCAAAGTGAGCAAGCTAACATGGCGACACACATTCAACTGTCCCAAATTATTAACAATTTGATTTTATCATCAGCTGACAACATGGTGAACATCAGCAAAAAAACTCTTGTTGATATTCAAGTGCATCTTCAACATGCACATGTAATGATTGAGTTCTTTCAACTGGAGTCACAACTACAAAGAACTGAGTTGCCAGAGAAGAGTGATGCCTCCAAGTCTTTGAACAATACAAATACAGCTAATGATTCCAAGTCACTAATCCAACCAACTTCAAGTGTCAAAGTGGTCCTTGATCCAGTTCAACTTTCTTCCAAACCAATCATCAATCCATGGGAAGAAATTCAAAGTAACAGAAATCAACGAGGCTTAGGATATGTCAAAGATGACGCCAACTTGCATATCCTAGATTATTCAAGGCCCATTAAGTTTGTCAGTGCAGGGTTTCTTGCACAAATCACATCGGCTAGTTCTGCGAAAGTTGAAGACAAACAAAAATACACACAAACTGAAGTTGCAGACAAACAGACATGCACGCAAACTGAAGTTGCAGTCAAACCAAAATGCCTTCATTGTCAAAAAACTGGTCATCTGGAAGATCAATGTTTTGATCTCCATCCTTGTCACTATTGTGGCAAGTCAAATCATTCATCAACACAGTGCAGCAAACAAAAACAATCAACGAGATTGAAGATCAATTATTCATGGATTGATCCCTGGGAATGATCATCCACGGTCAGAAGATTGTATAAGTTTTACAATCGAATTCACTCGCACATATTGCAGCCAACAGTAAAAATGAAGATGGTACTCTCATGTAGTTGAACAAGGGAGTACACTAGTGAAACACTCATACACCTAAAGGGGGGGGAGTTTAGAAATAATTTGAAGAATATTGTCTCTCCTTTCAGCTGACAAAGGGGGGAAAATGCCAATGAAATTGACAGTGGTTGTCAAACTGAGAGTCTCGACAACATCAGGAAAATTCATTTGTTCGGACTCCCTGTTTTGTTTCTTCAAACAACAACTTTATGCATTATTCATGCAACATTCCACTCCACGCTGCTTACAACATGAATGTAAAGCCAATAATCTAACACAGCTCATAATCAACATAGCTCTGATACCACATGTAGAATAATAAATAAAATTAACACACATAAAAAAACCACAAACATAGAAATGGCGGAAAAGGCCTCAGCCTCATTGTATTCCTCCCATCATGCAATCCAATGTAGAAAGAATGATAATAGTACAAATAAATACATGAGGAAGTTTGTCTCAAGATAATGCGTCTATCTTGAACAAACTTGGTTGAGATATTTTCTCAACAAAACACTAATCTAGGAGAACTAGTTGGAGAGAATCTCTCATCCTAACTAAACTCCCTAGTTTGAGGAACTAACTCCTAATTCTCAAGATATGATTTATTTAATTATAATTTTTTATTTATAATTGTGTTATTATGAGAGTGAGGCTAACAGTTGCTTGAGCAATGAAGATGCTCAGTACTACAAATTCAGCAGGTACCACAACTTCCCGTCCATATACCAACTGGAAAGGTGTTTGCTTGTGTGATCACTTGATTGTCATTCGGTACGCCCATAGCGTGGCTGGTACATGCTCATCCCAATCATCTCGACTTGTCGAACATATCTTCGTTAGTCCCTTCTCCAGTATCTTGTTGAATGCTTCGACCATCTTGTTAGCCTGAGGGTGGTATGGGCTGCTCTTATGATGTTTGACTAGGAAATTTTGTAGGAGGGATGCAACTATTTTGTTTATTAAATCATTCCTTTGGTCACTTACCAGGATTTTTGGGCATCCAAACCTTGATATGATGTTTTCAAAAATGAACCTCGCGGTTGTGTCTATTGTACAATCTTTCACTAGTGTCGCCTCTTCCCATCACATGAGATATTCGGTAGCTGTGATGATATATCATGCTTGAGAATGACGTGTCGGTGGGTTGATCGGCCCAATGAAATCAACTGCCCACTTTTCAAATATCTACACTATACATACCAGTTTTAATGGTAATCCATCATGATGTGATGGTTTTCAAACACTTTGACATACATCATAGCCTTTCACATATTCTTTGGCATCCTTGTAAAGAGTAGACCACCATAACCCTACTTGCAAGACCTTCCTCGTCATTTTTTTCCCCTAACATGCCCTCCCGCGACTCTAGAGTGGCACTCCCATTGGACATCTTTCCTTTCATGCTGGAGGAGACATCACCACAAGACTTGATTGAGGACTAACTTATGTAGATGTCATGCGATCAGTTGATAGTCATCTACTCGCACCACCATGTGTCTCTTCTGCATCGTCATATGTCCCTCCGAACATTTCCTTGTGGCCAGAAAAGTTGTGATTTCCTCCAAGTAATCAGGTATTTCTTCTATGCAGAATAAATCAGTGTCCGGTAGTTGATCATCTAGAGAGCCCCCACTTTCCCCTGATTCCAATCTGGAGAGGTGATCCGGTCCCACATTCAACTAGCCTGGTTTAATGATAACCTCGAATGTAAACTCTTGGAACAACAGTAGCCACCTACAAATTCTTTCGTCTAAGACTGACTTGTTGACCAATTATTTTAATGCTGAGTGATCTGTAAAGAACTTGAATGGGGATCCAAGTAAATAGTGTCGAAACATTTTCAAGGAGTACACCATGGCTAGTGCTTCTCTTTCAGTCATTGTGTAGTTATTTTATGCAATCGACAACTTCCTACTTACAAAGTAGATTGGATGATCCAAGTTCCCTTCTCCTGGTTGCACCAACACTTCCCCTAGAGCAATGCTTGATGCATAGATATGGATGTGGAATTGTTTGTTCCAATCTAGGTATACTAATATGGGCGCACTTACCAACTTTTCCTTTAGGATGTTCAACGTTGCTTGACAAGTCTCTGTTCAATTGAACGCTTCTTTCTTCTTGAGCTGCTTCTCCAAGGGAGTAGTTATGGATGCATAGTTGTGAATGAATCGGAAATAATACCCTGTGTGGCCCAATGCCGATCACAACTGCTTCACATTGGCCAGCGGATCCATATTTACAATTTTTGCAACCTTTGCAGGGTCCACACAAACACCGTCTTTGCAAACAATGTGGCCTAGCAATGTACCAAACGAAACTGCAAAGATACACTTCTTCAGGTTTATGGAGATTTGTAGTTGTCTGCACCGATCGAACATTACTCTAAGTTGGCATGCTTCTTCAACAGCCTGTAAACTGTCCAATCGTCTTTGTATACCTCCAAGAACCGGTGAATGTAGTCTCTGAAAGTGGCGATAACAATTTGAAGAATAAAATAGGCACATTCTTTAGGCAAAAGGTATGACGCGATATGCATATGAACCCCATTCTGTGGTGAACATTTTTTTCTTCTTGTCCTCCTATTCTATTCTAACTTGATGGTACCATGAGAACCCATCTATGAAGGAGGAGGCTTCATTTCCCTCAACATTATCCAAGACCTCATCACTGAAAGGTGTGGGGAATGGGTCATGGACATAAGCATTGTTGAGGCTATGGTAGGCTACATGGACCCTTATTTTGTGAAATCTTTTTTGTTCTGGATCACTATTGGGTTTATCCATTATGCTTCATCTACCATAAAGATGAGTCTTGCCTCCAGCATTTCATCTATCTCCTTCTTAACCTTTTCTTTTACTCTTGGTTTCAGCCTATACGATCTATGCTTCACAGGCTTGGCGTCAGGGTTTAACGCAATTTTCATTTCTTTGATATCTCCTTTGATTCGTTTTAACTCCGCGACTAAAGCTGGGAATAAATCCTCATACTCGCAAAATAGATAAAAAAAATTCCTTAGTCATGTGCTTGTCCTAGTAGTCCCCTATTGATGCCATCTTTGGTTTGTCCTCCGTCCCGATGTTACGCTTACGTAGTTTTACTAGGAGCAAATGGGGGGCATCTATTATCGGTCCCACTTGAATATCCATTTCTCCTTCAGTCCCTTGAAATGTCAGGTGCCTCAGCCACTCTAGATCATTCTCCTCTAGATCTGTGCTCACCATCCCGCAAGCCATGGACTCTAGGTACCCTTACTCATAAAAGTGTTGCAAGAACTTTTCATCAATGCATCATTCCCATAATTGTTCTGATGTGAACAGTATTATTTTGATGGCATACAGAACCTCCGTTAGCCATTTTTCATTATCTTTGAATGAAAAACTAATACGGAATTATTCAGCCAGTGTCTCCCAGTCCCCAGTTTGTCTTCGAATTTCTTCTTATATGTACTAACCCTGTGGGACTGTACCCAGGGTGTGTACAAACATGTGTACCCATAGATCCTCCAAGATTCGTTCCTTGTTCCATCTGTCTGTGTTGCGTTCTAGGCGTTTCCAAGGATCATAGTCCCCCCTATATTTTACACTCTCTCACGGTCGATCCCCTTCCTACTTGAACCTTTCTTTCATGGCCCATTTGACCTTATCCTAATCAAGAAGGGTGTTGTGTTGAGATCCCCACCACCATGCGGGGGTTGCTTGCAGTGCAATGTCTAGCAAAGGTACCTTGTGGATTTCCCTTATGATTTTATCAACCTTACTTAGAAATATGTCTACTATCTATGCCATGGAAAGTAGGATAATCACTCACCTCTATCCCAATCCATTTGATGCGACATATTGTAGCGCAGCGTCTTGTATTGATTTTATATCCTCCTTGTTTCCAGGCCTCCCATGTAGCCTCGAAGCCAACCTCTGATATTTGTATACTCCTCCAGCTAACTGACCCCTCTGTCATTGATGTAATCTCCCCTCCTCCCTGTTGTTAATCAGTTTAGATGGTGTAGTATTCTAGGTTCATCTCGGTTATCTACTAGTTCTATGAATATTGTCCCTTGGTACAGATCCAGTGGTTGTATTACCCACATCCCTTCCACTTCAAAGATCATCAACTCCTTCTTGAGATCAATGACAACATAATTCTCATAATCCCAGTCGATTCCAAGTAGTGGTGGGTAAGGATCTTTATCCCCCATTATATCTATTACCTCAAAGTATGTGTGTATCTTAACCCCTGTGAAATCTACTTCCACATCTTCCAGCCTTTCGATGGGCAGAATGTAGTATTTGTTAGCCATCCGCAACTAGATCAGTGAATGCTTGAACTGTAGTTTTCCCAGTGCCTCCCATGTTTTCATGGGTAGAATGTTAACGTCTGAACCTAGGTCCAACATTGTATCTTTGATCTAGAATCCTGCCACTTGTGTGTCAATTCGGAACTCCCTGCCTATTCTTTTCTTGTTTCTTCAGACTCTCCTTGTGTGCTTCTCTGGCAGATTTGTCAAGATTCCTTCTTCCCCAATTTCTCCTTCCAGCAAAATTGTTTTCAGACTCCTACATAGCTCCCCTAACATATGATCATTGTCAACAATTTGCAAGAAAAATCTGAACCATTCCTCAAATTGGGCAAGAAATAGTGGGCTTTGCTAAATTTGGCACCTTGTCCTTCTTGGATTCCACCAAGTTTTCGAACATTTTTTCTACCTCCTGATAGTATTTTTTTTGGTTTCTAGGTTCGTATGATTTTTTTGGGGAAGCTACTCGAACAATCGAGGGTTTCTCTAGTGCACCCTAGTCAGCCCTCATCTTCTTTCCTCCTCTGGTTACTATGTTTAAATTGGATTGTGGAATTATTTTAGTAGCCCTCGTTCTGCATTGATAAATTTAGTTCCCCTTTTCCTGGTTCCCTCTTCCCATCTTGCAATCAACCCGAGGTAGTTCTCTGTTGTGTGTGCATTGACCCAGCAATGAGAGCACTAAGGTCTTCTTGGAAGAGGACAGTCCCTGACGACATGTCCCTCCTAGTCGCAGTTGTAGCATCGCACAGGTTCCCTGCCCCCTTTTCTTCCTCCTCTCATTCCTCCTCCCTCTCCTCACCCTCTAAGAGTGGTCCCATTGATCCTGAAATTTGACCAATCTGGCTTCTCCACCAGTGCATCCAATGCTCTACACTGGTCAGTGTGGTGAGTTGTGGACGCACAAAACTCACAGTAGATATTGTTTGGTATGGTTGAATTCTTCTGCAATATCAGGCACAATCAAGGTGAGTGTCCATACCTCCTACAGACCTCACAATACTCAAGTTGGTTTCAGCCTGGTAATGCCCCTTGTGATCCTATAACCGCAACCCCAGTTGTAGGTGGAGCCTCTGATGGTTTGGTAGGCCCTAATGTAGGATTCATGCCTCTTATCCTTAGGCATTTAGTGGCGACGTGACCTTCGACCAAATAATCGGTGCACCACACATTGGGTCTCGTTGGAAAACTGGTTGTAAGTCTTTCAATTTCTTTGTTAAGCTAGCTATCTGGTGTTGGAGTCCCATGATTGATCGACAGGTCTTGTGACCCCCCCCCCGATATTCATAGCGTACCCTGCCATCGCCTCAATGCGAGTTGCCTGCTCCAAAGCATCTTGCATGGTCTCAATCTTGTGTTGTGTTAAGAGTGTCCGAATAAGGGGTAGGAGTGCCTTGATAAACCAATCCCTTTGGTGATTGGGGTCTATGGTGTAAATTAGCTTTTCGATTATGTCCTTGAACTTCTGCATCAACTCCCAGGCAGTCTCTCCATCCCACTGCTTTATCTCCCATAACTCCAACAGCCCCTGGTGATATGTCTGTGGAAGCTCAAATTCTTGTACAAATCTCTTCTTGATTTCATCCACCTTCGAATTTTGGTTTAACTCTTCCCATTTGATAAACCATCTCATGGCTCTCTCCCTAAGGGTGGTCTAGATTCTATCATCTTCACATTGTCTGGTGTTTGGTGAGCTCTCCATATAGTTTCGCAGAGGTACTAGTGTTGCTCCACATCCACATTCCCTCAACTCGAGAAATTCGAGTATCTAGTAAAGGATCATGCCATTCTGGCTTGAGCGTACGCTAGAAGCACAAAACCTTGGGTCCCAGGCTGTTGAGATCCTTACAATCCTAATACTACTATTCCCACTACTATTAGAGGTACTAAAATCTGTTTTATATCTAACATGCACACTATGTATCTATATTACTTTAAGCAACTTAGCAACAAATTTACCAGGACTGTTGTAAAGTACCAAGGGAAGGTCAGGGTGAATGCTACCTGAGCTACGGGGGGGTTGGATGCTTGATTTCATCTGGCACATTGCCCTCCACAAACAGTTGTCTCATAACATCACACATCTCATCTTCCATCTCTTCCTCGGGATTACTGCGACCACTTCCATTAGACACCTCCCGCCTAACTGGGGAGGGAGGGCTCCTACCACCTTTCGTGCTTTTGTCTGGACCATTTGTCTCTATTCCTTTCTCTGAGTTCTCCATTATCTCATATCTTCCTTCTAGACCCCTCGACACTGCTCCTGCTTGGTGTGGTCCCTCTGCATGCACCTTCATAGCCTACATGGCCCTTTCCTGCCACTTTTCTGCTATCAGTGCCCTCCTCTGCGCTCTCACTTCCCTATCCCTTCATGAGTCTTCTACATCCATCCTTTCAATGGCATCACAGTCCCTCGTTCAGTAGAATTTCCCCCCCTTTTATCCTTCCCCCAGCACTGGGGTTTTACACTACCATGCTTGCCTCTTGGAAAGAAATTAAACCTTCTTCCACCATCAGAATTTTAATCCAAAGAGATACTTCCTTCAACAATTTTCCTCTCAGCCTCGATCTAAACACCGCATCAGCCTTTGAGAAGGACTGATAACTTTCTACCACGAACTTGACCACATATCCCTCTAGAGTAGTCTATACCCAAAATTCTATCGCTCTTATCAAATCGGTGTCCAGGTGCTGGAGTGTTGCAAGATCAGTGGGACCCTAATCGCGACGAGATGGTTGTTGTCCTTTCGGCCGACCCTTCACTTGCAGTCTCCGCAGCCAATTGTATAGTTCCTCTAGGAACTTACACCAAAAGATCTTGTACTGATCGCTTGCAACTTCTGAGTACAAGATCTCATTGTTCACCTTAGCAACAATGTGGCTTCAAAGAACATCTTGTTGCGACACAAACCGATCCACTTGGTCATCCCACCAATTTCGTATTTCTTTCTTAAAAATCCTCGATACCATATTCCAAACCCCTCTTTTTGATTTCATGTCCCGGCAACAAAACCATTTGTTGGCACAAAAATGAAAACAGGGAAGAGACCCTAGGTTCAGGCTCAAGGGGCCAACAAGGCTCTACTATAGTCCAGGACAACGCCAGCATTTTCACCTTACCCAGAGGGAAAGGAGTCTCACCCGAGGCATGTCGTGACTGAAGTTAGATGGGGTTGGGTGGGGTATCGAGGAAATGAAAATAACATACAACAATAGCTCATCACACTCAATTTTATGTACTATCTAAGACTATCATTCTAGTCATTCCATCGTAGGAAACCACCTAGGTATTGATCATTCATTTAAAAATTTAAATAACCCATAAGGAACACAACAATAAAATAAGGAACCCAAACTACTTCTTTCATTAACTGGAATATAAGAGAGTACATGATAGAGTATAAAAGGCTTGAAGCCCGTTCATCAAATACACAAAGAGTAATTTTTCATAGAACACAACTGACAAGAATGGACATAAGTAGAGCAGAGGACAGTCCTAGCCTTTCCACAACTGATCCGGCTCTCAAGATCCCACCCTGGCTCACCTGCTTCATCACCAACCCCTTCCTTGTGCTATCTTTTTCCTTTTATCCTTTGTTGTGCATTCCCACTACCAGTTTCGTTCGACTCACTCAGCCCTTGGCTGCCTTCTATTTCCCTTGCTCGGCTTCTTCTGTACTCTTCCACCACCTTGTTGCAACTACCCATTCACTCCCAGTTCCTATCCCTTTCCTTTGGCTATCAGCTCTGCTATTCGAACTATTGTCCCTGCCACCTATTCTTGACCTTTCTTCTCGCGAAAATCCAAAATTCAAAACAAAGGCCCCAACACTATTGGTTCATACATCTTAGAAGTGGAATATTTCTCTCACACATGGAAAGGAAAGGTGGTTGTTTCTGATTGGGCTGAATTACAAGGTTTTTATGGGACGTTGACCAGCGTTGACTTGGGCATCATTGACATGTTTTGACTATGTTTTTGGGTGAAACCTTTATATTCTAGCAGATGGCAGCTATTGGTTCTAAATTCAAGGAAATTTGTGCTACTTGATTGAATCCCTAATCACAAAATTTGACCGCAGGCTACTCCTCTATGTTGACCAAGTTTGACTGCTCCTAATTGGATTGTTTTGGGGTCATTTTGTTCAGTGAAGAAGGCTGCATAAATTTCTCTAGGACCAAGATCCTTTAAAGACCATTTGAATGGTATCCTATCTCTGGTTAGGGAACACTTTGACAATAGTTGACTCCAACTCTCTCTTGAATAGTTGCTTGGCATATTGATATTATTTGGCTATTGAAATCAGATATTGGATGATGTTCTATTTCTCTACTGAACATTTGAAGACGATCTAATAAAAAGAAGAATTGCAAGAGTTTTCCCCATAGTGGGTTTTGCCCTAGTCATTGACCAAAATTTGTGTCTCTTGTCTCTTGGTTGTCTTTTAATGTGAATTTATTTAATTGTTCTATCTACTATTGCTCTACTATCATTGGATAATTAAAGAAGTGAAATTGTTAAATTGGATGCTATTGGATATTGTTGAAGTGATAGTTGCAACATGGAACAAATTGATGAAAATTCAACATGGTATCAGAGCTTAGGTGAAGACAAGCCTAAGAGACATAGAGCAAGAGCATCCATTTTCTAGTAGTTGATTGAAGGAAAAAAAAATAATAATAATATTTTGGTAAAAATGTCATCCTCTTTCTTCAAGAAGCATGAGAAGTTGGGTGACTCATCTAACTTTGCTGCATGGAAATTCAGGTTGGAGATCATAGTTGACAACAATGATGTTTTGGACTTCATTCAAGAAAGAGTATCTGAGCCTGCAAGAAATGCTTCCGTTGTTATCAAAAACAAGCATAAGAAAAGTGAGTTAAAAGAAAAGAAAATTATAGTTGATGGTTTATAAGATAATTTACTTGTGTATGTTGGAAATTTGAGAAGGTATAAAGACATGTATGATAAGATAGTTGGCATGTATGAAGTCAACAATTTGAATGAAATCATCTATTTCAAAGACCAACTCAAAGACATGAAGTTAAACAAAGGAAAATTTGTGCAATAATATATTATGAGGATATCTCATCTTAGAGATCAATCCCAAAGAATTGGGGAAACCACACCTGACAAGGAATTGGTGATTGTAACTCTTAGAGGTCTCCCTTCCATTTTGGAAACCTTCATTACTACTATAAGTAACAACAATAGCTTCTCATCATTTGATGAGCTTGTTGGAAATCTCACTCAAGAAGAATCAAGGATGATATCTAGAGGAAGAATTCAAGGACCAAATGAAGGAGAACCCACTGCCTTCGTTGCTCAAGGAAAGAAAAAGAATACAAAGAAAGGAAAGGGAAATCCATCTAAATCAAGAAGACCTCCTCAATCCAATCGAGATTCCAAGGATTCAAGAAGGTGAAATAGAGATGTTGAGTGCTAGGATTGTCATCAAAGCATCACTATGCTCAAGATTGTCCTGAAAAGAGAGATGCTCCAAGAAGAAACTCTTCAAGGTCCTACAACAATAATTGTGGCTTCAACAACAACAGGTCATATGAAAGAAGAGACGATAGAAGAAGGAATGAAAGAAGAAGAGACTCCCTTGATGATCGTGAAGATAGCTATCATCCTCCAAAGAGGTCAAGGAACTTCAAGTATGAAGGCAATGCTACTAATCAATTTGAATATATTCTTATTTCCGCTTTATCTAGTTCATCTCCTCTGGATTCTTGGGATAGTTGGCTGGTTGATAGTGGGGCCTCTCACCACTTTTCTGGATATAAGGAAGTTATCTCTAATTTGGTAGAGAGGGAGACTAATTTGAACATTATTCTTGGTGACAATACCACTCATCTCGTAAAGGGTTTTGGTTCTGTCAAATTTCATTTGAAGTCTGGGGAATTTGTCTTGCTTCATGGTGTATTATATATGTCGGGATTGAAGAAGAATTTGGTTTCGATATTTTCTCTGGAGGGTAAAGGAATGAGGGTTGCATTCATCAAAGGAAAAGTACTCACTTGGCTTATTGGATCCTATATGAGAAATGTGTTCACATTGGGATCTAGGTTTGAAGGAATATATAGATTCACTGGAAGACCTCTCCTAGCTATGGTCCATAATACTAATCATCAAAGCAAGTTGTGGCACCGAAGACTGGCCCATTTGCATTATGATGCTTTTCCAAAATTAAATAAGTTGGTCTTAGGGATCCCCGATGTCCAAGCTCAACATGATGGAATATGCCATGGGTGTGTTGGTGGAAAGAAGACAAGGGAACCAGTCCCTTCTAGCGAAAACTAGAGGAAATACATCCTTCATCTCATTCATTCTAATATATGTGGTTCAATGCTTGTGCATTCACTTGGGGGTCATCTTTATTACATCACCTTCATCAATGATTTTTCAAAGAAGACATGGATATACTATTTGAAGCACAAGGATGAGACTTTCGAAATATTCGAGTTCAAGGCTTTGGTTGAAAATCATAGAAGGAAGAAAATAAAGATCTTCAGGTCGGACAATGGCGAGGAATACATCTCAAATGAATTTATATACTTTTTCAAGAAGGAAGGAATTAAGAAGGAGACTATTGTTCCCTACACTCCCGAGCAAAATGGAGTGGCTGAGAGAAAGAATGGGTTCATTGTAGAAGTTGCCCAAGCCATGCTCCATGATCAAAAGATGCCAAAGTTTCTTTAGGTTGAAGCAACAGACACAGAGGTATATGTTCAAAATAGGTTGCTTCATCAAGCTTTGGATAACAAAACTCCCGAGGAAGTATTCTCAGGTGCCAAGCCCAATATTGGTCATATCTGGATTTTTGGTTGCCCCCTATACTTCCATGTGCCGAAGGACAAAAGAAACAAGCTAGAAGCTACTGGAAGGAAAGGTATGTTTGTTGGATACAATGAGATTCTAAAGAATTTAGAATATATATTTATGGTCAAAAGAAGGTTGAAATTAGCTGGGATGTAACATCCAATGAAGATGTTTCCCTTAGAAAAGAAAGGGACCTCCCTCCGCCTCCTCCTCCTAAAGACAAGAGTGATGATATGTATATTCTAGAACGTCCTTTCGTGCCTAAACCTGAGAAGGATATCGTTGATGATCTCGTGGGGCCTATGGACCCCTTGGATACTCCTCCAAGTGATCCTCCTACTAGAAAAATACCACTTTGGCTCAAATACACACTACAAGATTCCGAGAAACATGTTGTTTCTCTTTGATCTTCTAGGGAAAGTAAGAAGCAATGCAGGTACCAAGCATATGTTGTTGCTATGAGATATACTATTAAAGCTAAACCAAGTACCTTTGAAGAATTCGTGAAGGAACAAGTCTAGAAGGATGCAATGCCGAAGAATATGATTCTATTATGAAAAATGATGTATGGAATATTGCGACAATACCAAGGGGAATATATGTGGTAACCTCCAAATGGCTCTATAAGATCAAACATGGGGTAGATGGAAGAATCAAAAAATACAAGGCAAGGTTCGTAGCCCATGGATTCTCTCAAAAAGAGGGAGAATATTATAATGATATATTTGTTCCTATGGCCTGATATACAACCATTCATTTTATAGTAACCCTTGTTGTAAGTCAGGGATGGACTCTCCATCAAATGGATGTGAAGACAACTTTCTTACATAGTTTGCTATAAGAAGAAGTGTACGTAGAACAACCTTCAGGATTTGAAGTTTATGACAGGAAGACCCATGTATGCCAATTGAAAAAAGCTCTCTATGGATTGAAGCAAGCCCCCCGTGCTTGGTATTCTCATATCGACAGTTACTTGATAAAGTTGGAATTCACAAGGAGAAATTATGATCCAAACTTGTACTTCAAAACAATCCAAGGTATGTGTCTCATTTTGGTTTTATATGTCGATGACTTATTCATGATAGGTGCAAACCCCCTCATTCTAGAATGTAAAAGGAAGTTGGCTTCCGAATTCGAGATGAAAGACCTTGATTTGATGCACTATTTCCTGGGACTAGATGTATGGCAAAAGTCGGTCAAGATTTTCCTTTCACGAGGAAAATATGTTGTGAAACTATTAGAGAGATTTCGCATGGTTGAGTGCAAGTCTTTGCCTACACCTATGGAGATCAATTTCAAGAAGTTGTGTGGAGAGGCTATGAGACCGAACCTAGCAAATCCTTTTAAGCATAGACAATTGGTCGCTACCAAGCATGTATTGAGATATCTACATGGGACTATTAACCTTGGACTGAGATATGTCATTGGAGATGTTAGACTACATGGATATACAGATGCAGATTGGGCTAGCAATGTTGTAGGCAGGAAGAGTACTTATGGATGTTGTTTTAGTCTGAGATCTACCATGATATCATGGATGAGCAGGAAGCAGAAATCCGTAGCCCTTAGAATTGTTGAGGCTGAGTATATTGCAACTAGCCTTGCGAGTTGTGAAGCAGCTTGGTTGAGGAAGCTTCTTGGAGAACTATTTGAGCAAATTCTAGACACGACAGTGATCTATTGCGACAACAAGAGTGGGATTCGTTTGTCAGAGAATCATGTTTTCCACGACAATTCCAAGCATATAGAGATCAGATATCATTTTATCCAAGACGTAGTGCAAAGAGGAGCTGTGAGACTTCTTCACATTTCAACAGATGAGCAGATAGTCGACATCCTCACCAATCCTTTGTCAAAAGGGAAGTTCTTGGTCTTCGAGGAGCGGCTTGGACTAGTTGAGATGACCCTTTCTAATAAGGGTCCTAGTTGATCAAGTACATTGAGTAGCGCTCTTCCCCCCTGGTTGAGCTCTCGTGGTAAGGAATGGAGCTATAGGGCTCCTGCGGATGAGACCTCTAACCGATAGGATGTTGAGACTTGGGATCTCCCCTAGTCAGAGTATGACCCAGTTAGCGTCCTGCCCACTTTGTGGGATAACCTCTCCCATCTAGCCAATGGGTTGAGGGACTTGGGATAGAGTGTGATCCCTACCCCTTGTAGTAGGTGGATCTCGCCCAAGTTCGTGGATGCATGTGTTCTACCGTCTAACTCTTCAGGGTTAAGATGGATGATCAAGGACAATAGGCTAGAGTGTGACCCCTACACTGGGGTAGGTTGGTCTCGCCCATGGTCTTTGGTTCCTAGTGGTAGTTATGGCTCCCCGATGATGATGATGATGATTCTGGGTGGTAGTAGAGTCTCCCCAATGGTGATATAGGCAGGGTGGTAGCTGTAGCTCCCTTGCAGCATTTCTTCATCTTTAGATTCAAGAATGTTCAACATGAGATAAGCAGAGATGGTACATGATGACAGGATGACTTTGCAATCGATGGACAAATATTGACAGATGGAATTCTCCCTAGTTGAGAGGGAGTGTTAAATAATGCAACTAGAGTCAAATTCCACTTTGGACAGCTCATTTAATGGAGATAATGATTGCATTGGATTCCTCTTTTTGAGAGGACCAAAATTGACCTAAAATTCACTCAAATTGGACAAGAAGTGAGTTGTTGAATTAAAGACCACACATGTGCAAATTGTCAATGTCGGTGACACTATTATGTAGGCTCATGAAGCCCCAAAGACATGTCTTTTCACCCATATGGATTCATATAAATTCAAGAGACCTCAAACCTCATTTGGCACTTCATCATCACACAACACATCTTCTCTGTCTTGTTCCTATTGGTTCGTACAGCTCAGAAGTGGAAGATTTCTCTCACATCTGCAAAGGACAGGTGGCTATTTCTGATTGGGACGAATTACAAGGTTGTTGCAGGACATTGACTAGCATTGACTTAGGCATCATTGACATGTTTTGATTGCATTTTTGAGTGAAACCTTTTTGTTCTCACAGTGCACAGCCATTGGTGCTAAATTCAAGGCAATCTACTACTTGACCGAAGCCCTAATCACAGACTTTGACCGCAAGCTACTCTATGTTGACCAAGTTCGATTGCTCCTAATTGCACTGTTTTGGGCTCATTTTGTTCAACTAAGAAAGCCGCATAAATTGCTCCAACACTGAGCTCCTTTGAAGACCATTTGACTATTGTCCTATCTCTGGTTAGGGCACACTTTGACAACAGTTAACTGTTGTTGACTTGAGCAGATTTCAGGTAGATTAGATTTGTCTATAGTTGAGTCCAATTCTCTCTTGAATAGTTGCTTGGCATATTGATATTATTTGGATATTGAAATTGGATAGATGATGTACTCTTTCTCTGTTGAACATTTGAAGACAATCTAATAAGAAGAAGATTTGCAAGGGTTTTCCCCATAGTGGGTTTTTCCCTGGTCATTGACCAAAAGTTGTGTCTCTTGTCTCTTGGTTGTCTTCCATTGTGCATTTATTTAATTGTTCTATCTACTATTGCTCTACTATCATTGGATATTTGAAAAAGTGAAATTGTTAAATTAGATGCTATTTGATATTGTTGAAGTGATAGTTGCAGCATAGAACAAATTGAAGAAAAATTAACAAGGTATTCACAAGTTACATGTTATGGGAGTTTCCAAAGTCATTTTGGCTAGGCAAACAAAAAACTCCGTGCAAAACATTCGTATTGGTCCTCTTATGCAGGATATTCAAGATACGACGCAATCCTTTCAATGGATTTCTTTTAAACATATGGAACTTAATAAGAAGGTCAAAAGTCGACGACCCATCTAAGGAAGCCTTACTTCACCCCTCTAGTTTCTGGATGACCAAAACACTGAATCCAACTATTTCCATCTTCAATGTTTTCCTTTATCTATATAAACATTCCAAAAAATTCTTGAAGAGGTTTCTTTTTTATCCACTAATATCAGCAACAATCATAAAAGTTTTGGAAAACAAATTGTCAGATATTTAATATATGTCTATCTTGTTGTAAAAAAAATCCATATCTTGTAACACGAGGTAAATGGATTCTTTTTATAAAAAAGTAGGCACAATTAAAGCCAGATCAGTCATCAAATGAGATCTCTATGTATATTCACTCTTTACGAATATAAATTTAAAAAACAAAGAAACAAAAACAAAAAACATTGGAAAAAAATTGTAGTACTTTAAGGTTTTTGAATGTTTCTAGCACACCCTGAGGGATTGCAACTGCAGAGAAGTGGGTGTACTATTTGACTGTGGGGCTAATGGGGGATGTGAGCTTATTGGTTGGAGACTGCTGAAGTTTGGTACCTTAACCATATTCATATTTGAAACACCTCGTTTTGGGTAAGTTGTTTCCCTATGGAGTCAAACCCACAGTTCACAGGTGACTCGCTACTGAAAGAATATGAACGTGTGGTCTATGGCAAGTAGAAACATCCGATGTCTACAACTAGTTGGCATCCTTAATCAGATAAATGTTAATTTAAATTCTGATGTAATTAATTATGCAATTATCACTGTTACATATGCATAGCAAATGATGGTTTAGTATGTGCTTATACTCCTGTCCATGAGAGCATTGTATGCTATAATGCATTTAGTGATGCATATCATCCATACAGAAAAACAAAAAAACAAAAAAACAGGTTACAGGGATAACAGGTGCAATAAAACACCCAAGATATAGGGATAACAGGTGCAATAAAACACCCAAGATATAGGGATAACAGGTGCAATAAAACACCCAAGATATAGTTGTGGGGGCGTTACATATGGTATAAGGAAGGCATTTCTTATTAACAACTATGTGCTAAATTTTTTTGTTTATTCCATCGTGTGTTGGATCAGCATGGCTTTCCTCTTGGTGGGCAGCTCAAATGGGAGGGTTTCTCTTTTCACTAAACACTGATGCTCCCTTTCCCGAGTCTAATTGCATCCATACACAAAGCTGCTGCCTGGTCTTGTTTGGCTATTAAGAAGATAGTATCTCCCCAGGATGACTGGGTAAGAAGAAACCAGAGGAAACCCAAAGGTCCGACCTCTTCTGCCATATGTTCTCTTCCTCTGTTGCTAGGTTTTACCACAGCCTATGCCTCTCGAGTTTGAGAATTGACAAAGAGGCAAACTAGTAGTAATGTTAAATTAATCATTAGACAACAACAAATATCCAAGAATATGATCAATGTCAATTACACAAATAATCAAATAACTAAATTTATTATTTCATTAAAATGCACAGAAACGCATTTTTAACACAATATATAAGCAGGGACTTCTCATGACCTTGTATGACTTGTTTGATATAAGTTCTTCCTTTTGAGTGTCCAATTCTGGCCTTTCAAGAAAATCAGACAAAATTTACCAGCTTCTCAAACAACAGAGATGGTAACAGTAGTATACAACGGTCTCAAGCTAGAAGACCTTTCAACCAATGGATTACATAAAAAGGTGCAATGTTCTTAAAAAGAATGACATAATTCTAGATAATGTTCTTAAAAATAATGGCATAAATAGAAAAACTTTATGCTCCGCAAAGCCAGACTTCAAGTTCTGCTGATGACCTCTTTGCAAGACACAACAGTTTGCAAACATTCTGCCTCATATGATATGAGGGCTTGTCCTTTAGCTTACTGTTGGCCTCACAAAGACAACACTGGAAAATGTTCTACTCTTGTTCTTAATTGAAAAAAAAAAAACAGGAAAATGTTCTACTCTTCTTCATTGGAGATTTCAAAGAATATCAGGAGTTGTCCTTTAGCTTATTTTTGGCCTCACAAAGACAACACTGGAAAATGTTCCACTCTGATTTTTAATTTTTTTTTTAAACAACATAGGAAAATGTTCCATTCTGGTTCTTAATTACAAAATCACTGCAACCAGCAATAGTCACTGTCTCATAAGTTCTAAGTTAAAAATTTCAGAGATTTAAGCAATTGCTCCCATGCAAATCAAATAGGCTGCCTGCTTTAGAATTAAAAGCAAATCTTATCCTGAAAACTTGTGACGACACATTAATGAAGGCTAACTTTGGTGGCTACTCAAACATTCCAGTTTAACACGTACTCGTACAATCTCTCTTCATAGTTCATTAGCTCTTACAAATTCGCTTGGCAACCCAGTTTTTTGCATCGGAAGGCACTTTCACAGACCACTATGGTAGAGGTGTTGTCACAAGTAACGCTTAAAGCTATTATATTTTAGTTTTGAAACTTTTTTTAATATAAATAATAACAATAATATGGCTGCATGTCAATCAAATAGATATAAATAAAAATGGAAATATTTTTACATATTGAAAAAGAGAAACTTGATATGCATACATAATATAAAAACTGCAAAATAAATAAATGAACAAAGAAATGCCAGATTTGCAATTAAATAGAAATATGAATGATATCATATTTACATACAAATATTGTTACACTTTATTATTAACACAAATATAAATATCTTAGCCATAATAGATCATTTCAATATTTATATTTCGAGTTTTCAAATATTTATATTTCCATAAATTGTGAGTTTTGAATTTTACGGAGTTGAGTAATTGATCCAAAAATTTAAATCTCAAATAATTTGATCCTTTTCAACACTTGAAAAATCCAAGATTAAAATAAATTTAAGGTGGTGATTCAAAATAGAAAAAGCAATCATAATAATCACAAATGTTACTGGACCGATGTTTTAAAAACCAAACAAACTGAAACCAGAACCAACTGGTTCAGCTGGTTTGAGGATGGCGCAGCCTTTAAACCATTTCAGTGACCAGTTACGTACCAAACTGATCATTTTATTTCGTATCAGCCAGTTGAACCTGTTTCGCTCTGAACAGTCCTGGGCCCACATGACCCGCAGAAAAAAAAAACAATTTCCAAATAGAATAAAATAACAAAACACCCTAAAACCCCATGCCCCACCCCAAACCCTAAAACAATGCTATATAAGGATCCACATTTGCCCTCACACCGGCCATGATTTTGATGCTTCATGACCCTGTATTCTATGATAAGGATCCCATAACCAGCACTGGCCATGAGTTTGTTGCTTCATGATCCTGTATTATATGATAAGGATCCCATAACCAGCACCGGCGATGAGTTTGATACTTCATCATGTTGATGATTGATATGTAGTAGCAGCTGGTAGCATATTGTTTTTGGGATTTCAGAGACTATATAAAGCCTCAGCTGTTTTTTTTCAGACATGTATCGCTGTTTATTTTGTTTCATACATGTATTGCACTCGCTGCCATTTTGCTATATTCATCACCTTTACGTTGTATATATATGAGCAGTATGAGCTCAGTGTCATTCATCATATTTACGTTACGTTGTATACGTATTGAGCAGTATGCACTCAATGCCATTTTAGCAGCAGCCTGTAGCATATTGTTTTGAGATTCCAGACACCATTTAGAGCCTCGCTATTTATTTTGTTTCAGACATGAATTGCACTGTATTGCACTCCCTGCCATTTTGCTATATTCATCACCTTTACGTTGTATATATATATGAGCAGCATGCACTCAGTGCCATTTTACTATATTCACCTTTACATTGCATATATATGAGCAGTATAGTATATACACCATCAGATTTTACATATTTAGTCTCTAATGGTTTAGATTTAGATTGATGTCCATGGGTATATATATATATATATGAGTCTGGTATGATACTCAACGATTTCGAGTCCAATTCGGACTTTTAAAACATTGAGCACAGCTCCTCAATTACTTTTGCATCTTCTGATGAAGGGAGTTGACAATCCCCAAAGATTCGTTCAATGGGATAATGCAATCCAAGTGCCCAGAAAACAGAGAGGAAAAGCCAGAAAGTAACCGAACCATTAGCATGGGGAACGTTACAGAGTGCTCCTTTGGGGCTCACTGATTTCTTTATTCTAGTAACATACTCCACTATGTTTTGCATTTTACAATAACCACTTATGAGAGAAAAACATAATCTGAAATGTCATTCAACTCTCATAATCTGAAATGCCATTTAACTTCCTACAACTTAACAGGTATCTACTATTCAGTTCATCGTTATATATTAAAAAAAAAAAACTTCATAAAGGAAATACAAATGAATTGTTTACATTATCAGGTCAACTGTCTTAAGCGTATCTGTCAAATGGAAACTATTTAAGCTCTTCACTATTCAAGAAGTGAATGTACCCCTCCCCAGGTCACAACTGTCAAATTCTATAGGCCTATCAGAGTAAAGATAGACAAACAAGCTCCTTCAATTTCTACTCCACATAGTACGCAAGTCTCCGGAGGTTCATCCTCCTGATTTTATCTGCCTTCTTGGATGGTTTCTTGACCGGCTGATTTAAAACCCCTGCATCAGCTTCGTCATGGAACCATCCGACTGACTTCTGGGCCGAATACATGAGCTGCGAAAAGCCTGTTCCAGAAAACAAATTAGGTCAGATACTCTAGACAGACTTCAGTTTAAATTATAAAATGTCATGTTACAAAGAGAAAATCACCGCCTTGATAAACAGCTGTGAAACTCAAATAAACATTTGTGAGACACAGAAATTAAAAAATAAAAAAGATAAAAAAACCTTCTATACATTTATCTAGATTCTAAACTGAAAGATCGGAAGATGTACCACTACTAAAAAACCTGGGAGACAAATTGGCAAACAATGTATTAGTAATGAGATCAAGAATGAACACCTACTTCGAACTACTGTCTACAGCAACATATTCTCTAAATTTAGGACAAGCAAAACAACTCTTTATTTCCAATTCCGACAAACATTAACAACTGAGAAAAACTATGTTGCACTGTATTTTGGGAATAGGGGGGACTCAGTTTCCAGGGATGACTGAAAGGAACTCCCAAATTTCATCAAAGGCAGACAGGGATGGCAAATATTAATTTTTTTAATAAAATATTAAAAAATCGAAAAGAGAGATAATAAAACTTTATCAAATTAGCAACACTTAATTTATGGGTCCAAATGGCCTTGTCTGTGTGAATATTAGAACCCTGAAAACTAAATAGGGTCCAAGTACCTATCAAATGTGGGAGCCAAAACTGTTGTGATTATGCTTCGTTACAATAAACATACTACATGGAATGCAGGCACGCACTGCATAGATAATATTTGTCATGGTCTGAATGTTGAACCCAACAAGATAAAGAATTTACCTTTTTGGATAATAGTGCCACATGAGCAGTGGTTTAGATAGGGGCATCCAACATCTCCAAATCCAGAAAAGACACCTCCCATAGAGATATATACAGGATGTGGGGAAATTCCACCACATCCTCAGGGGCATCCCTTCTAAACAGCGAGTTCCCCTTGTCCAAGTCCCCAGAGGCAGGGATAGGCAAGGGATATCCAGGGGTGGGAAAAACTCCCCATGCTACACTAGAAAAACTTAATGAACTAGGGTAGGTAATAACAGAGATTACAGATTTCTAAGCATGATGAAGAAACAATTAACATGGGGGACTCGTCCCCATGCTACACTAGAAAAAAAACTCAATGAAATATGGTAAGTAATAACAGAGATTAGAGATTTCTTGGCAAAAAGTAAGAAACAATTAACTAAACCTACTAGTTACCTCCTACAGACATCAGTCAGATTGGACGTTAAAAAGTTGTAAAATATGAAGAAGAAGCAGAAGAAATTACTCATGAAAAGCAACCTCTAGAAAACAAGTTCTCCTAGTATATTTTCTCAACCCACAAGGTATAACAAATTAGTTTCCATCCATTGTTGAAAAACTTGTCTAGGCAAATAAACCAGTACAGCCAGAGTGTAAGGGTGCACCTAAGACTCGAACAAAAACTTGGCAATAGAAATTATTCAAAATGAGGGGTTTTCTTTTCTCTTTGGCCTTTAATTTTTGACGATGGTCAGCTTTTTTTTCCATCTGCCTAGCAAGTAACCCACAAATACTTGCAGGTCTGACACTTCACAATTCAAACTGGGGACCAAGTTAACTTAGACTTGCAGCAGTACTGAGCTGAGTTCGACACGAGAGCACTTAAAAGACTCCACGAGTTTTCAACTCTCATTAATAGAGATTCTGTGCTCTTTCTGTCAACATGACACTATTGTGAAACTTCCAAGATCTGAATCATTGCTGGCCCAGTGATTGGCTAACACAAGAGTGCCACTGTCACTTGCAAGAATAAAACTTGAGACTTGTGACCAGTGAATTCCCCACTTTGCCATTAAACCATGGACCCATGTCCCAGTGTTTGTGTTTTACGATAAAGAAAAACTCATAGCAGAGACAACATGATCTTCTGGTTTATGATCCATCTAGGGCATCAAAGCAATCAAAGCCAAATGGGCATTCATGCCACGTTGGCAGGATAATCATGACAACCATTCAGAAAAAACAATTTTGGGGAAGTTTCTTTGTTTTGCTTTGTTAGTTTAGCTTCTCACTGGGGTTCTCTGAGTTCGATGGAAGGAGAAAGGATAGAGAGAGAAGAAAAGTCACGGGCACAACAGGATACAGACCAGAACAGCGCATGTAAATCTTGCTGCCAATACTAGAGTGCAAAACAACTGTACTCATCTGTAACAAAACTCTGTATAGAAATTTCCCAGTGAATAAAGCCACACTCTTCCTTCTCAAAATAGTTTTGAACTTTTGTGTAATAAATCTCACTGGTAATATCTTGCTTCCTATATTTTCTTACTTCCCTAAATGCTAAATGTAAACCGACTGAAATGTCCCTGTTTTGGGCATCCTCATAGCTCTCTGTTAGTAGCTTTGGTTTCTTTGCTGTAATTGTCATTAGAAGGTATCCAAAGACTCTTCTGATCTACTGTGTTTTTCTAATTTCTCTGGCATGAACTGTGTATATAAATCGATCTGCCCTGTTTTCTGGGTATTACTTTAATACTGACTAGCAGTTTGGTCCCCTGTTAATGTCTCTGTGTTGGCAGGTGACAGAGCAGGTCATTTGATATCAGAGTGCTATACAATCCTGGAAGTGGATGATTAAAACCAGACAATAGTATCACTTGGAGAAGAGTGAAGACGAACCTTTCAACAAATTGATGGGCAGATGCATACAGAAAAACTGAATAACAGATTAAGGCAGCTTGAGGCTTATTTCAGTTGTCAGGGACATTCTGATGTGCAAAAGATTACCTTTGCATGTTTGAAAATGTCAAAGCATGCCCTCCTGTGGTGGGAAAGCTATTGCTAGAATTTGTAACAGCAAAAGAAAGCACTTATTATGTATTATAACGAGTTCAAAGTTTTGCTGAGAAGGAAATTATAGCCAGCCAGGTGTGAAAGGGAGGAGAAAATCCAGAGGCAGTGTCTTAGATAGCGTCACAGGCAGCTTGTCCAAGATTACACTGACGAGTTCCAAAAAGCAAGCTATCATACTGAGTATTTTGGAAGATGAAGCCAGCGTGGTTATGAAATACATTGGAGTTATTCACTGTTACATTCGACAAGAGCTGGCCTTGCTCAAGGTTCACAGCCTTGATTGGGCTTGTACAGAGATAGTGTAATGAAGCCAAAAGCAAATGAGGTGCTGTGATTAGAGGGAGCTCCAGAGAACCAATGAGAGAAATGAATGAACAAAAACAGACCATGAAAGGTAAAAGGTTGCTAGTACCGTACAAAGGATGGATGAAGAACAGAATGATGAATGTAAGGCAAAAGAATGGACCATTGCAAAAGACATGGGCATACCAAGGACCAATGTTGGGAGTTACATCCAGAACTGATTCCCAAGAATCGGGAAAGAAAAAAATTCCCTGTGATGAAATGTGCTCCAATGGACAAACAAGAAGTCGGAGGAACAGGAAGATGGATGAAAACTGAACCTTATGGATCAGCCTCGCCCTGAGCGAAAAAATGAAAGCAAAAACGTCTTCTTTGTGAAGGGTCAGTTAAAAAGTCCATTACTTACAGCCCAGTAGCCAGAAAAATCTGATATCTGAAGCTTTTGAGCAGCAATTGGGTTTATCAACGGAGGCACATCCAAAACCTTACCCATTTGGTTGGCTGCATAAAGACATGGACCTCAAGGTCACAAGAAAATACAAGTTTGACTTCACCATCTCTGCCCAATCAATTAATGAAATCATTTGTGATGTAGTTCTGCTTGATGTCAGTGAGATAGTGATGGGCATTGGGGAGTCCTTACTTATGTGACTGAGATGATATTTTCTATAGAAGACCAGATAAGTGTATGCTGCTCAAGCTCTATCTCATTAAATCTTACTTGGGTAAAGAAAATATATCCTCGCTTCGGGCGACCCAAATGAATCCATAATCCAGCAAAAGGTTCATTTTGACAATATTAAGGCCCAAGGTGGAAAAAAGGAGTGCCGAACAAGTAAATCAGAATTTTGATAGGTGGGCAAAGGAATCAGCTAAAGGACCTTCTGTCGCAGTCTAAGGAGGTGGGTCTTGAGCCAAAAGGGGTACAGATTGAAAAGCCAGTTCAGCATTAAATTCAGCTATTGCCGGAGGCAATCCTGCCCAACTTAGAGCCAGAGCCAAGTGTATTTCTTTGCATGTCACTTGTTTTATCTTTTGAAATAATCATGTGCTTGGCTCGCTTTCAACATTAAGAATGTAAGACAATGGTCGCTGCTCATGAAAACCGTAGGCCCATCTTGGCAGCATTGCAACAAATAGAAACAGGTGAGAATGCACATGAAGTGAATGATTATTGTACAATTCTGATAAGCTATGCACCCTGAGAGAAGAAGCTAGAGGCTGGAGTTCACTTGCTGCCAGAGGCCCATACTTCAAAAGTCGCTGGCCACTTTGGTGTATAAGGAAAACGCAGGCAAAACCTGCAAGGGAATGTGTATTGGCCAAGAATGCAGGCAGAGGCCACCAAGTTTAACCAGGGTTGTGCACTGTGCAGCACCAAAAATTCAGCAAATGTCGGGGCTGCACATTCCCTTCTAGTGCCTTCAAGGCCTTGGGAAATTATACCTATGGACTTTCTTGGTGGGCTGTCCAAAACCAAAACTTGCGACAGAAGTCTACCATACCTGCAGCATTGTTACAACTGGGCCATTCATGGCTGAACCAGCAAATCGCCTTTTCAAACCTTGCTTGGGATTCCTGCCCCAAACTCCACTTAATATAGTGTTACAAAGTATGAAAGAGCGGAAGGTAGCAGGTCCAGTAATGATTAGCTTAGTGCTGTTACATTCATAGAATGAGCTCAAGAACTTTATTCTCAACTGCAGGCCAGGTTGCAAGAGGTTCAAGCACGGTATACCCGGAGGAAGATAGCACTTCCAAATTTCCAGGCTGAGTTGAGGAACAGTAAAACGAAGCCTAAGGAGCCCAGGGACCAGATCTATTCGTGAGGGTAAGTTGATGGAGACCATCAAACTACCAGGGGCAAGGCCCGATCCATCTAGGACGTCAATGCAATCAGAACCACGTGTGCATTCAAGCCAGGTTGCAGTAGAGTCACCAAAAACAATTGGTAAAAAACACAGTCCTGGGGAAGTTTCGATGTTTTGCTTTGTTAGTTTATCTTTTTCCATTGGGATTCACTGAGTTCCCTGGAAGGAGAAATAGGGCAGGGGATACAGAAAGAAGCCAGAGCAGAGAATAAAGGTCACAGACACAACAAGACAAATATGTAAACTTTGCATAGTATTCTCCCGTTGAATAACTAAACACTCTTCTACTAAAATTTGTTTTCTGTGTAGTAAATTTTGCTGGCAATAACTTGCTTACCCTGTTTTATTATTATTATTTCCATGGCATGTTCTGGGCAAAGTTTAAACCAACCGATATGCCCCTCTTTCTGAGCACCTTCGAAGCTCTCTGTTAGTAGATTAGTTTTCTTTGCCGTAATTGTCATTAGCAGAAACTAAATATTCTGCCGATTTACTATGTTGATTTCTCTGGCAAAATCTATGTATATAAATGGATCTGTCCTGTTTTCTGGGCATTTTAGCAGTTTGGTCCCCAATAACACTCTCAGTCCTATCAGGTGCCAGGAGGACATCATTTTAGCAGAGTTGGTGACGGTTTCATAAAACGACCAAGTTTATATGAGATGCATAAATCTTTCCTACTTTTAAGGAGACGCCTGAGGGTCTGTACAGCTCTGTAGAGCAATGGAATCAAAAAGACAAGTCGTCAATGAAAATCCCTCTCTTCCCATAAACAAGTGATCTCATACATACACAAACAAGGAACTTCATACAATATAATGATGTCTCCATTAAACAAGGATATCATACAATATGGTGTCTCCCTCAAACAAGGATATCATACAATATGGTGTCTCCCTCAAACAAGGGATCTCATACATACCCAAATACACAAGGGATCTCATACATATACAAATACACAAACAAGGGATTTCATACAATATGGTTTCTGCATCAATACAATATGGTGTCTGGCTACACCTAACTAAATTAGATGATTATCATTATTATTAAAATAAATATGATAGATGTAGATGGTGTCTGACTACACCGGACTAAATTAGATAATTATCATTATTATTAAAATAAATATGATAAATGTAAAGAAGTAATTCATAAAATTACAAAATCCAAGCTCCCTGAGCTAGCTATAATGGTTGGGTGCTTTTAGCCTCATACAGGAGTTCTAGGGTTTGAACCTAGACTTGTCACAGAGCTAGTTCTAGCGATCTAGTGATTGAGTGAACCTCGTGCAGGAGTTCTAAGGTTGATCCTGGACTTGGCTTGGCAAGCTGATTGTGTTACGTGCCTCAATCAATGAGCTGATTTTGTTACATGTCTCACTCAATGGCATCATTAAAAAAAACCCAATTTACGCTGAATACCATTCGCAAGATGTGGGAAAGTGCTAAGGATTTCCCCCAATATTTTCTTGGGAAAAAATATTGCATGGTTCAGTCTGATCTCCTAATTTTTTGTGCTAATATCTTAACAATATTGACAAATTCAATTTCCTAATATAACCAGTAAAACAAAACAGCCACTAAAATGCCTTTCAGCTAGGTTTTGCCAGAAAGGTCACGAGTTCAATTCACGGGGATCACCATTTATCATAGAACCGCAAATCATGGAGCTAGATAATGGGGTAACTTAGATCAGAAAACATGCTAAAAAAATGGAGGGTTTTACAGATCTAGAAATTCACAGTATGTAACTACCTTCCTTCATGGCCTTGGGGTCGTAATTCTTCTCCCGGACCTCATGCAGCGTGGCGGAGAGCTTCCAGTAGAGAGGCCGACCAACATAAAATGCTAAGACGCAGATCAATATGAACAGGGCCAGGCGTAAGCCCATTCTAGTCACTTGGCTTGCCATTAAAATAAAAGTTTCTTCTGACGCTGTAAATCTTTCACACTCTTTGCATCTCAATACCACACTCACTGACTCCTGTAGCCATTTTTTAACCCTTTTTATTCCATTTAAATTAATTTACCGGACTTTTAATTTTAACTATTATTATCTTATTTAGAGTGAACTGTCACCATTTTCAACTCTTTGAATTTAATTATTATTATCTTATTTGTGGATTCCTTCCCACTTAGGGAAGGTTCAAACTGAAATTTCTTAACTTGGGACCCAAATGGAGATTGTCCAAATTCCACGTGGCAATGTGCCACGATTCCGATAGATTCATACAACGTCTTCCATCCTTGTATACGTGGTTGTAGTCCTTAGATGAAAAGGACTTAAGTAGGCCAACCGTCTCTCTCAGAAAGCTACGTAATTACATTAAATTTGACACGTCACAGATAGAACCTCGCTTGTCAATTTCTACCATGGATGGATGGTGACATGTCATGAGCAGTGGGGATATTTAGTGTCTGCATGTACCATAAGTGATGAAGAGGATTGGGTAGCTTAAGTGGTTGACATGTCGGGATTTGAGGGATAGAATTGACGTGGTGCGTCTTCGTGGTACGTTTCAATATATTGAATACCTTAATTTGTTGTTTATTGAAATTGTTTTTTAATTATTATAATTATGTTATTGGTGTCATTTTTATATATTAATTTGGAGTATAAGAATGGAAAATATTGTTGTTGGCATATATCAACCACATTTACTAATGTGATTGTGCTAGTTGACGGTCGGCATTCATGGGGTGGATTTGTTGACCATAGTTGACTATGGTCAAAATGGTTGGCAAACATTGACCACGATTGACAATGATTGACCACATTTGGCAAAGTTGACCATGGTTGACAATCGTTGACTACAATTACAATGGTTGGCTTTGATTGATTATGGTCAACATTAGTTGACTAGGGGATTATGGTTAAGAAGATAGAATGTGGTGAACTAGGGCCTAAGACTAGAGGTTAGAATGGGGTGGACTAGAGGTTAAGGGATAGAATGTGGTGGACAATGAATATGGAAGACCAAGTTGACCATGGTTGCCTATGTTGACCATCATTGACCATGGTTAACATTGGTTGTCTATGGTTCACCATGGTTGAATAGTTGATCATTATTGACCATGGTTGACAATGGTTGGTCATGTTTACCATGGTTGAGCAAAGATAGATTAAGGTGAACTAAGGGTGACCATACATGTTGAGTATGAATTACCATGGGGACTATAGTTGACAATAATTAGTCATGGTTGACAATGGAGGCCATAGTTGACAATGATTTGTCATGGTTTACCATGACCAAAATTGAACATGGTTCACTAGGTTTGATCATTTAACCATAATCAATATAGAGTTAATATCAAATATTAAATATTATTATTATTAGTCAACCTTATCACTATTAATGTTATTATTATTAAACAATTTTAAACTTTGATTATCACTAAGTAAGGTTGACCATGGTTGACTTTATTAACCATGGTTGGCTATAGTTCAATTTGGTCAAGTAAGGTTTACTGAGGATGACAATAGGTGAACAAGGTTGACTATGGCAAACATATGGCTAATTGAGTTTGACCACAGTTGACTATTTAAACATTAACTATTTAGGTTGACTATGTCATCACGGTGTAACATTGTTATTTCTTTGTCATAGTGCGACATCATTTTTTTATTCGTGACATTGTGATATTGATTTCAGTTTGTCATATTGTGATGTCGGTTTTTCTTTGTCATATTGCGACCTAAAATTTTGTTTGTCATAATGTAACATTGGGGAGGGTGCTTGCCACCCCACCAATCCCTATGACAATTAAGGTGAGGGTGGTGTGGCACACCTCCACCATGCAGAAGAGTGTGTGACAATTAATTATCGAATGTGCAATAGGGCTAAATCTTTTCAAGGGTTGTAGTATGACGAGATGGTGCGAAGAGGAGTTCAGAGGGTCTGTTAGAGGTTGGGACTTCGACCCAATGACTCAGTGTATGGTGATGGTGTGTGCCTTTATTAGGTCTGTTCGACATTAACGAGGTCTAGTAACGATTCATGGGTCAAGGAGCATCTTGGTCGTCGAGGTGCAGAGTACAGGTTGCTTTGGCCTCTGGTGCATCTCAATTGGGACCCTAGGATTTGGCCTGCTCTACACGTAGGTCTGCAGTCAAGTTCGGTCTGCTCTGAGCTAGACATGATCCGCGATTTTGTGGACTAGAAATGGAGCTACCTTTAGGAGTTTTAGCGTCAACATAAGGTAATGTGGATATTTTCTCTGGTTTAGTCTACATTAATAATCGTTGAAGCATCTAGTTGATTTTTCTCAGCTTTGAGGGTCATCTATGGTTGTAATGGTGGTTGTGGTATTTGTGGTTTTGGGGTGTTGTGTTTGTTTTGCGGCCCTCGAGTCTCACTTGTGTTAATGTTCTTGGGGTGGTGCGACCTAAAAAGAAAGGTGTTGTTTGATATTTATTCAACCTAGCATTTATGGAAGGGTTGGTGTTTGGAGGGGTCTATTTATTGCCTTTAATGGTTCTAAGGTCTTCAATTTTTTTCCTGCATATGGTTGTTTGGTCTATTGTATTGGCTCAGCCTTTGGGGTTTGTGGTTTGACAAGAATAGTTTTCGTTGGGGACCTATGTTTGCCTTGTTGTATTGGCACAGTCAAAGGGGTTTATGGTCCTATTGGAATAGTTTTCATCTGGAGTGAGTATTTTCTTTGCTTTATTAGCATGACCGTTGAGGTTTGTGGTCCAACCAAATTTGTTTGTGCTTGTCCTGTAGTCGTCCTAAGTTCATTGCATTTTGATTTGCAAAGGAATTCATTATGCCACATCAATGCGACAAGGTAAGAATGAGGCCAGGGGTGTGAGGGTAGTATAGTTAGTCTCACCATGAGGATCTTAACTAGGGCGAGGTGGTAGACCACAATCTTGTCAACCCTCTTGGCCTTCATGATCCTAACCCCTGAGAAGGTAACCTTGGAAGGTAGCTCCATCAACTCAAAATGCTCCTAGAACAGCTAAGTAAGGACCGACACAAGGATGAGAATGTGGTCATTTCCTTCATGAATGACCTCCAGCAAAATGGTGGCACATGCAGCACAGATTAGTGAGTCTCCAAAGAGGAAAATGGCATCTTCAGGATAAGTTAGACCACATGGAAGGTAGCTTGGCCCACATGGAGAAGCATGTCCATTGTAAGTTTTGGTCTCTGTTGACACCTAGTTTAGGACCAGACAACCAAACTTGGTAACATCCTTTGAGGTATAATGAGTCTTGGTTGCATTCTAATTTTGTTGGTCTTTTGTTGTTATGTGCCTTATAGTTTTTTACTATCAAGGCATCGTTGGCGTGTGTTGTATTTATGGGTAATTACCTAGTGACCAATAAATCTAGTAAGAGAGAGGTCAACAAGATTTTGGCAAAATATATTCCACGATGTAATCTTTGTCTGAATAAACAAAAAAAAAAAACAAAACAAAAATCCTGATTCACATAAGAAAAATATTAAATCTTATTAAATATAAATAATAACCCTGATTCAAAAACCTTAATATTAATATCATTATTAAACATTAATAATAATAATAATAATAATAAACTTTAAATCTTTAAAATATATATATATATATAAAACAAGTATATATGAGAAACATAAATTTACTATCAATACTATGTGCATCCATCTTGTCATTTGCAAGAATTGAATTTAGGTGGGGAAGATTCCATTTCTTCTTTCCAAACACGTGATAACCTCAATTAACTTTTAAATATAAAACCTTATTGAAATTAATTAATAAACTTTATTATTAAAAAAATTTGATCTTATTATACTTGTGAATGATAGTTTTTCATTGACTTGCTATTAGTTTTGCTTTGACTAATAAAAATTAATATCTATCCAAAGTTTAACATTATGAAATTAAATTTATTATTTTTAAATAAAATTTATTTCTATTTATCTCAAATATGATTGGTTGAAATGTCTCCTCTCTTATTGTATAATGATGGCAAGAATTGATTTTTGTGTACTCTATTATTAATTGCTATGTAATATATCACTATGTACAATAAATATAAATAATTGGAAAAATATCATTATATATTAATTATTTTGTACCATAAACACAAACGGTTTGTAATTAAATTCAAAAATTCCATTTTCTCATTGGTGTAAAGTATTGAATAGACCATTTTTATGGGTTTTATTTTTTAATTTAAAAAATATAAATTTGAAAAAATATCTAAGAATAAGATGTGTACAATTTGTACAACTCTCATTATATCAATCTATACTCTAATGACATGACATTTGTACTATAATATGAGCATTATATATATATATATAATTGCCATCATACAATATTAAATAATTAATTATTAACTTGTTATCATTATCTTCCAAAAAAATGTTTAATTATATTTTAAAAATTAATAAAAAACAAATATTCATGTAACTCATTTTACAATTTTATTATTGTTCGGAGTACATACAACACATCATAATATTAAAATATTTTATTAATCTAAGCAGCAGGCGGCCTTGTTAATATTAATATCGATATTATTAAACAATTTTAAATATTGATATCAGTACTATTAAACAATTTTATAAATAAAAACTTAGTGAAACTTATTAATAAAATTTAATTTTAATATGATTAATAAACCTTATTATTAAACTTTATTAAAACCTTATTAATATTGATATCAATATTATTAAATAATTTCAACCCTTATAAATAAAAGTTCATTGAACCCTATTAATATTAGTAAATGTATTTTAAACCATATTAATATTATTAAACATTGATTATGGGTTAGCATGTTTTATTCATGGGTGAACATGGTTTGACAAACTTGACCATAGTTTTCTATGATAGATTATGGTTGTCTATATTGATAATGGATGGCTACAATTGACCATGTTTTACCATGGTGATCTAGGCTGAACATATTTGACCATATTAACCATGTTGCCCATGTTGAACATGGGTTGACCATGGTTTTCAAAGGTTGATTATGGTGATTGGTTTACCAAAGATGAACATGATTGACAATGGTTGACCTAGGTTTCCCATGGTTAAACATGATTGACCATGGTTTATGATGGTCAACCATGCTAACTAGAGCCAACTATGGTTGAAATGGTTGACCATGGTGACCATAGTTAACTATGGCCAATCATAGTTAACCATAGTCAACCATGGTGACAATAGTTGATGATGGTTGACCATGGTTAGAGTATGGTTATCCATGTGTGACTATTGTTAAACATTTTTTATTATGTTTTGACTAAGGTTAACAATTGTTTGACTATGGTTGACCATGGTTGACTATGGTTGTCAATGTTCACCCTATTTAAACATTGTTGACTATGTTTTGACTATGAATGACTATGGTTAACACTTGTTTGACTATGATTGATCATGATTGACTATAGTTGTTTGTGTTCACCATGTTTGAACATCGTTGACTGTGTTTTGATTATGAATGACTATTTTTGATCATGATTGACTATGGTTGAACATGGTTTGACTATGATTTACCATTGTTGATTGTGGTTGACATTAGTTGACTATGGCTGGAAATGGTTGACCTAGTAAACCTATGTCAACATAAGTCAACCTAGGTTAACGTACTAAACCTAATTTACTTAGTTCAACCTAATAAACCTAGTAAACCATGGTTAAGATAGTAAACATAGGTCAACCAAGTTATGTAGGTCAACCTAATAAACCTAGGTAAACTTACTAAAGCTAGTAAACACAGGTAAACCTAATAAATTTATAAACCATAGTCAACTTAATAAACCTAGCTCAACCTAGTAGACCTAATAAACCTTAGTCAACCTAGTTAACATGGGTCAACATAGTCAACCTAGTAAATCTATTAAACTTGGTAAATGTAGGTCAACCTAATAAATATAGTAAACCTATTGAACTGTAACATAACCCTTTACTATCCTTAGCCCATACTAAAGGTAGAAGGAGGCAGTTGCTATGATGGCCCAACCTCTAGATTCCAAAGTTCAGTTATCGAAATGGGGTCATAAACTTTTTTTTTTCTTTTTTTTCAAACTTCTGAAAACCCAGAATAAACAATGTCATTGTGTTTGTCTCATGAAGAGCTCTCTGACAATATAATATTTACCTTAATATGATATACTAATCAAAAGATATGATCATGTAAAGAATTAGCCAAAACTCTCTGCCACATCATCAACATCTCCACGTGTCACCCAGTGCAACGACTACATGGAAAGCTTGTCACCATAAACAATCCACGCGGAAAGGTCACTCTTCCCATATAGTCAGTAGGTGAGAAGTCGAGCAGTGAACCCACTCAACAAATTGCGAAAAGCGAAACTTGCACCAAGGCCCAACCCAGACTTGGTCGACCTCACCCTGGTCGGTCCCACCCGAGTTGCTTGATTTAATTCTTTGAGTTGGGATGACTTCCCTCCCGAAATCTCGCCTTTTTTGGCCGACTAACTGACCCCTGAACTGGCGAATCCCACCAGATACCTTTAACCTATTTACAACGTCTTCAACACTTTGAAAATTTTGTTAATTTGTTCTTGATGTTCACCCATGCCTGAATCTAATTTTAGTTTTTCCATTTGTTAAATAAAATGAACTCCATGATTCTATGATCTCATCCTGACCATGGATCATTGTGCCCAAACCATCATTGAGGCATTTTGAAATTGCATGGATAATTTATGCAGAGTCCAATGGAATACATCACAAAATTTAGGTTGATTAATGTGCTTGGAAGATACACAGAGAATTTGCATTTGAGTGCACTTTGCAGAATTACAGGGAGATCAATCTAGCATCCCACTTACCACACATATATAAATATATATGCATTTTCCTTTTAATTCCCAACAACTCACACATACACAGCGTATAAAGGAACTATTGGCAATTCAGGCCAGCAAGCCATGTGCATCAAATTTGAATAAGACAGACACATAAATTCACGTATCTCTTATAATTAGGCCATATAATTATCTCTCAACATAACATGACTAGGCAAGGTTAGTCGAAGATGACCCAACCAATCAACTTACTTCGATTAGATAAGACTAATTGAAACAACCCAAACTAGTAAACTTACCTCGACTAGATAAGATCAATCAAATGACCCAAACTAGTCGACTTACCTTGACTAACAAGACCAGTTGAATGACCCAAACCAATCGACTTACCTCAACTAACAAGAGCAGTTGAACAACCCAAATCATTCAATTTACTTCAACTAACAAGACTAGTCGAATGACCATACCAGTTGACTTACCTCGATTAACAAGACTAGTAGAACGACTCAAACCAGTGGACTTACCTCGACTAACAAGACCAGTTGAATGACTTAAACTGTTCAACTTACTTTGACTAACAAGACTAGTCGAACAACTCATATTAGTCAACTTTCTTAGATTAACAAGACCAAAGGAACAACTCAAACCAATCTACTTACCTTGACTAGACAAGATCAGTCACAACCTCTATCTAGGTCGACAATCACACTAAACAACGCTCTCAAACCATACAAGAATTAACCATTCCTCATCAGTTGCACAAAGTTAGCATTATATATTTACATCAAAGTTAACATTCGTCGGCATAACATAGGCATTGAACCAACATAGGAATTTAACTCATTCCTCAAAGAATAAATTAGAAGCCAACATTCTCAATCTTATGGGAAACAACATTCCATCCATTCAAAATGGTATTAAAATAGCCTAGTAAATATTGTTATAACATTCTTTGGCACATAAGGCATAAGAAACATTTATCTTACAATGAAATATTTCGCAATTGAGATTGGGACCCTAACTCTCCACCTAATCTTAGACAAGTTGCAACCAAATATTTATTGTAGTTATCACCCCTGAGCCAGATTCCGGAGTTTGAGGTGCAGTGCTTTCAGAGCAGAAAACTGATGATATAAACTAATACAGGGTGTTCCAAGGCTACACTTCCTTCACCCACCATCTATCAAATTATTCAAATAAAGACATCGAACCACCTCACTCGCATACAACCATCATCTACCTACAAAATTAAACCAATATCATCAACTGAAATAGGATGTCTTAAGGCTACACTACCTTCACCCACCAATTATTCAACAATCTCACATAAGGCAGGGAAGACTTCCTTTTATACAAAGGGACTTACAATACAACATCCCAACATATTTAGGTATTTAGACATATATAGTCTCAATTCATATGTGGAGAGAGAGATAAGGTTAATGGTAAGGAGGTTTTATCAGTTGTGTTAGTTTGAAGGAATACGAGTGCACTCTCTAGTAGCTTCTCAGTGGAACTTCCACCTACGTTCTCAACCCAACCCAACTACCATAACATGTTATTAGCCCAGTAGCCCTAGGTGACCACCACGTTGAAGTTGTCAGCCAACACAGTCCCTGATGGGTTTATCAGCCCTATAAGGCACAACCATTATTGAGTGATTATCAGCTGACAAGCCTCTTAGGTTTCTTAACTGGACTATCATCTAAAGCTACTCTGTGATTATCAACTAGTAAGCCTCATGGGTTCTCAGTTGTGCTATCATTAAAGCTTCTTTGTGATTATCAGCTAGCAAGCCTTATGGGTTTCTCATTTGTGCTATCATCAGAGCTTCTCTATGATTCTCAACCAGACAACCTCATGGGTTTCTCATTTGTGTTATCATCAAAGCTTCTCTTCTCCCTGAATTCTCTTAGTACTCATATTCTTCTCTTCCCTCTTAGCAAATAAACTTGATCACTAGGAGCCTCTCGACATCCCTCTTTTCCTGTTCCCTACGATGATTCAGTCCATCCTCAATCGTGAATGAAAATCTCCCCTTTTGCCTGCACACTTTGATAGGCTAACCATCCATCTTCGCGAGGATCACACAACCCATCCTTTCCTTCAATTTATTGTCCTTTCTTACTTATGGTTATGCCCAAAAGATAGATGGGCATGCATTTTATGTTTTAGTTAATTTATTACATAGTCAACTCATTTAAAACCACTCAACCAACTCATGATTGATATTTAAAATAATTGATTCCTCAAAGAATCTCCCTCCTCAAGCAATGGAATCTATGTCCCTTTCTCTCAACCATTTTAATATATGGTTACATAATTATAAGAAATTATTTTCAATATTTACAAGTGGAATTAACTCGCAGGGAATGTCACATGAACCTAGTTCAACATATTCAACTTAGGTCAATGTAGTAAATCTACTAGGCCTAGTAATCCTAGGTCAACCTAATAAACTTAGTGAACTTACACTAACCTAATAAACCTATCAAACCGAAGTCACCCTAGTAGACCTAGGTCAACCTAGTAAATTTAGTAAACCTAGGTCAACTTAGTAAACCTAATAAACTTAGGTCAACCTGGTAAACCTAGTTTGGCTATGGTTGACCTAGTAAATCTAAGTCAACCTAGCTGACTATGGTTGACCATGGTTGACCTGGTAAACCTAAGTCAACCTAGTAACCTAGGTTAACCTAATAAACATAGGTCAACCTAGTAAACCTAGGTCAACCTAGTAAACGCAGGTCAATTGAGTAAAGGTAGGTCAACCTAGTAAACTTGGTAAACCTTTTTTAGATAATGATGATGTTTATTGTTAGTCAAATTGTGACGAAATTTGTTGTTCATCACATTGCAACGACATTCCTTCTTTGTCACATTTCAATGTCATCATATTGCAATGTCATTTGTTGATTGTCACATTATGACATGTTTATTGTTCATCATGTTGCAATGTCATTTTGTGTTCATTAAATTACAACATTGTTTCTTGTTCATCTCATTGCAACATCATTGTTTTGTCCAATTATGGTAGTGTTCGTTGCTAATCATTTTACAACTTTGTTGTTTGTCACATTATGAAGCTATTTATTGTTTATCACGTTCCAATGTTGATTATTGTTCATCACATTGAAATATTGTTTGTTGTTTGTCACAATAGGAACAATATTAAAGCCAATGCCCATGATGACTATGGTTCCCCATGGCACCCATGTTAACTATGGATGACCTTGATTCTCGTGTTAACCAGGTTAACCATAGCTAACCATAGTCAACCATAGGTGACATGTGCTATTCTATAAATAAATATATAGTTAGTATGTAATCAATGTGCTAATGTGTATCCTCGAGCGAGGTGCAAAATAGTTGGAGGCCTGCTTGGGTTTGATTGATATGACAGAGCATTTATTGGTTTGGGAGGGTGGGTGTTATCCCCCACGCCCTCACACGCTTGTTCATTGTGATAACATGAAGCATCACAAATCATGGCAGATCCATGACGTGAAGGTTGGTAACCCTTGGCGCCTACAAGCGGTAGGAGCGGAGGTGGAGTTAAGACCATTTGTTTGGCATATAAACTAGGGTCCTCAGCTTCTTAGGGAGCCTAAGTTTTATGTTTACAATTTTGCGGCGTCGAGAATGCAACAAGTATACCCAGCTATTGCATGTCTCTTTTCGTGGTTGGCGTATAAAGTTTGGTATGTTATAATGCTATCTTTGTATCCTAGGTTGGGGGCCGCTACTCGTGATAAGCCTCGCGTCCAGAGGGGAAAGGAAACACTAGTTAAATTAGTAGTTTCCGTGACTGTCAATATTGGCCTTCTCGACTATGTTATGTCGATTTCTATCTTTTTTGGCAACATCCTTTCTCACATGGGCATGTTTACTAGTTTCTGGTTTTTTCTCATGATGTTTCCTCTACATGTTGATAATTGGGTTCCCCATTTTATGTTGGAATTATCCGGGCAAGCCCTGTGGAGAGCAAGGGTTCTTGTAAATCATAAGGGCCGAGTCTACGAACTTAGGGCTTAGGGGTGCATTGGGGGACACCATTTTCATTCTAGTGGTACCTCACACTCCCAGAGGATTACTGTGTATGTATACTTGTTGGATCGAGTGGTGGAATTCTAAAGGGACATAGTGTTGTCTGACGTTTCATTTGTTTTTCTGGTCATACATTAAGTTAATGTTTGTCTTTCGGGTGGTTCTCTGTATAAATCATATTCCAGGTCCGCCTGCGCTGTCTCCACTTTTGGCCTCTGTACAATGGGTTAGTTTACGAGCGCGGGAAGGTGGGAGAAGGGTGAAGAACGAGGGCCCGACCTTGGAAAATATGGTGAAGTCTCGACCTCGCGATGGAGCCTTGGTCCGATGCGGAAGGGGTTGTAGACACCAAGAATGTAAAGGTAATCCGATCGGACTACATGGCAAAGGGGTGAGAAAATGAACTCTAAGATTCTTCAGGCCACAGTTTAGGCATATTACGAAGGGACCCTGACACAGGTGAAACAATTGATCACAACCTCGGATGCAAAGTTGTATTTGAAAGCTGACCTTGAATCGTCAATCGAAGATTGGGGGGATATAATCACGGACCCCGAGTACACTCGCAACTGTATCACCCAATTTAGACAATTTGTCCATCTCTACTGGTTAATGAAATGCATAGTGGCCAAAGCAATGGTTGTGACCACCAACACAACAACGCAAAGTGATCCTGAGTTGGGCCTCCGAGACATTCAAAAAGAGCTCCATCTCATTCAAGTTCAGCGGCAAAATCATAACGCTCACTTGGGTTGCATTGAGCGGCATATCCCATGTCTGTCACAATTTGAATTGCCCGGATCAAGTGATAAAGATCCTGCTCCGGTGGAATCGTTAGATGATTAGTTGGTCGAAGTTATGCCTGTTAATTTTGGTTGTATATGTTGGGTAGCATTTATGTTTTCAGTGTTATGCTTACTAGTTGGTTTCCAGACTATCATCCTTATAAAACTTGGTTAAATAGACTCAAATTATTTATGTTTCGGATGGCTTATAATGTGATTTGGTGGCCAACAAACCTGGTTTCTCACTGGGCAAGTTGAGAATGACTTATCTATTTGTAACCTGCCAGTTTTTAGATGAATGAATGAAAGGTATTGGTAAGTTTACAAAAAAAAATGTGTTAATGTGTACATTTATGTATTATTAATGTATTAATGTGTAGGGTAATGTGTACATTAATGTTTCATTAATATCCATAATTATTGGTTTTCCACATTTTAAGTTCTTGTTTCGTAAAATGATGCATGGTTATGCATATAACCTTTGCTTTTTGCTTTTGTTATATATTGAAAATTGTTTATTTTCCTTAATGTTATCTATTTCATCATCTTTTTGACGATATATATTTACATAAAGAATGACATTTGTTTTTGATACGTTGCAACATTGATATTTATTTGCAATGTTGCAAAATTAATTTTTGAACATTGTTTTCTATGGTCAATCGTGGTTGACAATGGGTAAACATTACTAACCATCATTGTCAATATTTAACTATAAATGAATATGGTTGACAATGTTAACTATGGATGACCATAGTGTGACCATGTTTGACCATAGCTAAGCTATTTTTACCATGGTTGAATATGTTTGCACTATTGAAAGAATTTATAAAAGTCTTAATATTATTAATATTAATATTGATTATAATATTACCAGCCTAGATCCATCTTAAATCTGGATCTACTTGTTGGGTGTGGAGCCTGATTATCTTCTATAGTACCGGCATATTGGACCCCAGTTCAAAATGGGGCAGCAACGCCGCACGTAAAATAATCGCTGCCGTGGGGGGTCCAGGGGGTTTCGGGGGCAGTGCCCCCGAAGCTAAAAACAGCTGTAAAATTGCCTTGTAAAAGTATAGTAATTTCTAGTCAATCTGGGCCGTTCATTAGGCGGATGATCTGACGGTAGAACTTATGTTTAGTTTAGGGTTTTTTGCCCTAGAAGGCAACCCCTCTCTTTATATGAGGGCATTGTATTTGAGGCTGTGATATAGATGTGTATTCGGTGAGCGAGAAACATAGAGGTGAGACTGTGAGAGAAAACAGAAGATATTACAACGGTTTTGCTGTAGGTTGTATCTCTTCATTTTGCTGGATAATAGAAAGGAAGGACTGGCTGTTCGGGGTGGACGTAGCCCAAACTGGGTGAACCACGTATAGATGTGTCTCTCTTGTTTTGTGCGTTTTCTGTGTTTATATTTCTGCAATATTATATGTGTTCCATTGCTCCGTAATATATAATTTTCTAACAACTGGGATAAGAGCCGAAGGTCTATTTGGCTGATAAACTCGCAGGAAAGAAGGGTTCCTGGTTCGAGTGGGAGCAATGGCGGAAGATGGTAAGTTTAGGGTCGAGAAATTTAACGGCCAAAACTTCTCGCTGTGGAAGATGCAGATGGAAGATTATCTGTATCAGAAAGATCTATACCTACCATTGGGCGGAAAAACAAAGATACCGACGGGTATGAAAGATGAAGAATGGAACCTTCTCGATAGAAAGGCACTCGGAACAATACGGTTGTGCCTTGCTGCATCAGTCGACTTCAACATTTCGAAGGAAACCACAACAGAGGGTTTGATGCAAACGTTGTCGAAACTATATGAAAAACCCTCGACCTCAAACAAGGTATTTCTTATGAAACGGTTATTTAATATGAATATGTCGGAAGGTGGATCTGTTGCAAACCATTTAAATGATTTTAATACAGTTACAAGCAAGTTAAGTTCTGTAGGGGTAAACTTTGATGATGAAGTTAGAGCTCTGTTATTCTTGTGCTCATTACCAGAAAGTTGGAATGGTTTGGTAATGGCCATTAGTAACTCCGTTTCTGGATCTAGTACTTTAAAGTTTGATGATGTTGTCGGTGCTATCCTTAGCGAGGAAATGCGACGGAAAAGCTCCGGTGAGACATCGGGAAATGCTTTGAGTGCAGAATCTAGAGGAAGAAAAATGGAAAGAGGAAAGAGCTCAGGATATCGCAGTAAATCAAGGAAAGGCAGATCCAAGTCCAGATCGGGGATAGTGTGCTAGAAATGTGGAAAGAAAGGACACCTAAAGAAAGACTGTAGATCTCGGAAGGGAAAAGAAGGAGATGCACAACAAGAAAACAATCATGAAGCAAATGTGACAGGTGAGGTGTTACAAGATGCTTTGATTCTTTCTTTTGAAAATATTACTGATTCCTGGGTGGTAGATTCAGGGGCTTCATTCCATGCCACACCTGATAAGAAATACTTTCATGACTATGTTCAAGGAGATTTTGGACAAGTTCATTTGGGTGATGATAAACCCTGTAAAATCGTTGGAATGGGTAAGGTTCTTGTAAAACAGCAGAATGGAAACCAATGGCTATTAAAGGAGGTAAGGCATGTTCCAGATCTAAAGAAAAATCTGATTTCAACAGGGCAGTTAGGCGGTGAAGGTTGTGTGACAACTTTCACAGATAAAGCTTGGAAGGGCACTAAAGGAGCCCTGGTAATAGCAAAATGCGAAAAGGTTGGTACATTGTATTTATGCAATGGTATTTCTAACTTTGTTAATGCTTTAACTTCCAAAGGAGCAGATGCAGCATTATGGCATCATAGGCTCGGACACATGAGTGAAAAGGGGATGAAGATTCTTCACTCAAGGAATTTGTTGCCGGGTTTGAAGAATGTTGATTTGGACTTCTGTGAGAACTGCATTTATGGAAAACAAAAGAGAGTCAGATTTCTCAGAGTTGGGAAAGAAAAGAAGAACGAAAAATTAGAGCTTGTGCATACAAACGTATGGGGACCTGCTCAGGTATCATCTCTCGGTGGCTCTCGTTATTATGTTACTTTTATTGATGATGCAACTAGAAAAACTTGGATTTATTGTATTAAGAATAAATCTGATGTATTTGATACTTTCAAGAAATGGAAAGCTTTGGTTGAGATTGAGACAGGAAAGAAATTGAAGTGTCTTAGATCAGACAATGGAGGTGAATATCGCAGCAAAGAGTTTGATAGGTATTGTTCAGAGCATGGAATTCACAGAGAGAAGACAGTTCCAAGAACACCACAAGAAAATGGTGTGTCAGAAAGGATGAACAGAACAATCATGGAGCGTGCAAGGTGCATGAGATTGCATGCAGGATTGCCTTTACAGTTTTGGGCAGAAGCTGTAGATACTGCTGTTTATTTAATAAACAGAGGACCTTCAAGTTCCTTGGATGGTGGTGTTCCAGAGGAAGCATTGACAGGGAAAAAGGTAAACTACTCTATTTTAAAACCTTTTGGTTGTGAGGCCTTTGTCCATATTGATAAAGAAAATAGAACAAAGCTTGAGGCAAAGTCAAAGAAATGTACCTTTATTGGATATGGTGTTAATGATTTTGGTTATCGCTTATATGATTATGAAAATCACAAAATCATTAGGAGCAGAGATGTAATATTCAATGAAAAGGTCTTGTATAAGAATCAGTTGCAGGAAAAGAAACAAGAAAAAGGAAACAAGGAATACACAGTTCTTGATGAAATTACTGAAAAAGTAAAGGTGCCTGAAAATAATAATAATCAACAACCACAACAACAACAACCATCACAACAACAACAGACACCCCAAACACCTGAAAGTGGTGTTAGAAGATCTACCAGGACAAGTAGACCTCCTGAACGATACTCTCCTTCATTATATTATTTATTGTTAACTGATTCCGGTGAACCTAAATGTTATGAAGAAGCAATGCAGGTTGAAAGCAAGAAGAAGTGGGAGGTAGCCATGGAAGAAGAGATGGACTCCTTAATGCATAACCAGACTTGGGATTTAGTCAGGTTGCCTGCAGGAAAAACTACATTGAAGAATAAATGGGTTTACAGGCTGAAGGAAGAAGATGGAGGAAAGCAAAGGTACAAAGCTAGACTTGTGGTGAAGGGGTTTGCACAGAAGAAAGGTATTGATTTTGATGAAATATTTTCTCCTGTTGTTAAAATGACTTCAATCAGAACTATTTTAAGTCTTGTAGCAGCTAAAGATTTGCATCTTGAGCAGTTAGATGTAAAGACAAACTTTCTCCATGGGGATTTGGAGGAAGAGATATATATGCAGCAGCCACAAGGATATGAGGTGAAAGGGAAGGAGAAACTTGTGTGCAGGTTGAAGAAGAGCTTGTATGGTTTAAAACAGGCTCCAAGGCAGTGGTATCTAAAATTTGACAAGTTTATGTCTGAACAAGGTTATACTAGATGTCACTATGATCATTGTGTTTATCTGAAAAAGCAAAATGATGGCAGCTATATTATATTGTTATTGTATGTAGATGACATGCTTGTTGCAGGATCTAACATGCAGGAAATAAATGTGCTCAAAAGAAAATTGACAAATTCATTTGCAATGAAGGATTTGGGTGCTGCAAAACAAATCCTTGGCATGAGAATAACTAGAGACAGGAAAAATAAAAAATTAACATTGTCTCAGAATGAGTACATACAAAAGGTGTTGAAAAGATTTAACATGAAAAATGCAAAACCAGTTAGTACACCTTTTGCTAGCCATTTCAAACTTAGCAAAGAAATGTGCCCAAAGACCCAAGAAGACATGGATTATATGTCTAAAGTTCCATATGCATCAGCAGTTGGAAGTTTAATGTATGCAATGGTCTGCACAAGGCCTGATATTGCACATGCAGTGGGAGTTGTAAGCAGGTACATGAACAATCCAGGAAAGGAACATTGGATGGCAGTGAAATGGATTCTCAGATATTTGAGAGGTACCACAAATCAGGCATTATGCTTTGGTGGTTCAAACATATCCCTACAAGGATATGTTGATGCAGATATGGCAGGTGACAGAGATAATAGGAGGAGCACTACAGGATATGTATTTACCGTCGGAGGAACAGCTGTCAGTTGGGTTTCAAAAATCCAAAGTGTTGTTGCACTTTCAACAACAGAAGCAGAGTATGTTGCTGCTACAGAGGCTAGTAAAGAAATGATTTGGTTACAAAGGTTTATGGGTGAATTGGGTAAGGAGCATGATATGGGCACGTTATACAGTGATAGTCAAAGTGCCATTCATCTTGCAAAGAACTCAACATTTCATTCCAGGACAAAACACATACAGCTCAAGTACCATTTCATACGATCAGTGTTGGAAGATGGAGAGTTGAAGCTGGAAAAGATACACACTAGCCAGAACCCTGCAGATATGCTAACAAAAGTTGTAACCAGGGAGAAACTGAGAATATGCTCAGTTTCAGTTGGTCTTCAAGGATGACAATGAAGATGAGAAACAACCAGGTCCAAAGAGGAGTCATTGTCCAGCAAATGGAGCAGCGGTGGAGTTGCTACAATCAGTCTCCAAGTGGGAGATTGTTGGGTGTGGAGCCTGATTATCTTCTATAGTACAGGCATATTGGACCCCAGTTCAAAATGGGGCGGCAACGCCGCCCGTAAAATAATCGCTGCCGTGGGGGGTCCAGGGGGGGGCGACAACGACTTTTGGGAGCCCCCCCCTGGCAGGGGGTTTCGGGGGCAGTGCCCCCGAAGCTAAAAACAGCTGTAAAATTGCCTTGTAAAAGTATAGTAATTTCTAGTCAATCTAGGCCGTTCATTAGGCAGATGATCTGACGGTAGAACTTATGTTTAGTTTAGGGTTTTTTGCCCTAGAAGGCAACCCCTCTCTTTATATGAGGGTATTGTATTTGAGGCTGTGATATAGATGTGTATTCGGTGAGCGAGAAACATAGAGGTGAGACTGTGAGAGAAAACATAAGATATTACAGCGGTTTTGATGTAGGTTGTATCTCTTCATTTTGCTGGATAATAGAAAGGAAGGACTGGCTGTTCGGGGTGGACGTAGCCCAAACTGGGTGAACCACGTATATCTGTGTCTCTCTTGTTTTGTGCGTTTTCTGTGTTTATATTTCTGCAATATTATATGTGTTCCATTGCTCCGTAATATATAATTTTCTAACACTACTAAGTGCCAAGAGGGATCAAATCTCTTGAGTTACAAACCTATTTTAAAGTGAAAAGGGGTTTGATCCCTCTCGACACTTGGTAGATCCAAAGTTAAGATGGCTCTAGGATGGTTTTATTATTAATTATAATTAGTTTGTAATTATAATTATTTATTTTATATATCATATCATATTATTTATTTTATTTTTACTTTTTATTTTATTTTGATCCAGTCAAAATGTTTACATGACATTACATTACATTACAACATTTCTACCATACTAGGGTGGAGAGCGCCTCTCGACGCAAAATACTTAATAACATGGCGATCACCAAATGGGGCATAATTTTAATCAATTTTAAAAATAATATAATTTATAGTTTTTATTGGAGTTGTCCTTAGTGTGACTTTTCAGACTTCCAGTGCTGGAATCCAATGGAAAATTTTGAGATGAAATCTTGATTTGTGTTATTTAAACTCGTTTTTTGACTATATATATGGATTCGGCACCCCGAAAAACCACTAGAGCACTTGGATTGTGCATGGGTTACCCATCAAACTTGTGATTTCAATAAATTTAGAGAAATTAGACCGGAAAAACCCACGATAAAATCTTCCAAAAAGTCACATTAAAGACAACTCGATTTTTATTTCATGTATCAAATATACTTGTTCTTTTTATAAATTAATATAAATTATAACATATTATTTGTAATTTATGTTGAAAATTTTGAAAAAAAATTTAAGAAATATTTATTTATTATTATTTTTAATTGTGTAACTTTAAACTTGTAAATTAATAAAAAATAATTATTATTTTAAACTTAATTCAACGTAGTCTAACTAATAAAGGAAATGACATTAATGACATTTTAGTTAGAATCTAACAATAAAATTTCTAGCAAAATTGTTCGATTTTGTGTTGTTTAAAATACAATTTTGAATGCATAAATAGATTATGCACCTTGAAAACCCCGCGAGGCACTTGATCTTTGCAAATTAAACAACCTAAACATATGTTGATATTGAGAACTTCTTTTGGAACATTGTGTCATGTCTTTGACGTGCATGATGTTTCAAGTGAACATTTCACCCATCTTCATCGACATAAAACTCAAATTGATAATATAAAGAGTGCTAGACCATAAGCACATGATTTTTAAAAAGTTATACTAAATTTTGAAAATTAGACTAATCGAACTTAATTCATAATCTTGATAAAAGGTGTCATAATATTTAATTGCGTCGATAGGCGCTCTACAGACCAATATAGATTAGATGTGTAGATGTAATGTAAGTATGTAAGCAATTTTAAATGTCGTCCCAATTAAAAAAAGAAGTTAAAAGTGATATCGGGGATGAGTATAAACATTTAAATGTTGGCTCAACTAATAATAAAACGTTAAAATGAATTACGTCTTCGGAACGGGAAAGATGAACCCTAAAACTATTGCCGCCTCCTCGCTTTCGGCCGCCATCTGGCCTCGAGACGGTTCTGTCGACGCAGGGGACGAGTGCTTCCTCCACGAGTTTCTGGTTAACCTCTCCTCTGATACATCTGCCTTCGGCGATGCGCATTGCATCCACGGATTTCAGGTTTTTTCCACCTCGAATATGCTTGCTGGCCATCATATTCTGAAAGCCCCCCTCATTTGTTTAGCCCTCGGCCCTGTAGCCGACAGATCATGGACTTGTGCAGCCGCTTCTCGCGCGAGCCGACCCCATCAAAATGAAGGTATAGCGGCTGAGGAAGAACGCGCAGAGTACCCTCTTATCCATCCTCAGGCAGCGGCCCCCAGGAAGAATTTCTCCGCTCTGGAAGGAAGCCCATTCATATCAGCGCTCTATCTGTTCCCCCAGAATAGCTATTACCCTGTTCTAGATCTGCAAAATTTATTAAGCTTCCTGGATCTGCCTAGACGGATCACCCGGAAACTCTCCTCGGCGGAACGCATTGACAGACTCATTAATCTTTGGACCCTCCCCTCTTCTACTCTCATTCCCCTGCGGCAAATTCAGGAGGAGAAGGCCCTTCAAAGCTCCAGTCCTCTCTCATCTGAGATTTGCAAAGGTTGGAGCCGGGTAGCAGGAGCCAGATCTGACCCAGATCTGCATGAAGATTCACATGTTTTCCAGATCCAAGTCAACCTCTCGGGCAAGACAACAATGCAATGGGCACGCGCAACGGATCTTGTGCAGGACCTTTTGCAAAATCTTGAAGGCCGGCTAGGGATCCCCTCATCTTGCCTCAGACTGATATACAAGGGTAAGCAACTTACGAATACCCTTCCTCTCTCTTATTACAGCATTCAGAGGGACGCCTCTATTGTAGCTACTTTTCTTTTGAGAGGGGGTTCCTTCAGGCAGACCTCCTCTGCCCCTTCTTTCTCTTTTAAAGATGCTATCCGCAAAGATGCTGCCCATTCACAGGCTTCTTCAACAGTAGGCCATCCATTTGAGGCTCCAAAGCCTTTTCTGGTAGACAAATCAGAGGACATTCCTTCCATCAATCTCTCCCATCCTGGGATTGATGATCGCTATCAACTTTTTGCAGAATCCGCACTTGTATGTAGATTCAATGGGCTATGGCCTCGCACATCAGATCTATACCAATGGATTCATACCAATTGGACTAAAAAAAGCGAGATATACTTATGTTCAAAAGGATTCTTCATTGTGGTTTTTGACCGAAATGAAGATTATCAGAAGGCCTTAACGGGAGGCCCTTGGTTTTGGGGCTCGCCTGGCTTTTTCTTACTCCTTGGTTTCTAGACTTCGACCCTTCTACAACTGTTATCACCAAGATTCCCATTTGGGTCAGGCTCCCGAACCTTCTGGCGCATCTATGGCATATTTCGGTCTTCATAGCAATTGCAGAAACTTTAGGACGCTACCTGGCTGTAGATTCTTCTCGAAAGGCAAATGGGCTCTACACCTATGGTAGAATCTGTGCAGAAATAGATATAAGCAGAGGACTGCCGATCAGATTAATCTCAAGTATGGAGATTTCCATTGGACTCAAACCTTGGATTACGAGAACACATCTTTCTATTGCCGCCATTGTCATCAAACATGAAACCTCCAAAGTTCCTGTCCCCAGTACCTCGACAAAAAGAAGATTCTAAAGCGCAAGCCCAAGTCCAAAAGTTAGAACCCCTGTGCGCCTCCTCCCCCTATGGACGATTCAGATTCCGCCAGTTCAGATGAGGAGGAAATTGTTGCAGATGGACAGAACGCTGAGATTCCGCTGGATGCTCCCTTGGACGATCCGGCAAACCCCTCCGTCTCTCAGATATCCCAGAAACATTCTCATTTCACTTCGTCCTCAGACTCTGAGAAGGATATTCCGCCACCAGGGCAGAACAGTCTTCAACTTGTTTCGGCTCAGCCAAATTCCACTGAATGGGTCAAAGTAAGCAAGAAAAAAGGAAAAAAAAAGTCGTGTGATAGTAACAGCCCCCTCAGGGTAGTTCTCTCTGCTTAGTTCCGGTTCTTTGTTATTCCATGTTCTCTATAGCCCTCTCCTGGTTCTTCGCCAAGGAGCAAGGTGGAGCCTATCTCCTTGGGCTCCCTTGCTTTTCTGCTTCGCTTGCATGCAAGCTTGATTGTATTATACTCTTCTTTTTTAATAGAATTAGTCTTTACTAAAAAAAATAAAATTAATAATAATAATAATAATAATAAAACGTTAAAATAATAAACAAGAAGTTAAAAAGTAATAAATAAAAAGTCAAAAGTAATATAAACGTGGTAACAAGATGAGTTGAAACATTTAAATGTTGCCTCAATTAATAATAAAAAGTTAAAGTAATAAAAATAATAAAATTCAATTTGTTATATTTTGATCTTTTTTTAATTAACTTTTGAATATACTTTGTTACAATACCATGGGTCAATACCATGGCTTATCAATACCACATGCCCAAAAACCATAACCTTTTTCACAACCAAAATATTTTATAACAATACAAGATTCTTAACCATTGATATTCATCCCCACTTTACTGTGGATATTATTAACTTGTAAATAATAGGCTTTGTTACAATACCATGGCTTATTAATACCACAAGCCCAAAAAATCATAACTTGTTTCACAATCATAATATTTTATAACAATATTAAAATATTCTTAACCATGGAAATTCACCCCCACTTTACCATATATATTATTAACGGTTACAATACAATGGCTTATCAATACCACATGCCAAAAAACATAGCTTATTTCACAATCACAATATTTTATAACAATATGACAAGATTCTTAACCATAGATGTTGACCCCAAATTTTGCATTGATACTTGTGAATAGGCTTTGTTACAATACCATGGGGCAATACCATGGCTTATCAATATCACATGCCCAAAACTCATAACTTATTTCACAATCAAAATATTTTATAACAATACGCCATGATTCTTAACCATGGATACTATTAACTTCTAAATAGGTTTTGTTACAATATCATGGGCCAATACCATGGCTTATCAACACCAAATGCCTTAAAATCATAACTTATTTCACAATAAAAATATTTTATTTTAATTTAATTTTATAACATTTTTTATTTACTTTTGAGATATATAGAAACCTTGTATACTCAAGACTACTAAAAATATTCCCATCAAAATTAAATTAAGGTTTTTATAAAGTTAAAAATGAGAATACTTTTATATACAAAGACTTGAAATTTATATAATATAACTAATATTATTAAAAACCAATATATATCCATCCTAACTAAGAATCTAAGCGATGAGAGAAACCAAAGTGTTTAGTCAATTTAATGTTCTTAAATTGTAAGCATAAATTATCGACCAGAGGAGGTAAACTGATGAAGTACAAGTGCATTGTATGTGCTAGAAGTTACTTATGTCCTTAAGGTGTTTATTTTATGGTTAATGTCTAAATCTAGAATCAGTATGGAAATATTAGTTTATTATCTGAGATATGTTAGATGGTTATTCTAAAATTAATCTTAATTGAATCAAACTTTGTGGGATGGTTGAATAGTGATCCTAACTCTACTCTGTTAGACTGTTTTTTATTATGTTTGGATTTTTATGTTGTAGCCAAACTAGGCTAACTACGAAAGCATGGAATGGTGTAAAGGAAATCTACTTTATCGAATTGGAAAATGAATGATGCTTGAATTCAGTTGCTAAGAAAATACCGTTACTCTTAACTATTGTAGCTTCACTCAATGCAAAATTAAAAACAAGAACGAGATTGATAAGCTATGAAATAACCAAATTGTGAAATGAAATGAAATGATTGAATTATATCAGGTAGAAAGCAAATGAAATGATCAATTTATGCTAGGTATAAAGCAAATGAAATTACTGATGCAGATGTCAATTTAATCGCGAACTCCATTGGATTGCATCCTAAAACATAAAACAGAGCATCCATAATTTAATTCTAAGAAACCAAAGAAAATCTATTTGCAGTGAGTCAAAGACCTGATCTGCACGTAGGGACTCTCCACGAGGCAGTTAAAAAATTTAATCAACGCAACATGAAATGTATGAGCCAAGATTTATTAACCGGAAAATAGTTTCAATAGGATGCTTTCAAAATTACATACAACGACACACACCAAAACACAGAGTGACCATTGTTCTTATAACGTTTTCTTAATTAACAACATGAGAAATTCAAGCCTAAGTATCTTCATTACAATCCTTATCAAACCAAATCATATCACTTAATCATCGATTTTCTATTTGAAAAATCAAATCGATAATATTTCGTGAAACTCAGACTCTATTCCGGCACATTATCTTGCAGTTGATTGTCATGGTTGACCGCGTTGCAGTGCGATTTTCTTGATGGATTGGTTCGAGTAAACAGGAAGAAATCCATGAGGGGATCATTCTTCATCTACCCATATACTCCTTTGCTGAGCTGGCGTACCCGAACCTTGTCAACAATGGAAGTAGTTGCGGATCTATGGATTAGCTGGAAAATCAGATCAATTCCGTAGTTAAATGCAAACTTTAATAAAAATAATAAGGTATATGGACAAAATATTAAAAAGGGGACATATAAGTTCTTACCTTAACAAAGCCTTATATTCATTGCATTTATTTAGATGATGGGGATATGAAAAAGGAGGAAATATGGGCAAAAAGGGTGTCAAGGTAAAACAGTTCTTGGACTCTACATTCCCCCACACTAGAGGTTTTGTATGTCCTCATACAACTCAACATTTTCATTCTCTTGTACCCTTTTTCTATCACATTTAGGATTCACTTTCTTCTTCTTTCTAGTAGCCACCGCCATTCTTGGTTTCTTCATGAGGATCTTATACTTTAGGTTGATGATTTCTCTTTGATTTGCCCTATTTTCTTTCTTCAACCTCTTGTTCTTTTTGTACCATAGACTTCAGTGAAGAATAAGGTTGCCACTCTTAGCAATTTGAATTCCATTATGAGCCTTCAGCGTTTGATTTTCATTTTTGAGGTATATGTTTAATGTCTCAAGCTCAAGGATTTATCACTTTAAAACATTAGATGCTGAAGGTTCTTGTGGCTCACTAAACTGATTACTTCCTGCCCATGGACTTTGGATTGACCCTTTGGTTGTTGCTTCCTTTCTCTCTAATGATTTTATGTAATCATAAATTTCTTGCTGAACAGGATAAACACCTGGACTATGTATTAGACTTCTTGGAGGTGAATTGAAGGAGGGTGGTGATAGTCTTGGTGACTCTCTTGGAGAGTCCTCGAGATTTTCAGTTTTCTCTTTCAACTCAAGATCGATATATTCTGCAACTCATGAAGCTACTTTTTTATTGTGTTCAATCTGGTACTTCTTCTTAAACCTGTAGTTGGCAATCCTTGAGTTTTCTTCTCTTTAGATTTTGGATTTTCTTTCTGTGAAAGGATCTTGTTTGGGATAAGATTTATGTTTCCTTACCGACTTTCTTCTTCTAAGATTCCCTTTTTTCATTTTCTGCAAAATATTTACAATGGGTAGTTCATCCTCTGATAATTATTATTGGGACTAAGGCTCCTGTTCTTTTATTGTTTCCAATTTTCTCTTCCTTCCTCTGAGGGTTCTGCTACCACTTGACTGTTCATGAATTTCCTCTTCAAAATGATTTCTTACTAGAAAGTTTTCTCAATTATCACTTATACTCTGAAGGTGAAACTCAATCAAAACTTTTATGAATCCATGATGGTACATTGTATTGTCTAGAGACTGAATTTCCTTTTGATAATTCATTGACATTTTCTTAAGGCTACGCAAGAGGAAGTATGGAAGATTCATTTGATGTTCTTCAAGGAAATTCATCATTATCCTAATGTGGTAGAAAAACATGCATCCAAATCGACCTTCGCAAGTAATAAATTTCTGAAGTATAAGGAGAAAATTTCTCCATTTACTTTTAAGGGCTAAACTAGGAATACCTTTTTTGAAGATGGTAGTGTCCATGTTTGGATTTTTCAAGAAGATTTTCAAATCTTCCCCTTTGATTCCTCTGTTTTTGAACCACTTTTCTCCATTTATAGGTAATTCGGTAGCTTCTGCAATTAGGAACTCTGTTATGGTGAAATTGACATCACCTATTTCAACCTCCGTTCCATCAAAAGAACATGCAAAAGTATTCATTACCTCCCTATGGAAACCATCAAATTTTCTATGAATTTTAACCATTGTACTTTTTGCAACAGTTCCCTGGTTTGAGGGTATCCTTCCAAGAACTTCTTTCCTATTGGTTCTGTTTGGACAATAACACCCATGGTGAAAGATGCTTTGTCTCAAGAACTGTTTACTTGACAGGGAAAAATGGTGTTGGTAGGGTTTTGTTCAGTGATGGAGAGAGATGGAGAGGTTGTATGAATTTGGAGAAATAAGGGAACAAGTGAATTATAATGAAGGCTTGCGGAAATGAGTTAGCTGTTGGAACACATTCAATTCAATGATTCGGTGATTAAATTGATGGATTCGAAATGAGGATGAGATAGGAATTAAAAATGGTGGACTATTATGGATTTGACAAGCGGCTATCACCCATGATTTGCAATGATTTCGTTTTGTTTTGGTAGTACTATGTCCACATAATTCATATACGCAATATATTAATCGTTATTGTAAAATTAAAGTTTTACATACCTTCAACTGATTTGCTAACCTTTATTTTTCCTTTGATATCTTCTGCAGGTACTTTGCACTTAAAAGGAGTCATTTATTCTTCAATTTGAGAAACCAAGTGTTCCTATCCAATTGGCTATAGAAATATTATTAGAGTTGCAGAAACTGGTCCAAGTTGCAGAAAGTCACTAATTCTATAGCTGAGAGATTTTTTTCTTTTCTTTTAAAAGAAAGGGAGACTTAGGAAAAATGAATACAATTTTTGTTAGGAAGAAATGGCAAAGAGAGAAAATTTAAGGTGCCAACAAGAGTTGGTTTTCACTTTAATTTTTTCATATAAGCATGCCAACAACATGTTGATTTTCATGTTTACACACACACACATAATTTCTAAGGTGGAAAAGAAGAAGAATTCTTCTCAACCATCTTCAATTCTAAATTGTCTTGGAAAATTTTGACAGGTTCTTCTTTTGTTAATGGTTTCTGTTAAAGTCTAAGTCGATGTCCATTCACTAAAAGAGGAATTTTCTCTTCATCAATAGTCCTGATTCTAACTACACCATTTTCAAATACATTTTCAACTTCATAAGGTCCAAGCAAGCGAGTTTGGAATTTTCCTTGGAAATTTTTGAACTTTGAGTCAAAGAGTAATGCCCAATATTCTGGATGAAATTTCCTTTCTTTAATGTACTTATCATGCCATCTGGATCGCTGTTGCTAAACTAGGCTGGTCTTCTAGAGGGCTTCTTGTCTTATTTCATCAAGCTCATTGAGTTGTCCCGTCCTTTTCTTTTGTGCTTCTGATAAGTCAAGATACAACTGGACTGTTGTTCTATAGGTCTAGATCTGGAATTCTATTGGAAGTAATACCTACTTCATTAAACAAGTTCATAGGGAGTATGTCTTGTAGTACTTCTCCATGTAGTTTTATAAGCCCACAAAGCTTCTGGAAGCTTTTATGCCTAGTCCTTCCTATGTAAGTGTATAGTCTTGGTAAGAATTGTTTCAATCACCTTGTTTGTAGACTCAACTTGTCCATTAGCTTGTGGATGGTATGGAGCAGAATTCTGATGCTTGATTTCATACTGCTCCACAAGTTAACGCACTAATCTGGATGTAAACTGTGTTCCTTGATCTATTAAATTTTCTCTTGGAACACCAAAACAAGTGAAAATATCCTCAAAAAGAAATGAAACTACAACATTTTCAGTAGCAAAAGGAAGTGCTTTAGCTTCTACCCATTTAGTGACATAATCAATACATACCAAGATATACCTTTTTTGCTTTGAAGGTGGATTGATTGGACCAACAAAATCTAGTGCCCATTTTTCAAATGGTTCAATGAGTACCTGTGGCTATAATGGAATTTCATTTGAAAGAGTAGGTTTTCCCATTCTCTAACAACTGTCACATCTTTTAACATATTCCTTGGTATCCTTGAAAATGGAAGGCCAATAATATCCTAAAAGTAGGACCTTATAAGCAGTTCTTTTGTCAGAAAAAAAGTCCTCCACATGGTTCATCATGGAACGCTTTAAGTATATTTGGTATCTCATCTTCTCAAACACATCTTCTGATGATGAGATCTGGTCCTGTTTTGTATAATTCTTCATTTATCCATGAATACAATGTGTTATTGTGAACTATCCTCCTCTTTTCTCTAGGAGATAAATGAAATGGTATTTTCCCTGTAGCTAAATAGTTAGTAATATCTACATACCAAGGTGATTTAGTAGATACTGCAAAAAGATATTCATCGGGAAATTTATCCTCCACAGGTTGATCATTATTATGATTCTGAATTCTAGACAAAAATTCAGCAATTGTATTATGTTTTCCAGGTCTATCTAGAATGGTGATGTAGAATTCTTGTAACAATAAGAGCCATATGGTTATTCCTCCATTAGCGATTGGTTTATTCATTAGGTATCTAATGGAAGGATGGTATGTGTGAATGAAAGTTTCATAGCTAGTTATATAATGTCTGAATATGTTAATGGCATGAATTACAACTAGAAACTCCTTTTCAGTTACAGTATAATTTAGCTATGTTGGAGTTAAATTTTTATTGGTGTAATAGATTACATAAGGAGTAATATATTTTTTCCCTAACACAACTCCTAAGGTTGTATTTGAAGCATCAGTTGATATATGGAAAGGAAATTTCCAATTAGGTCCTTTTAAGATAGGTGCTTCAGAAATTTTATTTTTCAAAGTTTCAAAGGAAGCTTGACAATCAAAATTCGAACTGAATTCACAGTCTTTGGAAAGTATTTTAAAGAGTGGATTTTGAAATTTCCTATAAATCTTCTATAATATCCAATAAAACAAAGAAAACTCCTAACATCTCGTTGACAGTTTGGCAATGATAATTTAGAAATGACCTCAACTTTAGATGAGTCTACCTTAATTCCATCTCCTGAAATATGGTGACCTAAAACAATTCCTTCATTAAACATCATAAAATATTTCTCATGACTTAATGAAAGATTTGTTTCTTTAAGAAGGTTATTGTATCATTTGCTGAGAAAAAAATGATTCTGATGTGGAAGTTTTCAGGGTCTTCAACTCTCTGACCTAGGGTTTTGGATCGTAGTCTGTGCACTGTTACCCACTCTGGCAGGGGGCAGTGCCCTTTTCACTAATCTAAGGCAGCGGGGGCTTGCCCTGGCCCAACGGATGAAGCAAGCGGGGGCCAATGGGGCCCCTTCCTACAAACAAATAATGATGGACAAAGGTAAAAGCCCTTTGGAAGGAGTGCAGATCATGGGTTCAAACACCACAGGGAAAAATGAGCTCAGCAAGAAGACAAAATTGGATGGCAACACTAAGGAAACCCAATTTCCAAACCAGACAAAAGGCATCAAAATTCTGGAAGGAAAAGACAAACCAGATCCCACTCAAGGAGCGGGAAAGAATACCAAAGAAGTGGAGGCTGCTGAAACCTCCCCCTTAAAAGGCCTAGATCCAGCAGGACCGGCCACGGAAGACAAACAATAAAGAGACCAGGGGCGTTGTAAGCCAAAAACTACAGAAAGCCTGAGGGTTATCATCACCGATCCCAAACTGCAAGCCTATAGGGATCATATAGCTATTCATGCAATGATCTGTAAGTTCATGGGCTTTTGGCCCACAGAAAAAGCCTTATGCCAATGGATCAAGCAAACTTGGAAGCCGAAAGGAGATATTAAACTCCACTTGGGGGCCAAAGGATCTTTTACGGTGGTCTTTGCAAACCTTGAGGACAAAGATCGCATCTTTGATGGAGGCCCTTACTTCTATGCCTCGGCAGGCCTCTACATGAGACCCTGGAAACCAAATTTCACACCAGAACAGGAAAAATTCAAGCATGTTCCTGTTTGGATTCGCCTCTTTTCCCTCCCTATCGACTACTAGAGACCGACGGCTTTGGAACAAATCGGCAATAAACTGGGCACCTTCATTCAAGCGTCTGAAGCAACCCTCCAAAAAAGGTACACATCTTGCGCTAGAATCTGTGTTGAAATGGACGTTTTAGGTTCTCTCCACGTAGGTTTATGGTTTGAATATAGAGATGAAGTCTTTTTCCAAGCCATAAACTACGAACAAATACCCTTCAGATGCAGAAAATGCCATGAACATGGTCATCTGATCCGGGAATGTCCCATGCACAAGCCCGTAGAGAAGGCTAAGGATCTCCCAAGCAAAAATCAGGATGGTTTCGTCCGACCCATAGGTAGACACCGGACCAATAGAAGGAACCAACCGAAGACAAGAAACACCAACAAAAGGTCTATGAACGCCTTTGAGGTGCTTGGAGAGGAAACTGGGGCAGATGAGGATACCCAAACACCGGCATCTGAGCAGGAAATCCCAGAAACGAACAATCAGAACACCTAGATGCCAACTCCAATCTCGATTGATGATTTTCTCCGAGATCCAGGATTGAGGAAAGACGCAGAAGGGGACAAGGAAATGACATTAAGTGAAGTGGGCACAGAGGATCATGACCTAAATGAAACTCTAGAACAAGAAGGAATGGACCTTAATACCATAGTTGAGCAATGGAAACAAAAAGGAGTGGAGCACATTCCAGAGGAAGAGATTGACAGAGTCAACTTCCTCTTTCTATCAAGGTAGGATGCAGCCCTGAGAGGGCAGAAAAGGGGTCTGGGCGCAACAAAGGGACTGGGCATCAAGGCAAAAAACCTGCATCAAACTCATTCTACTGCAAGACACAGAAAGAAACAGGGCAGAAGAACAAACAATGAAGCGCTCCATGAGCTCAACCAAACGCTCATCAACTCAGGCAAGATGAAAGCCCTTGAGGCTTTCCCTCTCTCCTCATAATTGTTGTTTAATTATGAAGATGCTCTCATGGAATGCAATAGGGCTCAACAACCAAACCAAAAAAAGATTATTGAAAAAGAAAGTCACAGAGGAAAATCCGGACATTGTTTTCCTGCAAGAAACCAAATGCTCTAAGCTAAAGCTGGAAGGGATAGGCAGAAGCCTGGGAAAGAGAATGGAGCACTTGGAGGTAGAAGGTAATGGTCTAGAAGGGGCCTTAGCTATCTTCTGGAACCCCCACTCCCTACTCGTCCTTAACGCCGAGGCCTCCAGATATTTCATTTCCCTTGAAATGCAGATCCCGGGAGAAGATGGCATATACTTATTCACCAATGTTTACATCCCCCAAAGGCTGGAGAATAAGCTACAACTATTAGAAAACCTATCCAAGATGCAACAAAGGCACTCTAATGCTAAGGCCATCTATGGTGGCGATTTCAACATGATTACCTCTCTGGGGGAAAAGAAGGGTGGACTTCGAACCCTAAACAGAGATGCAGAGGCCTTCATTTCTTTCATAAGAATGGCTAACCTAGTGTACATCCAACCCAAAAATGGAATTTTCACTTGGAATAATAAGAAAGGAGGGGACAAGTGCATCACATCTAGGCTTGATCAGTTTTTTATCTCAGACACCATTCTCCTTGAGGGAGTCACAGTGGAATCTGATATTATTCCATCTGGAGGATTCGATCATTGGCCCATCTCTTTATAGGCAACCATTCTTGGAACTCCAAAAAACAGACCTTTTCGCTTGGAACAATTCTGGCTCAGTTATCTGACTTTCACCACTAACATCCAACTATGGTGGAACGAGCATTTGGACGCTAGAGGTACCAAAATGTTTCGGCTCCAAGCTAGATTGAAGCACATAAAGGCAAAGATACGAACTTGGAACCAAGAGGTCTTTGGAAATATCTTTGAGGACAAGCAAGCCCTGGAGAATTAGATGACTCTAATACATAACAATTGGATCAAGGGGGACATATCTCATAACTACATTAACACGGAGCGTAACCTCCTGCAAAAATGGAATGGGAGATGTAATCAGGAAGAGACTTTATGGAGACAAAAATCCTGTATTCAATGGCTGAACGACGGGGAGAAAAACACCAAATTTTTCCATCAGTCAGCCATGGATTACAGATGCACTAATAAAATAACCAAGCTTAAGGATGAACAGGGGACCTCCTTTCAATCTCATCAGGAGATTGCCTCCATCCTTAGGAACCACTTCAGTCTTATTGCTACAGAACCAAACATCAACAGACAAGAGGCTATCAATGCAGTCATTACCTCTATTCCCAAGCTAATCACAGAGGAACAGAATAGGTCCTTAGACCGCCCGGTCACCCTTCTGGAGGTAGAAGCGGCAGTCAAAGACATGGCCAATGGCAAGGCCCCGGGACCAGATGGGTTCACCATTGACTTCTTCAAAGCTTGCTGGGACATAGTGAAGCAGGACATATGGGTGGTAGTCGAGGACTCTAGAAGGTCCTCCTCCATACTCAAATCCATAAACTCCACTTTTATTGCCCTCATCCCCAAGGAAGAGGCTGCCTGCACGCCTTCTAAATTTTGACCTATAGCTCTCTGCAATGTGCTGTACAAGATCATCTCCAAAGTCATGGCCAACAAGTTAAAGCCTATTCTCCCTTTGATCATCTAAGAAGAGTAGTTGGGTTATGTGGAAGGCAGGCAAATCATGGACAATGTTTTATTGGCATAGGAAATGATCCACACCCTTCAGTCTCAGAAAAAGGCTGGAATGATCATTCAACTGGACCTCTCAAAAGCATATGATAAGGTCAGTTGGAATTATCTTGAAGCTATTTTGAAAGCTTTTGGTTTTTCCCAGCATTGGATCAGATGGATTTTGGCCATGGTCAAATCTCCCAGCTTCTCTATTTTGGTCAATGGCGCCCCTTCGAACCCCTTCTTCCCTTCCAGAGGCATTCGTCAGGGTGATCCTATCTCCCCTTTCATTTTTGTTATCTTAATGGAATGACTGAGTCGCATCATTAAATCCGCTAAGGATAGGAATATCATCAAAGGTCTTCAGCCCCTAAGTCACTCTGCTGCAACTACTCATCAACAATTCGTGGATGATACTATGTTGCATGGTACCCCTTAAGTTAAGGAAGCCTAAGGTTTCAAAGCCATTTTGAACCTGTTCCGCCAAGCATCTGGTATGGATCTTAACTTGGATAAATCCTCTGTTTTTTTCTTCCATACACACTTGGCGGTCCAAAAACACCTCACTAATATCCTTGGTTTCAAAAGATGAAACCTCCCATCTAAATATCTTGGCATTCCTCTCACTGGCAAGCCTTGGTAGAAACTCCACTTGGAGCATTTGCTCTCCGGGCTAGAGGACAGGGGAAATTATTGGACCAATAGATTTGAATTTTGCAGGAAGGCTTGTAATGACTAAGGCGGTTCTGCAAGCCATTCCTCTCTATATGCTTTCTACCCTCCCAGCTCCAAAAATGGTTATACATAAAATTAGGAATATTCAAAGAGCCTTTCTTTGGTCGGGCAAAGCAGATAAACATAAATGGGCACTTGCAGCCTGGACTAAATTATGCAAACCCAAAAACCTGGGGGGCTTAGGGCTGCAAGACCTCGACACTATCAACAAAGCTTATGGAGCCAAGCTTTGGTGGTGTTGGATCAAGGAACCCCATACACCTTGGGTAAAACTGTGGAAGGCCAAATATACCGAAACATGGAAAACTAAGGATCTGATCAGAATGATAGATGCCCCTGAAGGTTTCCCTATTTGGAATTTGGCCAGAGCTAACAGCCACCTCATTCAAGACCACTACTTTTGGGAAATTTGCAATGGCAACAATGCTTTATTCTGGGAGGATGCATGGAAACAGCTACCTAAACTAGAAAATCCCAATTATCTTTCCCTATATAATGGTTTCAGGCAACATGCAAGATAAAAGTCCATCAATATTGGTTTGGCAGCAATGAGAACCAGCACTGGAGGAAATGGAACTTAGAGCCTCTCCCCCCAGAGGATGACATGATAGACTTCCTCCGCACCATAAAATCTGCTCTGAATAAGAGAATGATTCGGTCCACTCAGGAGGAGGACCAACTCAGGTGGGGTAAACTCGACGGGGGAACTTTCAACCTCAAGGAGGACAGAATGTATCTCGAGCACCAAGACCTCAAAGACAAAGTAGCTTGGTACCAAAATGTCTGGGACAATGCACTCTGGCCAAAGATAAAGTCTTTTCTTTGGCTTCTCATGCATCGCAAAATCCTTACGTGGGAGAATTTAGTGAAAAGAGGTTTTATTGGGCCTTCCAGATGCCCCCTCTGTGAAAAGGATGAGGAAACGATGAACCATCTCCTTAATGACTGTGACTGGACCAATAATCTGTGGGAATGGATGAAGGGAATATTCAAACAAACAGATAGACACAGAGATTCTATTCAAGACTCCATTGCAAATTGGCACACAAAGTATTCCAGTTGTAATACGGTTAACACCCTTTGGAGGCTCTGCCCTGGTTTTATAGTCTGGAACATTTGGAAAGAGTGGAACAAACAAATTTTTAAAAAAGAAGCCAAGCAACTTGAAACCATCAAAACAATCATTATGCACAGTTTAAAAGAGACTGCCCTTACCATCTACAAAGCGGAGCAGGACAAGACGCTCACACCCAATGATTCTCGCATCCTGCTGTTGTTTGGCATGAATGGTCTGATGAGTCACAAGGCTCAAGCAAACCACCCTCGACCAGCTCCCGTTCCTTCGACCTGGCTGCCCCCCACCCCGGGGTTCTGCAAATTAAATTTCAATGGGGCCTCCAGGGGTAACCCTAGTCCTGCAGGGCTTGGAGGCATCATCCGTAATGACAAAGGTGAAATCCTTCACATTTTCTGCAGAGCGCTTGGGGAGGCCACCAACAATGAAGCAGAATTCGCAGCCCTGGAACAGGGGTTGCAAATCCTCATCCGTCTGGGTAAAGGCTCTGTAATAGTGGAAGGAGATTCCCTCTTGGCCATCACTGCGGCGAGGAGAATGCAAAATGGGATGCGGCCGGAGAAAGTTACAAAGCATTGGAGATTAGCCATGGTTACAACGCTCATTGCGAAACATCTATCCTCCCTTAGCAGCATTGTTCCACAGTCAGTTAGGCGAAAATCAAATGTCTTAGCAGACAACCTTGCCAACCACGTGGTCTATCATCCGATGGATATCATTAACACTTGTTGGCAAGACATCACAAAAGACGAGCTTAGGAATCAGTGCACTCTCATCTCGAGGCAAGATCTTATAGGAGAATCGAGAGAGGAAGACGGGCTGCAGGATACAACTCATTAGTAACTTATGTGAATTAACAATATACTTAACGCCAAATGGAGGTACAACGGGCGATAGGCCTATGGAGTACCTGGGGTAGGGTGGAAAATCATCCACAAGGACGAAGTATATCAGATGAGGAGGACAATAAACAAAAAGTATGATCGGCACAGTCAGCAAGAAGCAGGTGAGGACACTTGGCTTTCAACCAGCAGCCTCAAGCATGGCAGAGTAATGGCTCTGGATTGGCATCATGAGAAGGAGCTGGGAAATCTAAATGAGAGTTATTATGTCAGGAACAATGGATCTCAGAAGGCGAAGTGGGAGATCTCAATCTAGAACATTCGACCTTCAGCTATAACTAAGGTAATCAACCAGGAAATCAAGATATCGCATTCTCCTTGCTCGATTCTTGACAATCTTAGTGTTGTTAGGAAGTTCACTGTCTCCTCCACCCATGCCAACACTTGCAATAACACTATGGCTCGAGAGGGAAGTTGTAATGCGTCTTCTAACCAGGACCTAAAAAAGCCCTTTAGGCTTACGAGACCCGAATCTCTAAGAAAGAAAAACGGAAAATTGAAGAGCTTGAAGCTGCGTCATCAAGGAAGAAGAACAAGTGGACATTCAAGTTTTGGAGATGGAAATGGACTGGATATAGACCCAAGCACAGCAACTACTAGAGCCACACAATTCGTTAGAACTCAAAGTGAAATGTGGCGTATGAAGTCCATGCTCGCCAAAATGCTCAGCATGCAGGCAGAAGAAATCAAGAAAGCGCACCAGGCCACTTCGCTCGTTTCAACTGAGAATTTAGCAAAGTTAGATGCTATGGAGTTCAACATCAGTGCGTTGACTTAGGAAGTCAGAATCCTGTCGCACAAGCTGGGAGCCCTCATCAATCTCCTCAAGCTCTCCATCCGACAGGGAACTAATATTGTTTTGGATGTCCTGGCAGAGGAAACTGACACCAACATGGTGAAGCGCCCCATTCCTCAAAGGATTCTGAAGCCCGATATCGAGACTGCAACGACCGGCCCAAGTGCAACCAACAAAGATTATGTGATTTTGGAGCTGTAATGGCTTCATGTTTTCTTGGTTTTCTCTCCTTTTGTCTCTCTCTTTCGTAGTTATGAGGTCCTCCAGGCCCTCTTTCGTTTGTGTCTTCTGTCAATCAACCCTGGATGGTTGGCTTTTCTTGTATGTGTCCCTTGTTAGGTAGCCCTACGTGGTTAGTCTCTGTTTCTAAAGATGCAGGTTTAGGTGCTGACAGTCATTTTGGCCAAACTAGATGGAAATGTTTTCTTTGCCTGTTCATACAAACTTTTTGTATTCAATGTAATTTTATGATATAATATACATCCGCTGATTTACACAAAAAATAAAGATTTGTTTCTTTACATATTATTAAAACTTTTTCTAAATTTTTAAGTGCTTCGTTTAAAAAATCTCCATAAAATGTGAAATCATTCATATACACTTCCACACAATCATGAATAAGAGAAAATTCCGAGGACTACTCTTTGGAATGTTGCTAGAGCATTGCATAATCCCATGGATAGGTAAATGTGGTTTTATCTTGATCTTCAGGTGCTACTTGAATATGATTATATCCACTAAAACCATCCAAAAATGAAAAATACTTTTTCCCTGCTAATGTGTCCAAGACTTGATCTATGAAAGGAAGTGGGAAGTGATCTTTTAATGTTACTTATTCGATTCCCTGTAATCGATACATACTCTCCATTTCCCATTTTTCTTTTGAACGATTACTAGGGGTGAAACCCACTGACTGTCTGATATTGGATAGATGAAATTTACATTTAGCAACTTCTATAATTCTTCTTTAACATTTTATTTTAGATTTGGGTTAATTCTTTGTCGTGGTTGTCTAATTGGTCTTGCACTTTGTTCAATGTAGATATGTTGTATGCAAGTTTTAGGATCAATTCCTCTCATATTAGTGTATTCTCATGCATAAGTAGAAGAATGTTTTTGTAAAACTTCTACCAGTTGATTCTTTTGTAATTCTTTTAGGTTTTCTTTAATATTCAAAGTTTTACCTGGAAAATTTTCTATTGAAGAATTCTCAAATTTCTCCATAGAGAGCAATGTTACTTGTTTAGATGAGAGATATTCATTTTGACTACAGCCATAGTGTGAGGAAGATTCATTATTTTCCAGTAGATTTAAAATTTGGTGCTCCTCTCTTACTTGTTCAGTAGTGAAAATACGTTGTATATCATCTTCATCATCTATCCATTTCTTATTCTCTATTTCTATTATTTTTTTTGCAGTTGGGTATAATGTAATTTTCTTTGTAGAATTTCCATATGAGATAAACATGTCACCTGATCTACAACCGATGAAAGAATCAATTGTAGCTAACCAAGGTCTTCCTAGGATTGATGGATGTCCTCCTAGATTATTCTTGGGTGTGACCATGAAATCAACGGGATATTCCCAAGAATATAAGGATACACAAACATCTTCCAACACACCACCAGGTTTAATTATAGACCTATCTACTAATTGTAATAGTGTTGGTGTATATTGAAGGTTAGGAAGCCTAAGTGAATCTAGAACTTATTTACTCATTATGTTTATGGTTTCTCCTATATCGATCAGTGCGTTTGGTATTTCAATTCCATTGATGTGAATTTTCACAATGGGGCTCCGTGGATCCAGATATTTTTGGATTGTTGTTTTCCCCATCATGATGTCTACAATTTTCCCAACTAATTGAATTATTTTTATGTCTTTTCTTTTTCTTCCTGATCTTTGAGTACTTAATTCCTTAATTATTTTTGCAAAGATTGGTATTTCTTTTATGGATTGTAATAAAGGAATTTTTATACAGAAATTTCTTAATTCATCCATCATATTATAATAAGGCAATGTGATTTGTTTTTCTACTCCTTCATCAATTTTCAACCATTCAGGAAAAGGTGGTCTAATGGATACTGAGGGTTGTTCTATAATAGGAGTATTTATTGGAACATTTTCTATTTGATTATTCTCTTTCTGAGGGAGAGAGGTTTCTCCTTCTTCAGATTGATTTTTATGTTTTTGAAGATTTGTCCTTGCTTCCTGAATAATAATAGGGGGTTTTATTTGCAATACTCTTCCAGACCTTAATTGAACATTATTTAGATCTAGTGGAGTTATTACATAGGTTTGGGGAATTTTCCCTTCCATATTGTAAACAAGTTTTTGTTGTGACATCTTATTATTGGGATTTGGAAGTGGTTGAGTAGGCAGTTGATTTGATTTTTGTGAAAATGGTAGGTTGAGCTGTGGTTTTTTATTCTGAACTTGGACTTGAGGTAATTGATTGGCATGAGGAATTTGATTAGATTGGGGTAGGAATTGTGGTGGAAAATTAGGATAGGATGTTGAATATTGTTGATATTGAGCATAAGCCCCATAAGGATTTTTCCATCCTTGACTCCAAGATTGTGATTGTGGCTGAGCCCAAGGCTGCTAAGATGGATTCCAATTATTTTGTGAAGGTTGAGCAAATTGTTGTGATCTAAAGCCTTGTGGTTGATTTGTTTGAGAGTTCTGCCATGGTCTCTTGGCAATAAAATAATGTGTGTCTACTTGTTCTAGTATTCCTTCATCATTAAACACAACCTTGAGACCTAGTAAAGAAGGACACTCCTTAGTATCATGGTTATCTGCACATATGGCACACATTTCTATAGTTTTTGAGTCTAAAGGACATTCTCTTAGGGCATGCTTCTTTCAACATTTTGGATAGAAAATGGATAATGCAACATTTTTGGATTTTTGCTTATTTTGTATTTTAAGGGTGTCTATTTGTTCACTTAGACTCACTAAAATATATGTCTTGAAGGTATCAATCAAACTTCCTAATTTTGCCCTACTGACCGTCCCAACTACAGATTTATTGATTCTTGATAAGAGAGGGTCTCTAGGACTTTTTCAACTCGTGCTTTACCCCTTGAGATATGTACAAATAAATCACAGATATCAACAAATGGTAATAGAGAAATATCTCATTTTCCTGTTCAGTTAAGGAGATCGATCCATTCATCTTTGATAACTTTGAGTAGGATGGCTTTCAAAGTTTCCTCATCCAAATTATCCATTTTTTCTCTTTTAACATTATAGACAAATCTCTCTACTAAGTCTTCAATATTTTCATCTTCCTTTTATGTCATTTTGAAGACCTCATCTTTAATGTTATGAGGCATACAGTAATCTCTACATTTATCTAAGAAATCTTCTTTCATTTGTGCCCATGTTCTTAAGAATTCATCCCTAAACTCATGAACCATTTTAATGTTGAATCCTTTAAGGTAGCAGGGAACAATTTAAGTTTTTGAGCATCACACAGATAATCATATGATCTGCTTAATACTTTGAATTCGAAGAGAAATGTCTCTGGGTCTTCACTTATTTTTCCATGGAAATTAGGAAGAATAGAAGGCGAAATATTTTTCATTATGAGGATTGTATCTTCATCAAAAATAGGAAATCCAAAAAGATATTGATTTCCTTTACCTTTGTCTCCTCCTTTATTTATATCTCCACCTCCTCCTCTACCTCTACCTCCTCCAATCATATTTTCCTCAACATTAAAATTGTGTACCTCACCTCCCCCTTCTTCAACCATGAAAGATTCTTCAGAATTAATGTAAGGTTCTTCTAATTCTTCTGGTTCCTCTATCAATGGGTAGCCAAAATAAGTTTCTTGTTCCTCTTCTTCACTAGTGTTGGCTTATATGGGCCTGACCTAGGTTCAGAAGAGTTATTTTATCCAAACAAATCCCACAACTACCGACCCTTTCGGCAACAGCCCGCGGAGCGCAAACTGAGGTCTCACACGAGGTAGCAAGGGAGGGTGCTGGAACCAGGTTTCGCACCTTTGGGATGTCTTGATGTGGTCTGGAGGGTTCACGCACCGTTTTGTGGCTTCGCACCACTCTACTCCGCGTAGATCCGGACCCAGGAAAATCCTTAATACTTATTAATGCATTGTTCATATATTAGATCTACCTTTTATGGTCTTTAAGCAAACATTTAGCATAAATAACCAGTTCGCGCACCCAAAAAAGATATAAATTCACATAGACTTATAACATAAGTATTCACGTAGAGATCAAACAGTTATATCAACCATAAATTAGCCAAATCCGCAACAATTCAGATTTAACACAGAATTTCAAAATCAACTTATCTTTATTTACTTTCTTCACCAATACATCCAGATCCACCCTACGCACTCAGCTGCAGGGGTCTGCGCACACAACTGCGGACTCTACGCACACAGATGCAGAGCCTCTATCTACCTACCAACACCCTTGACTCGGACTCACAGATGCTTCAAGACTTCGTTCTTCAAAAACCCATTACAGTTCAGATCCAAAAGTACATACCAAAAGACTGACTTGTATCCATAGAGCCTCGCTCTATTTATACATTCTCATGGTCCGCGGACCATGGGAAAGCTGACTTACTTCCTACTATTTTACATTATTTTTGGGTGGACAACCCTTTGACTTGAATCATTTACAATTCGCGCTACGCACACTTCGGAGAGTCCTTACCATACCTTTTCCAAAATTGCGGGCTTTAAACCCCAAAACTGTTACGCGGCCCTCTGCTACCCAACAGTCCCCCAACACAATCATCCTGACTCGTCCCAAGTCACTTGGTTGGTGTGACAATCTTCTCGCGGAGGTCGATCAACAATTTTTGTGCTTCGCTGGTACTTGCAGCAAACTCATTCGCCATCTGCTGTACTCGTTCAACGCGTGCCGCCGACACATTAGCTTTTGCCATGGCTTCTTCTATAGGTGCATATTCTGCCTGCATGTGTGCCACCTTGCACTCAATGGTGGTGGAAACTACGAATGCCTCATCAATCCATTGAGGCGTTCTTTAATCACTACTTCTTTCTGGCAGGCAACATCAGCTTGGATTTTCAGAGCTTGGGCCTCCTTCATCTTGGCCAAGCACTACGTAACCACAACCGTCTGCGTGGTCCCTTTGATATTAGCATAGGCTTGCTAGAGCTCTCTTGCCTCAGTTTCCAGTCGCTGTAGGGTAGGATCTTCTTGGAGTGAAGTGAGTGTAATGAGCGACTGAGTCAACAAGTCAGTGCATTCCTTCATAGAACGTGTGATTTTTTCTCGACCAGAACTGATGAGGCTTTTGCACTGCTCGGTGACCTCTGGTGGCATCGAAGGTTGTGCCTGTAGCTTTAGCTCTGCAATCTGCATACTGAGTTCCAACTGAATCTTCGCAGCCTCCTCTTTTGCTACACAGAACCCACTAGCCAACTTGTGGATTCGTATGTCCATAGGTAAATCGGCCACAATCTCTAGTTCAGGGACACACAAACAGGCTTCCCCTACCACTTGCTCCACTTGTTGACTCTGTGCGACGACTTTGTCCTGTTGGAGGCTCATCTGTTCGATATTACTTCGTTGTTCACTGAGTACCTGTTCTACACGCCTCTCCTTGGCGCAGAGCTCCATCATGGCGCCGTCTTGGAGCTGGTACAAGCGTTCACGCAGGAGGGCAGCCAAATTGAGTCCCAGCCCCGTAAGCCGTCCTACCATAACTCTGTCCTCCTCATTTTCTGTTATCAATGCTCCTTCTAGAATCGTGATAGTATGGGCTAGTTAGGCCTTAAGCAGCTGCTTAGTGGCTAACATACCTGTAACCCCATGAGTAGCGGTGGCTCTTGTCTGTGCTGCCTGTGTCCCTAGTTCTTGCAGCTATGCGTGGAGTTCCCCCAACACAAGCTGTTGCTCTGACATGGCATCGTCGGTGGCATCTTGGGTGGCTTCGCAAACGGTGTCCCCTATGTCACCTAGGTCGCCCCTCCATCTAGGTGGTTAATTCTTTGTCCCATTTAGATGCCTTGGCCTTCTTCCGCGGCTTTGTCCATTCTATTGGCAGTGGTCGTTTTAAGGGCGCACTTGTGGTGGTTGATGGTGTACCTTCTATCCTTTTCTCCATGGCTGACTCTGTGGGCACCTTCTGACAAGTTCCGTCCGTCGCAGCTGTTCCAGCTGGTGCATTGGACGTCGAAGTTTGTACTGCTTCCCGGGCCGCGCGGACTTCCACAATGTGCTGTTCATTGCGCTTCTACTGTGCGACACACTTTGCTGTAGCCTTTTGTGTCTTGATGGCGGCCTCATCGCGCCCCACCGCATCGGGTCCATGCCATTCCAGTGGCCAAGTATCTAATACTGCATCGATAGCTTCATCAATGGAAATGAAAGGAAGTGTAGTCCATGTTTGGTCGGGGTCCTTGCGTGCCCGAATGTAGACAAAGTGCATGTCTGCTTTAAACTCAGCTATATGTTTCACACTGTCATAGATTTCGGTGGACAACCGAGGTAGCTGGGTGACCCAGTGTCGAACATCGGCCTCCATCAGTATCCAAAAAATCTTGATGCCCATGATTCTTTCAGCATCCCTGGTCGCCCAAAGCGATGCAAATCTGGCGGCTTCTGGCCAATCCTGGTCCAAGGAGGGAAACTGACTATCTTCAGGTAGGTCAGTGGTAACCAACACAATGGACAATAGCAGCCATGCATAGTGGAAGGTCTTTCCCTCCTCTTGGACCTCTCTACAGTTGGTCAGGAATTCTTCACAAAGGAACTGCGCCCAATTGAACCGTTCCCCAACTGCGCATTCCTCGGCTAGCGCAATGACGACCGCGGGAACCTCGGTACCACGACATTTCCGCATCACTTTCCCGGCCAACAACTGGGTAGCAACGCAGACTACTTTGTCCGAGATACTATCAATAACATACCCTTGCTGCCCTTTCTCCAGCTTATATTTCTTTTTCAGGGTTTCGGTCATCGTCACATTGCCACTCTTATCGACAATTTCCCTGGGGTCTCTTCCTTCGCCGGGAAGCAGGGAGATCCTATGTATGAGTTCTGGCGTGATTCGGATGGGTTTGCCAAGCCATAAGTAGCCATCATGTACTAGACACAACAACTGTCTGATGACCAAGATTGTAATAGGGGGTCGGAGAAAGTGGGGAATGGAGAGGAGATAGAGCAACCCTGCATTCTCCACCTTTCGCAGCCATTCCTTTGGTTGAAGTGTCGTAACTGCCCCTTCCGCACTTTGCTCCATCAATTCACTAGTTGCCAAATGGGAAAATTTTTCCATATCTGCAAGGTCCCAGTCTTTAAATTTCATCATCACAATACGGCCAGTCACTGAGCTTTCAACCGAAACCCCTTTCAGAAGAGACAGGGTGGTGAGTATATTGTCAATGTCATCCAGATTGGGAGGGACCTTAGCCTTCCCTTTTCTTGGGGGAACATACTTGGGACGGCACACTGGCTGGACAGTTTCCTCATCAGGGTTTACTTCTTCGACATATGTCAGGGATCCCTCGTCCTCCTCATCGCTTTCAATGGTAACAGTTTTTCCCTTTTCTTCCATTGTGAGCTTGCTAAAGCGCGGATTTCGCGGCGACCGCCTCACTGGTCTTGGTATCTAGGGGTCCTTTTTGGTTCGCGACGTCCTAGGTGATTTAGGAAGTTCGGCTGCCTATGGCGTGGGATGTTGTGGACTTTCTGTGGTAGGGTTTAGTGAACTGAGGAATGACTCTCGGTATTCCTTTGGCAGTGCCTGAAACCACGAGCTTTCCTTCAGTGCCTTGTCATTCATCTTGCTCCTTTCGGCTGGAACCCAGGGTGTCCTATTCTGCGAAAGATCAAAATTTGTGGTATGCCCTTTTGCTTGCTGGATATATATAATTTCGAATTCAAAGTCAGCAGTTCGCCCCCCTCGTGGCTCATTAATGCGAATTTGGCAGTTATCCTTACACCTTAATTGCCCGCCGCCCGCTCCTCTATTTCTTAAATGGTACATCTTGTCATGAATAGTACTTGCAACGGTCACCTTCCATCCCTTCCCCGCGGCAGTGCAACCTCTGGTGCATGGTTGCGTCTGATGCATTCGACCGTCCTCGCGCAGCTTTTTTGCAGCCTATTTTATAGTCCCACACCCTCTTCCAACTGCGTGGAGCGCTAGGACTGGGCCTTCTACAGATAGTCAGGTGGTCACACCCGTCGCGCGAGCGTAGTGTCATAGCCCTCCATAGTTATAACAGATCAGCTGTTCGTGCCCCCGCCCAGTCCCCATTCCTCTTCCTTGGTCGCGTCCTTGAAATCCCCCGCGTGTCCCTACGGCTAGGTCAAACCCTCGCGCTTCAGTCTGTACTTGATAAGCTGGGGTCCTCTCTATCATCAAGTCGTAGCTCCAAAAAGTTCACCCATCATGACCTACCAATCTACAAAAGTTGCAATACAACTGTTGCGGGGTCTGGGTATACTTCTGCAACAGGTGGCAATTGTCCGTTGCGTGCTTTTCCCCCACTTGAAAAATTGCGCACCAAAGCGCGGATGCCACACTTGGCCCTACTTGTACCTCTAGTTTTAGTGGCATCGCCACCCCCCCCTGGCTAGATAGTTTGCGAAGATTGGGTAATGGTCCTTGTCGTGTGCTTGACTTTTGCATTTAATACATCCTACCTCTATACGCACCTCCGATCGGGTCACCCTTTCTTGCTTCAAGCTTTGCATTTCTAAGCTAGGATTTTGTACTTGCGTGTGGATTTACTGAACTCCCAACCCTAGATCCTGTATTGGGGTTTCATGCAATCTCATCGCAGTTTCTAATGCTTCGACTTGGGTTGAAATCTTTTTCTGTGATAACGTCGTCCTTAGATGTGGTGTGAATGACGCCACAAACCACGTGTAGTGCTGCACATCCGTCAATGTCATGTTAGCCTCGCAAATTGTGCTTTTTAACCTCTGATCCAGATCCCACGGGGTTTCACCCAGTAGCATCGCTATCTCTTTTAACCCAATGATCGACTGTGTCTCTGATTTTGGCTGACCAAATTCTTTGTTCAATGTGTCCTGGATCGCCATTATTCTCGCATTTGGATGATTGCTTGAGTACTTTATATACCATGTCAACGCGTGGTCCTACAACGCACTAACCAGGGTAGCCTTTTTGATGTTATCATCCACTATGCATTGGGCTTCCCACATATTCCTTATGACAAACCAGAACTGGCCTGGTTCCTCATTTCCTGCACCCTTAAATACCGGCAATTTGACTGCGCTTGCCATCCCAACCTTCGGTGGTGGCAGAGGTGGAGGTGGAGTGGGTGAAGATGGATTTGATGTTGGTGAAGTAGGTGATGGCATAGACGAAGGTGGTATCAGTGGAAAGCGCCCCTTAATCAACCAGACCATGCTTCTTGGGGAGAACCTCGCGAGCTCCTCCTCGCTTTCTCGTGAAATAGAAATTAGCGGACTGTTCTCTAATCCTTTGGTTCCTCGGTAGCCTCTTCCACTCCGCGTTACGCCAGACATCAATAAATGCACATAATCTGTTTTTCACACAACAACATCTTAATCCAAGTATTCAATGATTTGATGTACCTACCCCGCGGTCCTTGGAGAAAGCGCCTTTCTGCTTCACTATAGCTCACAGTTGTGTCTATTGCAAACTCAGTAATAAACCCTCCTATTACCCGATCCAACTAGTGATCTACCATGCGTGCGATTTTATCTTTGGAGGCTTCTAGCCTGCGCACCAACTTTGGAGTCCACACAAGAGGTTGATCTAGTATGCACCTTCCCACACTATCGGCTAGCCTCACGATCCACTCGTACAACTCTATCGGGAATGTTACAAAGAAGATTTCGTGGATATCTATGTATATGTACTGATCCAACCACCTTTCCTCCGATATCCACGGGTTTCTGTTTTCCTGAATCACGAACTCGTGAAGCTTCTGATCCAGCCAATCTTCAAGCTCTTTCTTAGTAGGATTCTAGCATTCTGACATTAGACATCCCTTAGGCAGATCCTGGTCCTGGAAACGGAACCATTTATTGGCTTATATGGGCTTGACCCAGGTTCGGAAGAGTTATTTAGCCAAACAAATCCTGCAGCTACTGGCCCTTTCGGCAATAACCCGCAGAGCGCGGACTGAGGTCTCACCCGAGGTAGTAGGGGAGGGCGCTGGAACCAGGTTTCCGCCCCCTTGGGATGTCTTGATGTGGTCTGGAGGGTTCGTGCACTGTTCTGTGGCTTCGCACCACTCTGCTCCGCGTAGATTCGGACCCAGGAAAATCCTTAATACTTATTAATGCATTGTTTATAGATTAGATCTACCTTTTATGGTCTTTAAGCAAACATTTAACAGAAATAACCAGTTCGCGCACCCAAAAAAGATACATATTCACATAGACTTATAACATAAGTATTCGCACAGAGATCAAACAGTTATATCAACCATAAATTAGCTAGATCCGCAACAATTCAGATTTAACACAGAATTTCATAATCAACTTATCTTTATTTACTTTCTTCACCAATACATCTAGATCCACCCCTCACACTCAGCTGTAGAGGTCCACGTACATAGTTGCAGACTCTACTAGGCCTCTGCGCACACAGCTTCAGAGCCTCTATCTACCTACCAACACCCTTGACTCAGACTTACATACGCTTCAAGACTTCTTTCTTCAAAAACCTATTACAGTTCAGATCCAAAAGTACATACCAAAAGACTGACTTGTATCCATAGAGCCTCGCTCTATTTATACATTCCCATGGTCCACGGACCATGGGCAAGCTGACTTACTTCCTATTATTTTACATTATTTTTGGGTGGACAACTCTTTGAATTGATTCATTTACAATTCGCACTTCGCGGAGTCCTTACCATACCTTTCCCAAAATTGTGGGCTTTAAGCCCCAAAACTGTTACGCGGGCCCTCTGCTACCCAACAACTGGGAATTTTTAATTCTTCTCCTAGAATTTTCTCACCAGTGGAAGATAGAAAAAATACTCCTGTGGTTGGGGATGCAATATTTTCTTCAATTACAGCTTCAGTAGATGAAGTAAGTGAAGTTTTGGATTGGATTTCTGATCTTGAGACTTCAGGAAGTCTTCGTCAACCTGCAAATGGAATTCAGGTTTGAGTAGGTGGTGTGGAATTTCAAAGTCGTGATGAAGTGAGTGGATTTTTGGGGATTAAGCTTCTCCCTCGTCCTACAAATCTACCTCTAGAGTCTCTATCCCTACACATATCATGTTTTGAATTGATGATTTTTTTTTTAACTTCTATTTGTACTTCCCCGACAATGACGCCAAAATGTTTATTCAATTTAATGTTATTAAATTGTAAGCATAAATTATCGACAAGGGGAGGAAAATTTATGAAGTACAAGTGCATTGTATGTCCTAGAAGTTACTTATGTCGTTAAAGTGTTTATGTTATGGTTAATGTCTAAATATAGAATCAGTATGGAAATGATGTTAATGTCTATATTAGAGTATTATCCTTGAGATCTGTTAGCTGGTTATTTTAAAATTAATCTTAATTGAATCAAACTTTGTGGGATGGTTGAATAGTGATCCTTACTCTACTTTGTTAGACTATTTTTTATTATGTTTGGGTTTTTATGCTGCGTCCAAACTATACTAACTACGAAAGCATGGAATGATGTAAAGGAAATCTACTTTATCGAATTGGAAAATGAATTATGCTTGAATTCAGTTACTAAGAAAAGACTGTTACTCTTAACTATTGCAGCTTCACTCAATGCAAAAGTAAAAACAAGAATGAGATTGATAAGTTATGAAATAACCAAACTGTGAAATGATATGACTGAACTATACTAAGTAGAAAGCAAATGAAATGATCAAATTATGCTAGGTATAAAGAAAATGAAATTACTGATGTAGATGTCAATTTAATTACGAGATCCATTGGATTACATCCTAAAATATAAAAGAGAGCATCCATAATTTAACTCTAAGAAACCAAAGAAAATCTATTTGCAGTGAGTCAAAGACCTGATCTGCACGTAGGGGCCCTCCACGAGGCAGTCAACAACTTTAATCAATGGAACATGAAATGTATGAACCGAGATTTATTAACCGGAAAATAGTTTCAACAGGATGCTTTCAAAATTACATACAACAACACGCACCAAAGCACAGAGCAGTCATTGTTCTTATAACGTTTTCTTAATTAATAGCATGAGAAATTCAAGCCTAATTATCTTCATTACAATCCTTATCAAACCAAATCCTATCGCTTAATCATCAATTTGCTATTTGAAAAACCAAATCAATAATATTTCATGAAACTCGGACTCTGTTCTGACACATTATCTTGCAGTTGATTGTCATGGTTGACTGCATTGCAGTGTGATTTTCTTGATGGATTGGTTCGAGTAAACAAGAAGAAATCCATGAGGGGATCATTCTTCATCTACCCATATACTCCTTTGCTGAGCTAGCACACCCAAACCCTGTCAACAATGGAAGTAGCTACAGAACTGTGGATTAGTTGCAGAATCAGGTCAATTCCATAGATGAATGCAAACTTTAATAAAACAATAAAGTATATGAACAAAATATGAAAAAGGGGACATGTAAGTGCTTACATTAACAAAAACTTATATTCATTGCATTTATTTAGATGATAGGGATATGAAAAAGGAGGAAATATGGGCAAAAAGGGTGTCAAGGTAAAGTAGTTCTTGGACTCTACACAAAGTGACTAATGATAATAAGGGAAATAGAGTGCATGACTATTTTGTTATTGTATTGTAGTAGACATGATTGATCCAAAATATAGGTTCAATATTTTACAACCAATTAAGTTTTTGTTTTTTTGTTTTTTGTTTTTTGTTTTTTGTTTGTTTGTTTTTAAATACTTTCCTAAGCACAATACAATGGGATCAAATTTAAGAGAGAGGGAGGGGGGTGATTTGATATTCACTGTATGAGTGACATCAGTTAAAGATTTATTAAACAAAGGTATTACAGACTCATGTACTGGTGTGTGTTCTGTGTTATTGAAGCAACAGATCGATCAGATTGCAAATACACAGACAATAAAATGGAAAGACAACAGAGAAATACAGTAAGCAAACACAAAGACACAAGCAATTTTAATAAGGAGTTCACCCTATTCTCCAGGGCTACGTCTCTGATCCAACTTTCAGTGGTGGCCTTGTTTTATTGTGTCTTTAAGCAGAGAAATTACAATACAGGGACTCAATGTGAGTTCACTTGAAGCAAGTTTTACTTGGTAGGGTGGTCCTTGGATTCCCCAAGTCACTGGAGTACATAGACTCTTCTTCTTCCTACCAGCTCTGTTGCCTTCTGGTCTACAGTGGAAAGAGCCAAATGTGATGCTCAATCCAGAAAGATTCCTCTATGGGAAGGCTTGGATCTTCAAGCTCTCTGGTGCTTGATGCTGCTGCTAGTCAGCTCGGCCCTCTGTCTCTTCTGCTTTGCTTTACTATTCTCTGTGTTTAGTCCTCCTCTCTAGGTTAACTGTTCCACTTCTTCGTCTCTCGACTTCTGTCTCTTCCATTTCTCATTCGATTGTCCCTGTTCATGGCTTTAGCCATTCGGTCCCCATGCCTGTTCAGTTCCTCTTCCACCTCTATCTCTTCACCTTCTGCAGCTGTGCTTGGAGTTCCCTGCTCGGCGTCATCATGAACGCTTAGGGAGTGGCCACTTGTCCTCCTCTAAAAACGGCGCCAGCATGCTTTGTCGGTTCATTTCTTCAGTTACCTCGTGGATGCGTTCTTCCTCCACTGTGGCGGTCAAACGGATTCCAAATCCCTTTAAAACGTGGCTTAATTCCCTGTCGATTCTACTTCCTCCATTGAGCGTGATCTCAGCCGTCCGATCTGGGCCCTCCAGATCTGACGCCATACGCACGTTTTGCCTGGTTGACTTGCTCGACCAATAGTCCGTGATCAATGATGATTTTCTCTCACCTCTGCCTACCATGCGTCGATCGTTGTATGGAATCGCTCCGCTTTCGTCCAAAACCTCTTACCGTTTAAGGGCGCTCCGATCAAAACCGTCGGTTTCTAGAGTGCAGGGGCCGCCATTGTGTTTTGGTGATTTTTCCCCTTTCCGCCTGTGGTCCTCCTGTTCCCCCATGCGACCAAGTGCTCGGGCTTTTCCTTCGCGGCCTTGTTCACCTAGCGATGTGCGATTAGCACTAATCGTGCATCAAAAATCACCTTTTTTCCCATTCCGAGGCTCCCAGGGGCTACTTTGGCCTCCTGTGCGTTCTCCATGGACCTCGGTCAGCGTGCTTTGACCGAGGTCCTCGTCGTTCCACGTTGGCTGCCATTGCCACTGGTTTAGGGTGTTTTTGATCGCTGTTTTGGATTTCTTTAGAGATTTGTTCGACCTGTTACAGTCATGGTTATTTGACAGTCTTTTATGGATCCAATTCAGATCACGGCCTTCCCACTGAAAAAGCTTTTGGACCACCAAAAGTTGGTTTTCAAGCATCGACTAAGTGAGCATACTGTTTCTTCACTTGTCCAATCTCAATCCACTTTGCACTACTCGTCTTTGAACCTTTGAGCCCAATCCTTAGGTACTCAACATCTCCCCTGCGCGTTGTCCTCACCTTCCTGTCCAGTACTGTGTCTTCTTGCAACTCATTTAGGTATTCAGGTAGCAGGTCATCAATAGAAGGCAATTGAATTTGTTCTTCAGGGTACTCAACCATTGAAGGTGTTATCACTGGAAATTCTGTTGCCAAATTTTTTTTTGCCTCGCTTAAAGACAGGGTGTTTTCGCAGCGCATGAATTCTTTTTTAGCAGTTTCGCAGCGCTACCTGTTTAGGTGGGTTCGGAGCGCGCTACGAAATTGGGGATTTGCTCGAGTTTTCAGTAGAAGGTTCATATACTAAATTTCAATGATGAGCAGAGTGATGCAAAGGCCCAAAAAGGGAATGCAGTGGCAATGTATAAACTTGGTGTATTCTACTACTTTGGTTTGAAGGGGGTTCCCCGTGACCATGCGAAAGCATTATCATGGTTTCTTAAAGCGGTTGAGAAGGGAGGATATATTGCTAATGTACATGTGCTGAGTGTTAATCAACTATTAGAATCGGCTCTGGACACAGCACGGCATGTGGCAAGTAGTATATTCACCTCGACTACTCCTGTACCTTACACCCAAATGACAAGCCAGCGTGAAGCTTTTGTAATTGGCAAACAAAGGAAAATGTCGGTCGTCATGAACTTCAAGAGAAATCCAGATCCTTTGCTCCTCCCTGCACCGAAAAAATGATTTGAGTGGATTGATTGTGTATAAAGCTGATAGTTAAATTGAAGTATACTTGTATTGGTTTAATGTTCTCATTAGCAGTTGCAAAACAGTGTCTGATGGTTTAGTGGCCAATCTTCTGGGTAAATCAAATGTATTGGCACTTGCTCGAATATAGCATATGCTATCTCTGAACAGCATTTTGCCCCCAACTTATTCAATATTTCTGAATATTGGGATGTTTGCTTGCGAGATACTCATGCTTTGTACCATCACCAAGGCGTAAGGCTTCTTTCAATGGCGGCGTCCTCTTCTCTGGTAAACATACGTGGATGGTCATATGGATCATCACCATCCACATTCTTGACCGGCGAGTCGAGGGTGTTCACTAAGTCTGTTTCAGGCCTTCAGCCTCTGCCATGTCGCCTTCATAGCACGAGGTGCACGTTGGCCAATCCTGTTGATTCTCCTAATGGCAGAGCATTCACCCATGTATTTCAGAGTCGGGGTTTGACTGGGTTGCTTGGTTCTAGTTATCCACAAGAAATGGTTCAAAGAGACTTGGGGCATGATACAAGACTACGAATTTTCTCAGGCTCAGCAAATCCTTCTCTTGCACAGGAAATTGCATGTTACTTGGGCCAGGATCTTGGTAAAATTAGAATTAAAAGGTTTGCTGATGGTGAGATATATGTTCAACTCCAAGAAAGTGTGAGAGGTTGTGACGTGTTCCTGGTGCAACCAACATGCCCACCTGCAAATGAGAATTTGATGGAGCTTCTTATAATGATTGATGTTTGCCGTAGAGCATCTGCCAAAAATATTACAGCTGTTATTCCATACTTTGGATATGCTAGAGCAGACAGAAAGACACATGGACGTGAATCTATTGCAGCAAAACTTGTTGCAAACTTAATAACAGAAGCAGGTGCAAACCGAGTTCTTGCATGCGATCTTCACTCTGGACAGTCCATGGGGTATTTTGATATTCCTGTGGATCATGTCTATGGTCAGCCTGTAATTCTAGATTACCTGGCCAGCAAGGTGATTGCATCGAACGATTTGGTGGTTGTATCACCCGATGTTGGTGGTGTCGCCCGTGCTCGCGCTTTTGCTAAAAAACTATCTGATGCTCCTCTGGCTATTGTAGATAAAAGGCGTCAAGGCCACAATGTTTCTGAGGTTATGAATTTGATTGGTGATGTGAAAGGGAAAGTTGCTGTCATGGTTGATGACATGATTGATACTGCTGGGACAATTACAAATGGGAAGTCTAAGCAGGCCACCTGGGGTAGTTCCTTGCGACCTGTTTACACCTTCAATACAGTCGAGAACTTCTGGTGTGTTTTTAACAATATACTTCAGCCGAGTAAGTTGATGGCTGGTTCAGATTTTCATTGCTTCAAAGCTGGAATTGAGCCAAAGTGGGAAGACCCTAAATGTGCAAATGGAGGAAAGTGGACTGTTACCACCTTAAAAGGAAAGCCTGTTGTCGATACTTTCTGGCTGCACACTTGGTCAATGTGCGTGCTCGATAAGATAAGATTGTCATGTGGACCAAGAATGCTGCAAATGAAGCTGCACAGATGAACATTGGAAATGCAGGGGTTTTCTCTGTAATACTCTGTTTACTGAAATGCAAGGGTTAGATATACATTCGAAATTGAAGGCCTTTTACCTCTTCCTGGGCGATTATTCTTACATGCAATTCTTGATTCTCAGCTGCCACCATCTGTTTCTTTACAGTATGAAGGAAATTGGGTTCATGGACATGAAGACTCAAGCAAGTTGTACATATTTGACATGGAAATGCTTTCATGACAGGGACGATGCATTTGAGGGTTTATTAAGACGAGTTTTGTTACTGAAGCAGCAGGGAAGAGACCTAAACATAGCAGAGAAAACAAATTACTTGATCTTTTTGATTTACTCATTCCAGAGCTTGGAAGATGAAATAGTGCGTGGAACAATGCTTAAACTCTTCCATCTGCAATTATGGCACAACCTTTCTTCTGGTCGTTTTCAAATGGAGCTGTGCTTACATCCTCAGATCATTAAAAAATGGAAAACAATGGTCAAGAAAGAAGCTAAGGAAGCTAGAAGAACTGGAATGCCCTCTGTTCCTCGTGATAAACTTGAAGTGAAATTATCAAGCTCTGTTAGCCCTTCAAGTTCTGGAGTTTTTCTCCTTGCTCGAATATATAAAAAAAAAAAACTTGGAATGTGGTAGTGGGCATTAAACTCTGAACTGGATGAGGCATTACAATTTCTTCAATCATTGAGATCTGTGTTGCATGCCTTCAACAAAGATATTGCCAAGGCAGAGGATATTATTGCTGAGATGTTTTGTTTGACTATAGAGAGCAAATTACATTATTATCTGGTGTTTGTTTCCGGCACTTTGGTGGTCTGTGCAAGTCTTATTTCAAAGCTGTGTTTTGTGATTGCACAGCAGTTTCGTAGCGCGCTACGAAACTGCTGTAGCTGCATGTTTCAGTTTAGCCAATCAATTATGATTGACAAATCAGCGAATCTTTCTGAAAGGTGTTGTCTTCACACATGGAAAAATGGCCAGCACATCGAAGACGTGGCAGCCTATGCTATTTTGAGTAATTAAAGATAAAAGGCATGCTTCCTTGGATTCGAATATGTTGAGGCAAACCAAGGACCGACAAACAGGAACAGTTTCCTATATTTCAGGGTGTTGGAAAACATGTTACATTAAAGGCCAGCAAGCAGCTACAGACACCTATCACAGCCAAACTAAAAGAAGCCACTTGTCAGAGAATGAGCCTGTTCTCTCCTTTTTCTCGTAGGAGCGCCATCTTGGTTGTAATAAATGCTATTTCCAGCATGATGTAGAATTAGAGTTTTAATTGTTTTAGGATTCCAGCGTTAATTGTTTAGGATTATAGTGCTGTCAGTTAGTAGTAAGTGACTTTTATTAGTTAGTTTAAAAGGTGAATAGGTGGCATTAGAAAAGGACTTCGAGCTCCCCTCATGCTAGGGGAGGAGGCTCGAATGAGATAGGATAAGCACTCTATAAATAGTGAAGAGAGTGAGGTAATAGGGGTTGGAGATTTATAAAAAAAAAACAGAGTTTTTATATTGGCTAATGTAAAAGACTTTTGACAGTAATAGAAAGATTACTTTTTCTTCCCAAGATTCATCTTGTGTTCAAAGGCTCAGAATATATGTGGTTTTGTCTTTATCCTTACTGTTTTACAGCTCAATAGATATGCAATCACTCTGAATTCACCTAGTGCTCAGACTTCCTGTGTATGTTTATGAGTTGAGGTTCTTTTTGAGAAATGTTCTGAGTGTTTAAACATTATATGCCTTGGCTTCCATGATTGAGTAGTTAATAGTTTACTGCAGAGGTGTTTGACTCCATGAGCCCAATGGAAGAAATGTTATTTTGTTGTTCCAACCAGTTTATTTTCATGTACTGTTTGAAGAGTTAGCCATCTTTTCTTGTTCTTAATTCATATCAAAAATCTGTGAGAGAGCCCTCTCTGACTAAGGAGGTTAAGCCTTAGTCTAAAGCCTGGTTTGAAATAGTTGCATGAGATCTTGCTAAGTAGCAGCCCTTAGTACCTGATTTTGTGATAACAGAAGGTTCAAACAATCTCAAGCAATCTGCATTTACGACTGAGTAGATGTGCATGTAAGCTAGTAAATTAGGGCGAAAAGCATTTTCACCAATCTTCTCAAGTATCCTAAAAGGTCCATACCTGATGGGCTTTAGCTTTTTACTTTCACCTTGCATCCTGTCCTTGTTGATATATAGCCAGACTTGGTCTCCAACTTGAAAACTATGTTCCATCCGATGCTTATCAGGCCTAGCCTTGTACTTGGCCTGTCTCTTTTACAACTATTCCTGTACTTCCTGGTGGATCTCCTAGATCTATTCAATGAACCTAGTTGCCTTGTCCACATCACTGTGTCCATCAATGATGGTATCTTTACCAAAGAAAAAATCCAAAGGAGACCTTAGTGTGAACCCAAAACAGGTCTCAAAATGAGATCTCTGTGTAGAAGAGTGTTTAGCTCTATTGTAAGCATGCTGCACATAACACAAGTGTTCATCCCAAAGCTTAGGATGTTTGCTGCAATAACCTCTCAGTAACTGGATCACTGTCCTGTCTAGTACTTCTGTCTGACCATCTGTTTGTGAATGAAAAGCTATGTTTTTCTTCAGTTTGGTGTCCATCAATTCCTACAGACTCAACCGAAACTTCCCCACAAATTGAGTGTCTCGATTAGATACAATGGAAGTCGGTAATCCAAAATGAACCCATACATGTTCAAAGATCAATTTTGCAGTCTGTTCAACTATGATATGTGTACTACAAGGTATTAAAATACACATTTCGTTGAACCTATCCACAATGACATATAGATAATCATGACCTTTTCTAGATTTAGGCAGTCCTCCAACAAAATCCATGGAAACACTTTCCCAAGGGTGAGAAGGAACTAGAAATGGAGTGTACAAGCCTAGTTTTCTATTGCTGGGCTTGCTTTTAGCACACATGGCACACCCTCTTACATATCTAGAAATTGTCTCATTTATTTTTGGCCAATAACAGAATCTTTGCAGCTGTGCAACTATTTTACTTACCCCAAAGTGACCTGATATCAGAGAAGTATGTGCTTCCCTAATTATCTTTATCCTCTCAGTTTGTGGAATGTAGATTTTCCCACAATGATATAAGAGTCGGTCTTTTATATGATAGTCCATTTCTTCTACTCTTTTTCCTTGACTCAAATTTGCATATACATCTTTAAAATCCATATCCTGAGCATATTGTTCTATGGAGCTTTCGTGTAGCACAGAATTATGCTTAAGTATGGTAGATGCATTTATAATGGGTCTAGATAACATGTCTGAAACCTTGTTATGTATGCCCTTTTTATATCTGATGACTAAGTGAAACTGTTGTAGAAACCCCATCCATCTGTAATGTCTTGATTGTTGCAACTTAGTTTGGGAGTGTAGATATTGAAGTGGCTGATGATCAATATGTATTACTATCTCTTTGCCCATTAAGTAATGTTTCCACTTTTTCACACTCTGAACTAACGCATACAATTCTTGATCATATGTAGGATAGTTAACTACTGCAGGATTAAAAGTCTCAGAATGATAACATATGGGTTTACCGTGCTGTGTCAACACTACTCCCATGGCATAGTCACTGGCATCTGTTTGGATCTCAAATGGTCTTTGTAGATCTGGCAGTGCTAGTACAGGTGTTGTACTTATTTTCTCTTTCAAGGTGTCAAAGGCTTTCTGATGTTTTCCTCCCCACTGAAACACCTTATTTAATCCTATTAAATCACGTAACGGAGCTGCAATCGAGGAGAAGTTAGAAATGAACTTTCTCCAATATTGTGCTGCTCCTAAGAAGCGTCTCACTTCTGTAGCAGACTTGGGTTTACGCCAGTTCATAATGACTACCACTTTAGAGGGATCTATTTGCAATTCACCTCCCCCTACTATATGACCCAAGTAGTTTAAAGATGTTTTGCCAAATTCACATTTTTAGAGTTTAACATAAAGTTTTTCTCTTTTCAAAACATCTAATGTCTGCTTAACATGCTTTAAATGTTCTTCCCACATTTTACTAAAAATCATAATGTCATCGAGATACACAATAACAAAATCATCAAGAAAAGGTCGGAGTACATCATTCATTAATCTCGTGAAAGTAGCAGGAGCATTAGTTAAGCCAAAAGGCATAAACAACCATTCATACAATCCCTGCTTTGTTTTGAAAGCAGTCTTCCATGCATATTGCACTGCAACTCTGACCTGATGGTATCCACTGTGCAAATCCATCTTGGTGAAATAAATAGCTTCTTTCAATTGATCTAAAAGATCATCTATGCGAGGAAGGGGATAACGATTCTTGATTTTTATCTTATTCAATGCTCGGTAATCAATGCACATTCTCCACGAGCCATCTTTCTTTCTCACCAAAATGATTGGTGACCCACATGGTGATGTGCTAGGCCTGATGAAGCCCTTCTAGAGCAACTCCTGCACCTGCTTCTTGATTTCAGCATTCTCTAAAGAAGACAACCTGTACATCCTAATGTTAGGCAATGGGACATCTTGCCTCAAAATAATATCATGTACTATTCCCTTTTTGGGTGGCAGACCTTTAGGTTCTTGAAACAAGACAACATACTCTGAAACAACCTTTTCTATATCAGCTTGTTGTTCAACATTACAGCCCTCAAATACATTGGTTTTATCAGGTTCCTTTTCCTTTACAACCATCAGTAAGAATTGTTTACATGAATTTATCATTATTTTCATTTGTCCTGAGTTTATGAGAGTATAATTATTCTTGAACTTATGAGCTCTTACAAAGTATTTGATTCGATCTTTAACAAGTAGATACTTGTTCTTAGCTCTATAGAAAATAGCCTTTCTATCATACAAGTAAGGGCTTCCTAAACAATTCCACATATATCCAAAGGAATTATGTCTAACTCAACCTCATCTACAAATACTGACCCAAAAGAAAACTTGAGTTTGCACTATCTAGTCACTTGTAGTTGTGCTTTACCATTCAACCATCCTAATGGGTATGGTTTCTTGTGAGGTGCAGTTGCTAATCCCAATTTCTTTACAATTGTTTCAAAAATCAAATTTACTTGTGAGCTATTATCAAACAAAGTATCAATCTTTTGATTTTTGGAAATAACTCGAATATGGAAAAGCTCATGTCTTTTTCTCTCATTTTATTCATCAATAACAAATTGAGTAGAATTACTAGTAGATGCTTCAAAATTCTTACCTTTTATATCTGTGGCTGCTATAGTTTTTTCATCTCCCGAGTCTGACCCAAAATCTCTCTAAATAGCTGCAGTTGTCTTCTTCTTCTGGCCCTCGGACTTCTTAGGTCTCAGCTCTGGATGCAGAATCCAACAATGCTCATCGTCATGCCCCTCCTTTTACAGTGAGTGCATGAAGCTTTGGTTTTCTGTGCAGTGTTAGCCTTCCTTGCTTTCCACTTCTGCTTTATTTTCTCCTTGCTCTTGCTTACAGTGGGTTGGGATGGTCCCCCAACTTCTGGATTTCCATTCTTTCCTCTAGCTTCTAGATGAGCAACTTGTACCAATACCTCATCTATACTAGTGGGATTAAACATGAGGATGGTATGCCTCATGTAGTTGTGTAGACCACCAATGTACTTCAAAAGACTCTCTGGTGAATCTAATGAGATACCCAACATCAATGTTGTCTTTCTGAATTCTTGAGTATACCCTTGCACACTTTTCCCTTTCAACTGTCGAAGAGTTTTCCAACTCATCATGGCTTGCTCCATGTAGGCCAATGGATAGAACTGCTGATTGCAGCAACAAATTCACTCCAGACAAAGATGGTGTTGCCATGTATTTTCATATCAGCTTGGGTTCTGCCTTCCCACCAAACCAAGGCAGTGCCTCCTAGGCATAGGCTTTCCAGCTGAATCTTACTCTTGTTCGAGTTTATGTTCTGTACCCTGCAATACAAATCAATTTGTCTAATCCAATTGTCTAGCTTTTCAGCATTTAGCTCTCCATCATATATAGGCAAATCAAATTTAACATATAGCTTAATCAAATATGCTTTCTTATTATGCACAAGGCTATTAGGAGGTGTGAGAAAGCTTTCCTCTTTCCTCTTTCCTTTGGAGTGGTCATGGAAGTGAGACTTATGTCTCTGTACATTTCTTCTACCATAGACTTTATAGCTAGGAAACTCTCTATGAATTGAGGGTCTGGCCCTACAGAACCTTCCTCTGACATTGTCTTTTGAGGATAGACTCTCCTAATTTCAGGATTAGTTTCCACCAACTCTCCTTCTCCTAATTTGAGCTTTGATCTTGTGAGCATTCACAGCTAAACCAACACAAGCTTGTCTAACCTTACAACCTAGAGCTCTGATACCACTTGATCTGATATTCACCCTATGAGTGACATCAGTTAAAGATTTATTAAACAAAGGTATTACAGACTCATGTGCTGGTGTGTGTTCTATGTTATTGAAGCAACAGATCGATCAAATTGCCAATACACAGACAATAAAATGGAAAGATAGCAGAGAAATACAGTAAGCAAACACAAAGACACAAGAAATTTTAATAAGGAGTTCACCCTATTCTCCAAGGCTACGTCTCCAGTCCAGCTTTCAGTGGTTGCCTTGTTTTATTGTGTCTTTAAGTAGAGAAATTACAATACAGGGACTCAATGTGAGTTCACCTGAAGCAGGTTTTGCTTGGCAGGGTGGTCCTTGGATTCCCCAAGCCATTGGAGTACACAGACTCTTCTTCTTCCTACTAGCTCTGTGACCTTCTGGTCTACAATGGAAAGAGCCAAATGTGATGCTCAGTTCGGATAGATTCCTCTATGGGAAGGCTTGGATCTTCAAGCTCTCTGGTGCTCGATGCTGTTGCTGGTCAGCTCGGCCCTCTGTCTCTTCTGCTTTGCTTTATTGTTCTTTGTGTTCAATCCTCCTCTCTCGGTTCACTGTTCCACTTCTTTGTCTCTCGACTTCTGTCTCTTCCTTTTCTCATTCGACTGTCCCTGTTCATGGCTTTCGCCACTCGATCCCCATGCCTGTTCAGGTCCTCTTCTGCCTTTGTCTCTTCACCTTCTGCAGCTGCGCTTGGAGTTCCCTATTCGGCGTCATCATGAACGCTCAGGGAGTGGCCACTTGTCCTCCTCTAAACGGCGCCAGCATGCTTCGTCGGTTCATTTCTTCAGTTACGTCGTGGATGCGTTCTTCCTCCACCGTGGTGGTCAAATGGATTCCAAATCCCTTTAAAATGCAGCTTAATTCCCTATCGGTTCTGCTTCCTCCATCGGGCGCGATCTCAGCCGTCCGATCTGGGCCCTCCAGATCTGACGCCATATGCACATTTCACGTGGTTGACTTGCTCGACTGATAACGTGTGATCAACGGTGGTTTTCTCTCACCTCCGCCTGCCACACGTCGATCGTTGTATGGAATCGCTCCGCTTTCGTCCAAAACCTCTTACCGTTTAAGGGCGCCCCAATCAAAACCACCGATTTCCAGAGCGCGGGTCCCGCCGTTGTGTTTTGGCACTTTTTCCCTTTTCCGCCCGTAGTCCTCTGGGTCCCCCATGCGACTGAGTGCTTGGGCTTTTCCTTCGCGGCCTTGTTCACCTAGTGATGCGCGATTAGCGCTAATCGCACATAAAAAAACACCTTTTTTCCCATTTCGGGGCTCTCAGGGGCTACTTTCGCCTCTTGCGCTGTCTCCATGGGCCTCGGTCAGCACGCTTTGATTGAGGTCCTCGTTGTTCCACGTTGGCTGCCATTGCCACTGGTTCAAGGTGTTTTTGATCGTTGTTTTGGATTTCTTTAGAGATTTGTTCAACCTGTTACAGTCATGGTTCTTTGACAGTTTTTTATGGATCCAATTCGGATCAGGGGGTGAGAGAGAGAGAGGGAGGAAATAAAAATACATAGAAAGATAGAGGTGGAGAGAGAGGAGGAGTGAGAAGGGAGAGATGGAGAGAGAGTGAGGGGGAGATGAGAGAGGGGAGGACAAAGAAGGGGAGAGGAGAGAGATAGGGAGAGAATGGGAAGAGAGAGAGGGAGGCACAAAGATTGAGGGGAGAGAGAGATGGAGAGAGGGAGGCAGATAGTAACAAAGTTGGAGAGAGAGATAAGGGGAAGAGAGAGAGAGAGAGGGAGATAGTGACAAAGTTGAAGGGAAGAGAGAGAGAGAGAGAGAGAGAGAGAGAGAGATGGGGGGCAGAGACAGAGGGAGGTGGGAGAGAAAGGGAGAGAGATGAAGGAAGAGAGAGAGAGGACTAAAGAGAGAGAAGGAGAGAGAGTTGGAGTTGGAGGGGGAGAGAGAGGGAAGCAAGAAGAAATACACATTGGGAGAAAGGTCGAGAGAAAGAGGGAGAGATAGATAGATATAGAGAGAGAATGTGTATGTTTGGGGGGTGAGATAGAGAGAGCGAATAAGAAAGAGACACATAGATACAAATATAGATATTATATAGTATTATATAACCAGCCTAGATCCATCTTAACCTCGGATCTATCAAGCGTCGAGAGGGATCAAATCTCTCGAAGTGCAATCCTTTCCTCAAGTTTTACACTCAAAAAATAGGTTTGCACCTTGAGAGATTGGATCCCTCTCGACGCTTGATAGATCCAGAGTTAAGATGAATCTAGGCTGGTTATTAATCCATTTATAAATTATAGTGTTTAATTCTTGATTTATTTATTTATAATTTTTGAATTTCACTTATAAATTGAGATGAACGTTTTCATATATATTATTTACTATAATTATTGTTAAAATGTTTAATGTGTGTATCATATACAATAGAATTGTATTTTCATTTATTAAATCATTAATATATATAGTTATATTTTATTTTAATTATTTTAACAGGCAACACACATAATTTGTACAGTAATTTTATTATTATGTTAAATTTTGATGGTCAAAAATTTAACTACCCTACATTAATATTAGTTAATTTTTATTAATTTTAAAAATATTATTAAATTATAAATTTTTAATTCTATTAAATAAATATTATATATAGATATCCCTTGAGTCTATAATTTATTAAACCATTCATTTTTAGTCATTGGATTTGAATGTGTTAAATAGCTTGTGAAAAAAGTGTTATGGCTCATGGATTGGTTATAGTCCATGGTTTTGTATTTTATATTTATTTAATCTATTAGTTTTTGCCCATGGTTTTGTTATAGCTCATGGTTTTGTACTTTATAATTATCCAAGTTATTAAGTTTTGTTCATTAAATTTTCTTTTATAAATTAAGATGATTGAGATAGATCATAATCATTTGACGTTAGTTTACTTTTTACATTTTGGTTTTGTACTTTACATTTATCCAAGTTATTAAGTTTTGTTCATTAAATTTTCTTTTATAAATTAAGATGATTGAGATAGATCATTGTCAGCGGGAATTATTTGACGTTAGTTTACATTTTACATTTTATATTTATATCAATTTTAATTTGCATATTGATTAAAATATATAAAACCAACAATTACTTTGTTATTTGTTTTTAATATTTTCCCTGGCATTTAGAAAATGTTGACATACAATCTTAATTATGCCTACACATATCCCTTATACTGTGTTGTAAAGGACCTCTCAGTGCAATTATTAAACCTTTACCACGGTTGTGCATGGTTGAAATAGTGACTATAATTGAATATAGTCGATTGAAGTTCACTGAGTATGATTTAGGTTAACTATTATCAAATAAAATTAATTATATTTGACTATAGTCAACATATGGTTGACTAAAATTAATCATGGATGACCATAAAAATAGACCATTAAAATGGACTATTTTTTCTATATAATCACTTTGTGGCCTTCTTATTTGTTATCAACAAAACAACATCATTTGTGTGTGTAAATTAATATATTATTAATATGTAAATAAATATATTAATGTATAAATTGGTATATTAATATATAATTATTAATATCTTATAAAATTATTAACATTTAAATAATATAATAAAGTTATTAAATTTAAAAATTTATTAATAAAATTAATATTAATCAATTTTGGTATTAATAGATTAAAAATTTAAATTCTATTCATAAATAATTTCTAAACTTTAACATTAATATTAATAAACTTTAAATTTTATTAATAAACCATATTGAATATAAATTATTTTTATTTTTATAATCTATATATTATAAATGAGTAAAATTGGTTAAAACAAAAAGACTTACTTTTACATGCTAATAAAACGAATAATTGTAATGTTGCCATGGAGAAACTTGAACGATTTAAAAAATGGGAACTCAACCTTTATACTTTTGGCCGACAAAACACCCGTGTCAAGAAAAGTAAGCATTATCTCCAATTATTATTTATGGTTATAGATAATAGTATTTACGGTTATTAAACATCCACAACAATTCTCTTCGAGATTTCCTTAGACTCAAGGAAAGTGAAAGGAAAGGTGGTGGTATTACATATGAATCAATGAATAGATAAATTTTTGTGTTATTTATAATTTTCAAATATATGGATAATGAATCCAATTATATGTTTTTTAGGGTTTCAATTAATTAAATTATGTTTTGTTTTTGCAGTGAGAGCAATTAGTTTAAATCAATTTTAATTTGGATCTATTAAGTGTAGAGAAAGATCAAATTTTTTCGAGGTGTAAACTCTTTTTTTAATGTAAAATTTGAGGAAATGTTTACATGTTGAGAGATTTGATATCTCTCAGTGTTTGATAAATCCAAATTAAGATGGATCTAAGTTAGTTTCAATGATGCGCGATCATGAAAAAATTGTTAGACATTTATTTTTTCTAATCATTTTAAATATGCCCAAAATTAATCTAGTCATTTTAATTTTAAATTTGCTCACTTAACTTAGTTTTTTGAAATGATAGAGAATGTTAATAACTGAATGATGAAAAATGATGAAATAATTTTTTGAATGCGAAGTGTAACTGTGTTGAATGATATAAAATATGAATAAATAAGAATTTAGTCAATTACAAATAGGCTTCATTGTGATCAATCTCAATCTATTTTCTTCTAATGTTCTTATTGTCACACATGTTGGTTTTGCCATCTTTTCATATGGATCATATGAAAAGGGCAATTGAATCATGGAAAATGGGAATAATAAGAATGTAGTAGAAGATAAATAGTTGACACTTTCAAGAAGGAGACATTTTAGGTAACTAAACATTTTATTTAAGATGAAAATTCAAGTATTTTATTTATGGTTGAATTACTGTAAGGCAAAAATAAATGCATGTCATCAATAATTTTTTTGTGCTTACATTGAAATCAATTCACACTATTAATCTAATTACTTGTTAATTAATGTACATCATATATCTAGTTACATCAAATCAGAAATTAACATCTACACTAAAATCAATGCATCTAGTGTAGTCAATCAAATAGGATTAGAATCGACTACTACATTGAAATCAATGCATCTAGTGCAGGCAATCAAATAGGAGTAGAAATCAGCATCTACATTAAAATCAATGCATCTAGTGCAAGCAATCAAATAAGATTAGAAATCAACAACTACAATAAAATCAATGCATCAAGTGCAATGAATCAAATAGGATTAGGAATCAAGATCTACAATAAAATCAATGCATCAAGTGCAATGAATCAAATAGGATTAGGAATCAAGATCTACATTGAAATCAATGCATCTAGTGCAAGCAATCAAATCACATAAGAAATCAATAACTACACTGAAATAAATGCATCTAGTGCAATCAATCAAATAGGACATCTACACTTCAACCAATGCTTCTATTTTAGCGAATAACATTGTATCTCCCCCTCCCTCTCTCCACCTCTCCCTCCCTCCCTCTATCTCTATCTTCTTCCCCCTCTCTCTACCTATCATTGATATCTATATCTCCCTCCATCTCTCTTTCTCTGTCTCTCTATGTCACCCCCACCCCAAACACACACGCTCTCTCCCTCCATATTTATCTATCTCTTTGTACTTCCCTCCCTCTCCCTGTCTCTCACTTCTCTCCTCTCTTCCCCTCCATCTACATCTCTATCTCCCTTTGTCTCTCCATCTCACTCCCCAAACATACACACCATCCCTCCAAATCTATCTCCCTCTTCCTCTCTGTTTTTCTCTCTTCCCTCCCGCTCTCCTCTCTCCTTCATTCTCTCTCCATCTCTCCCTTCTCAGTCCCTCTATCTCTCCCCACCTTTCTCTCTATGTGTTTCTTCTTCCCTCCCTCTCTCCCCCTCTCCAACTCCATCTCTCTAGGTCCATCATTCTTGTTTAAAGAGAGCCTCTGAAGGATTACCATGAAGAAAATATCACTTTTCAAACTATATCTATTTATCTATGTCTATATATAAAATATATAATTATCAAAATGGGAAAAAATTATTTTAATTTTTTTAAAGGTTTTGAAATTTTTTTAATAAAAAGAAATTAAATTAATTAATTAATTTGATTTAAAACATGTAAGTAAATTATAACCTATACTTTATTTATAAAAATGAAAAATATTTAAGATTTTTCCAAAGATAAGAAATCATTTGATTTTAAGTTTTCTATCTACTTAATGTTTACCATGAAACTCCTTCATAATGCTGATCCATAGATCTTGATCTCGTTACAAAGCATGGAAAATGATATTTTGAAGATTTTTACACTTCAAAATGATTAAAAAGTTAAATATCATGACTAAATAACAATTCGTTTAAAATAAATAAATGAAGGTTCGAGATAATTCGAATTAAATGATTTAGAAAATTGATCTATAGAAAAGCTTAAATATCTTTCCTCCTTATGTAGAATGGGTCTGTGAAATTTGTGTGAATGATATGGGAAAAAGTCATTTGTTATGATTTAGAATCGAACAACTAAAACTCTCATGCGATTTTTAATTTAATCTTTAATAGTTTTAAAATTACTAAAATTCATATACGATTTTTAATTTAATCTTTAACCATTTTAATTTTTTATTTGGTTTAAATCAAATATCTCTTTGTTCAAAGAATGATAAAGCTACTTGGAAATATTAAAAATACTTGATGTGGTTTTTATTCCTGATTAAAAAAAAAATACCCATTCACTTTGAATCAACCTCAGATACCCATTCACTTTGAGTCAACCACAATCTCGCTAGAATAATAATATGGCTATGCGAATTAAAAATATATATATGTACATGAATTAAAAAAACAGGAAGTGACACATCTCCATCCAAACTAACAAAGGATAAAAGGAAGTTATAAGCCATGGAGGTGCATTTTGAGTAAAGGTACTTAAAACATTATAGGTCATCTAATTTTATATCTAATTAAATATTTAATCATTATATTGGAATATTGTTAATATATATATGTTGAAATCAATGCATTTAGTGTAAGTAATTAAATAAGATTAGAAATCAATAACTATAATAAAATAAATGCATTTAATGCAATCAATCAAATAAGATTAAGAATTAGCATCTATATTTAAACCATTGTTTCTACTTCAATAGATAACGTTATATCCTTCTTTCCCTCTCTCTATTTCTCTCTCTTCTTCCCTCTCTCTTTGTCATCTATATCTATATCTCTCTCCATCTCTTCTTTCTCTCTCTATCTCACCCCCCAAACACACACACTCTCTCACCATATCTATCTATCTCTCCATCTCTCCCTCCCTCCCTCTGTCTCTCTCTTCTTCCCTCTCCCCCCTCCATCTATATCTCTATCTCCCTCTGTCCCTCCATCTCACTCCCCAAACATACACACCCTCTCTCCAAATTTATCTATATCTCTCTCCCTACATCTTCCTCTCCCTCTCTTCCCTCCCGCTCTCCTCTCTCCCTCATTCTCTCTCCATCTCTCCCTCCTCAGTCCCTCTATCTCTCCCCCCATTTCTCTCTCTGTCTCTCTTCTTCCCTCCTTCTCTCTCCCTCTCCAACTCCTCTCTCTCTAGGTCCATCATTCTTGCTTAAAGAGAGTCTCCCAAGGATTGCCGTGAAGAAAATGTCACTTTTTAAATTTTATCTATCTATCTCTATCTATATATAAAATATATAATTATCAAAATGGGAAAAAATAATTTAAAAACTTTTAGAAGTCTTTTGATTAATCAAGGTTTTGGAATTTTATTAATAAAAGGAAATTGAATTTATCTATTAATTATTGTATTTGATTTAAAATATCTAAATAAACTATAACATATAATCTATTTATAAAATTACATACATATATGAAATGGAAAACAAAATATTTAATATTTTTTAATAGATACGAAATCATTTGATGTTGAAATTGTAGCAAGAAAAAGACTCAATTTTGACTTGTGCCTTAGTCAAACTAAGTAAATCGAATCTCCACATTAGCAGGACAAGTTGGAGGCAGTTAACTTGTGTGACATGTCCTTGTCTAATAGTTTACTCATTAAATTCGAGTTATAGGCTAGAAGTAGAGTTGTGCATGTAGTGATTGCTAAGATTTAGTAATCTACATGAGTTATTGTTAGTTGAACTCACTTAACTGAGTTATTGTTAGTTGAATCAATTAACTGAGTTCTAGTCATTAATTGAGTTAGTTGAGTAGTTAAGACTATTGTTAACTCACTGATCTCTCAGTTAACTAGTCAATCAACTAAAAATAGACACAGACATGCATGAAATTCGAATTGCCTAGTTGAGGTGGAGGAAAAGGCATGTTTGTATTTATATTTGTATATTGTTGAGTGTACAGGGCTTTTTCACTGAGTAGGTGATCAATTCCTCAACCTATTGCGCAAGAAAATTGGGAATTTATCCTATTTTTTAGGGGCTAATTCCTCTAGGATTGCACAAGGAAATCGAAGGTTGGCTAAGCCTTGAATTGGCTAAGCGTTGGCCAGAGCAAGTTAGGAAGAAGGAGAACAAGATTGCAGTGCAGTGTGTGCTTTAGAGTTGAAGCAAGACATCGTAATTGTTTCTCTTTTCATTTAAATTAATGCAAAGCAGCAAAGAGATTTTTCCCAGTTGGGTTCCCCTAGAAATCACTGTGTTCTTGTGGTTTTGTTTGTTGCATGTCTATGCATGTTGTCCTAAATTGTGATTTCCATTCTGTATAATTTAGAGTAGAATTGTGTCTCTTGCTTTTTCAGTTTGAAATCTTTAGCAGCTGCAATTTCTATCAAATTGCTACATGGTATCAGATCCTTGAAATCACATTAGAACCAATATTTGGAATTTGTCCCTCAGGAATTTCTAATATGCAACTTTAGTGTAGCAACTTTTCTTCAAATTCGGGAGAATGTCTTTCAACAGACTAAGATTGGAGTATGCCTCGAGGGTAGCTCGAATTTCATATCCGGGAAGGACCAAATGGAAGAAGTGCTTGATGATAATGGTGTGTTAGAATATGTTAAAATTGACATTGTGAAACCTCAGGAGTTTGATGCACAACAATTAGCCCAATGGAAGAAGGATGATTTAAAGGCCAAAAGAATTCTTCTGAAGGTGTGAGAGAACACATAGTCTTGAAGTTGCATGGCAAGGATACTCCATTTTCAATGTGGAAGACTCGCACTGAGCTATTCGAAAATAACAATGAAGCCAAAAAACTTGATTTGATGAAAATATTGAGGATTGAAGACAAAGGGTATGATGTAGTCTTCTGCAATGGGAAGGCCTAACTCAAGCATTTTGCTTGAGGTCATATCAAGTAGATTGGTGTAAGGATCGAGAACCTTTGCAAATTAGAGGAAGATGTGTGTGTAACCTTGAGGAGAAAGGCAAAGATTTATTGGAGTAGAGATGTGATGGTTGATCGAGAACAACATATAGCTCTCAAGATGGCACCTTCTAGTTCAGAGGGAGAAATTGCAACCATACCTTCACGAGTGAGGTGGGGAGATGTAGAGCACTAGTCCCAGAGTTGCAAAGATTTGGGTAGGGTCCATCGGAGATAAATATACTCTTCTCATGGATCACTACCCTTGCTACAGGGGCCCACAGTATTCAGTAGCAGAAGGATCAGTGTCACTAGATGCAGTCAAATCTTGAGTGATAGTTGCAATTAGATGTTGAGGAGCACAAAGCAGTATTGATGACAGTGCAAGAGGCACAACGTAGAATCAACAACATTGCGGTTTTTCCAGTAGACAATACACAAACTAGTAGCAATTAGATGCTCAGGAGGTAATTACAGCTCAGGGGACAATTGATTCATTATTTTTTATGCTTCTCAGTTGCAGTTGTTTCAGTAGCAAGAACCACAATGAGAAGGATTCTTGTCACAATACGTTCCTACAGGAGTTGGATTGGGGTGTGCATAGCCCTTTTCTTGCTAAGAGGGAGTGTTGAAATTGTAGCAAGAAAAAGGCTCAATTTTGATTTGTGCCTTAGTCAAATTGAGTAAATCAAATTTCCACATCAGCAGAACAACTTGGAGGCAGTTAACTTGTGTGACATGGCCTTGTCTACTAGTTTACCCAGTAAATTCAAGCTATAGGCTAGAAGAAGAGTTGTGCATGTAGTGATTGCTAAGGTTTAGCAATCTAGTTGAGTTATTGTTATTTGAATTCAGTTAACTGAGCTCTAGTCATTATTTGAGTCAGTTAAGTAGTTAAGACTGGTGTTAACTCAATGATCTCTCAGTCAACTTGTCAATCAGATAAAAATAGACATAGTCATGCATAGAATTCAAATTGCCTAGTTGAGGTGGAGGAAAATGCATGTTTATATTTATATTTGTATATTTTTTAGTGTACAAGGCTTTTGCACTAAGCAGATGATAAATTCCTCAAGCTATTGCGCAAGGAAATTGGGAATTTCTCTTATATTTTAGAGGCTAACTCCTCCAAGGTTGCGCAATGAAATAGGAGGTTGGATGAGGCTTGAAATGGTTAAGTGTTGGCCAAAACAAGTAAGGAAGCAGGAGAACGCGATTGTAGTGCATAGTGTGCTTTAGAGTTGAAGTAAGACATTGTAATCGTTTCTCCTTTCATTTGAATTAATGCAAAGTCGCAAAGGAGTTTTTCCAGTTGGGTTCCCCTAGAAATCATTGTGTACTAGTGGTTTTTTTTGTTGCATGTATATGCTTATTGTTCTAAATTATGATTTCCATTTCACATAATTGTAGAGTACAATTGTGTCTCTTGTTTTCTCAGTTTGAAATCTTGAGAAATTATAATTTCTATTAAATTTCTACATTTAATTAGAGGTTTTTATCTACTCAATTTTTACCATAAAACTCCTTGATAATGCTAATCCATAAATATTTGATAATGTTAATCCATAAACCTTTATCTCGTTACAAAGCATGGGAAAAGATATTTATGAAAGATTTTTACTACAAAATGATAAAAAAGTTAACTATCATGACTAAACAACAATTCGTTTAAAATAAATAAATGAAATGTCGAGATAATTTTAACCTCTACGTGTACCAAATAGGAATTAAATGATTTATAAAATTGATCTATAGAAAAGCTTTAATATATTTCCTCCTTATGTAGAATGGGTCTTTGAAATTTGTATGAATGATATGGGAAAAAGTCATTTGTTATGATTTAGAGTCGAACTAAAACTCTCATACGATTTTTAATGTTTAATTTAATGTTTAATGTTTTTAAAATACTAAAACTCTTATCAGATTTTTAATTTTTAATTTAAGTTTTAATGATTTTAATTTTTAATTTAGTTAGATTATTTTTTTTTTTGAATAAAGATAAAGTTAGGGGAGAGATGTCTAATGTTGTGCAAGGACCATTAACTGTTATAATATTGGTCTCTAGAAGCCACCAGAAATTGAGAGATGTGCAACCATTTTTTAAACAAAAATATATAATATTAAGTGTAAATATATTTTAGTATATGTCCAAAATTTCCCAAAATACAAACCGTGCCCACAACTGTCCTTAAATAGTATTTAAAATACCAAGAGTACAAAATATCTTGTCCAAACTATAAAACAAATAAAACTATAAATCCTTCCAAAATGGTTGATCTGAATTTTGAATATTAGTTTTCTACTCTAAGATCCTCATCAGAATACAAAAATGTGCTTGAGGTTTGTACTCCAAAATAACAAGTAAAAACATGAGTTTTTATGTGTGTTTTCTCATGTTAATTTCATAAAAAAAATTAAACATCAAATCAAAATACTGAATGGAGGCATGCATCAATCAGTAATACAACAGCCATTGTTAAAGGAGTTCACCCCCCCTGGGCTACATCTCATTGGATCAGCTCTAATGGCATTACCCCTTCTCATTATCCTCAATTTTTAGAAAAGAAGAGTACATAAAGTGCTGAGAAATGGAATGGTTAGTTTCTCCTTCAAAGAAACAACTTCTGCAAAAGTTATCACACCATATACATGTAAACCTACTGTCAAACATGTAAACTTTCAGCAAACAAAGGAATCTTGCACCAAGACCCCCTACTCCAAGTTCAAATAGCATCAACAGTACCACAATCCACTTGAAGTACATAAGCAAGTCTCTCCTCCAAAACACATAGAGAAAAGAGGAATAAAAGCTACATCATTGATGTAATAGTTGTTGCGGAAAGCACATGGAGGTGGAAAACCCTTGCAGGTCATCTCCATCTTCAAACTCCATAAACTGATTCAACACTCAGGTTGACCATGACACTCATAGACTTCAATATACAAAAAACCTATCTAGAAGTGCTCTTTTGATTCTGAAACCTACTCCAATGAGTCCATAATGTACAAAAATGGCTACCTAGCCTCTTTTTGCACCCAATTTGGTCGAAAACTGGAGAAATTATGACCTCTCATAGTTTCTCCACTATTCGCTCCACAAATTACCCAAAATCCAACACCGAACCTTCATTTTTCCCAAATTTTCACTAGAAGGCCACCAAATCTACCGAAATCTAGGCATATTTATCGGACAATTAATTTTGCCGCACAGGCCTTAAATGCAGAAATTTAGGGTCATATGAGGGGCCATGCGCCTAGGGGCTAGCCCCCGGCGCTGACCCCTTTCCTCCGGCGGTCACTTAACCGTTGGCGGCTTAACGGTAAGGTGTCAGATGAGGCAGTCTTCGTGGTAGTTACGGTGGCGGTTAGCTCTGGGCAGTGACTTTTATTGTTAACTTGCGGGCGTTCACATGGGTAACTGCCATGGGAAACCGTTGGCAGTTACCCTCCCCCCCATGCCTCCGACGACTTCAACACAAACCTAAGCCGCCACCCATGTATGTTAAGTCACACATAGTAGGCGAGACAGTAGCATTGTTTTTTTGTAGTTGGGAGGTCATGGGGTTGAGCCTCGGCCTTCACCCAGCCCTGCCATAAAAATTTTGAACGACTTGGGGGTGACATGTGGCAGTCCCCAACTGGGCCACGTGTCGCCCCATTATTGGTCCAAATCAACCACCGTAGACCAATTAGAGCATGACAACGAAACATAATATTTCAATAATATTATAGGAATATGCCAAGAATATTCCCCTTGCCACCTAGGCAATGCGGATGCCCAGTCAGCATCCCTATCAGCCACTTGTAGTTTTTTTACCTATTCGAGCAAACGACCAGAACACAATAACTTTCTCATAAGACGTAGGATTTGAATGAAACGCATTGTGCCGAATTAAAAATGATGAGCTCTATCCAAGCACTCTCGTTTCACTTTGATTCAAAAACTTTGATTTTTGAGCTAAAATTTGAGCACATGATCACTCTTCCCCACTGAAAACTTTTGGTCCCCAAAAGTTCACTTTTAATTGTTCAACATTTGAAGGTATAGTTCCTTCACTTTTACAAACTCGATCCAATTGATGATTGTAGTGCCTTGACTTGTACTTGTCTTGGCTCTTCTCAAGCTTAGCTTGAAATATAACCTGACAAAAAAAAAGTCAAGTTCAATGTCGCTATGGCCATCCATAACAACATCCTTCCCAAGAAGAATTCGCATGGCGATCTTCTGCAAAATCCTTATCAAGTATAAGATCCCAAAAAGACTTTGAAAAATGAACCAAACAAGTTTCACATAGTGAATACTTGTATAGCTTGAGTGACTAACACATTTGTAATATATTGAATGTGCTGCAACTACTCATACAACAGTTTTAAAATGATTTCTTAAACTACAAATAGAAATGAATTTTACAAGATGGAATAAACATGAATCCCAAGTTTTCCATTCAAATTGACTATCAACAAGCCAAACTAGCATAACAATGCCAAAGAAAACACTATTACATATAAGTGATTTGTTTATGAACAATACATTTATAAATTACCCAACTATGGGGATATGCAACTAGTGCAAAACAAAGATTTACAAACTTCAGTTGGACAAATAGTTCGCTCATTTCTTACCCAACCAGGTAAATGAACCCTCTATTTGAATTTTTCTCCTTCTAGAGCTGCTTCAGGGATGGTTTCATCTTGTGCCACTTTTTCTTTTGTCGCTTCCTCTTCTGGTGCTTGCATAATTTGTTTGCCCTTTCCAGGATGAGGTTGTGGAAACAATTTCCAACACTTCTCGACCCAATGCCCACTGATATTGCAGTGAGTGAGAAAGTTATTTTGAGCTTCTTTTGGCTCACGTCTTTAACCTTGGACGAGATTTTCTCTTTTCGGTCTCAATTCCATTAGACATAAACATCTTCTTGATGGTTGCTTTCCTTTTATAGCACTTATCTACACAATGGTTAGATGAAAGGAAAAAGGTGCATGGAAACACATTCCTCAACATGTTATTCAAATCAACATGTTGTTTTCCATTATGAAAAGCTTTTGAATTAATAGGACAATTATACCTCTTTTTGTTGCCCTTTGTCTTACGCTTCTTGCATGAGGAACTTGCATGGACATAAGAACTTAGTTTCGTTTCTTCTTCAACTTGTTTATCTCTCTTTGGAGATGTTTTTCATTTCAAGTCCTCCTTATAATTGAGGAACCAAGCGAGTTCCAATTTTGGATGCAAATCCCAACATCTTGCCTCCTCATGTCCACTCTTATGGCAAAAGGAACACGCTACCCATGAGCTGTCGCTAGAAGATCATTCTTCTTTTGCAACATAGCCTAAGACTTCATTTTTAGGCCTCTCCTTTGCCTCAATTGGATTTTTAATGCCTTGTTGGTTCACTCCAAGGCCTCCTCCCTCATAACCCATCTTGGTCAAGAGCTTGGATACAATGCCTTTACTATGTTTTTCAAAGGCTGCAAATGAATTTACATCAACACTTTCATGTAAAGAAGAAGCATGTAAATGCTTACCATTTGCCTCATATTTTGATTGAGATACAAATATGTTTTCAAACTCTCTTCTAATTTTGGATGTGTCCTCTTGGACTCTCTGCCTCTCTTCCTTCAACTCCTTGAAGTTGGGTGCTGGTAGAACCTCATCCTCCACATCATGTGGACAAAAGGTACAAAATTGTCCATCTTCCTTCTCTAAGGGACTTTCTACACTAGAATCTTGCATAAGAGTTGTAGAAAAACATGAAGATTGTGGAGAAGATGGTGGTTTATCACTATTCTTGTTACTCTCTTCCCTTAGAGAACATTCTCCTCTTGGAGGTCTAGAGCTTTCACCTTGCAATTTGGTATTCCTCTCTTCGTAGACGAATTTCACCATTTCTGCCATGTCTAAGAAATCCTTTCTAAAATCCTTCACATCCTCTGGCATTCTTGTAGGCTCTCCTCCTTGGGACATGATTTGCTTGAAGTTTCTACTGCAACTTGAGGTAGAACTAGTGGTAGAGATTGTAACAATCTTGCTCTTCTTTCCAAAACCTTCTCCTCACTTGAGCTTCATAACACATTCACTTGCAAAGAACAGTCAATTCCTCCTTGCACAAAGAAAACTAGTGCTATGATACCAACTTGATTTGAATTTGGAATATTAGCTTTCTATGCTAAGATCCTCAATAGAATACAAAAATGTGCTTGAGGTTTGTATTCCAAAATAGCAAGTAAAAACATGAGTTTTTATGAGTGTTTTCTTATGTTAATTTAATGAAAAACTTTAAACATGACATCAAAACACTGAATGGAAGCATGCATCAATTAGTAATACACCAACCATTGTTAAGGGAGTTCACCCTTCCTGGGCTACATTTCCTTGGATCAGCTCTAATGGCATAACCCCTTCTCATTATGCTCAATGTTTAGAAGAGAAGAGTACGTAAAGTGTTGAGAAATGGAATGGTTAGTTTCTCCTTCAAAGAAACAACTTCAAGGGTTATCACTCCATATACATGTAAACCTGCAGTCAATCATGTAAACTTTCAGCAAACAAAGGCATATTGCATCAAGACCCCATACTCTAAATTCAAAGAGCATCAACAGTACCACAATACATGTGAAGTACATAAACAAGTATCTCCTCCAAAACACATAGAGAAAAGAGGAATAAAAGCTACACCATTGATGTAATAGCTATTGTAGAAAGCACATGGAGGCTAGAAAACCCCTACAAGGTCATCTCCATCTTCAAATTCCTCCATAAATTGATTCAACACTTTGGTTTACCATGGCACCCATAGACTTCAATCTGCAAAAATCCTATCTATAAGTGTTCCTTTGATTTTGAAACCTACGCCAATGAGTCTATAATGTCCAAAAATGGCTACCTAGCCTCTTTTTTCACCCAATTTGGTTGAAAACTGGAGAAGTTAATGTCCTCTCCTAGTTTCTCCACTATTCGCTCCACAAATTGCCCAAAATTCAGCACCAAACCTTCACTTTTGCCTAGATTTATGTTAACGGGTCACCAAATCCGCCGAAATTTGGGCGGATTTGTCGGACAATTAATTTGGCCACCAAGGCCTAAAATGCGGAAATTTAGGGTCATATGGGGGACCATGCATCTAGGGGCTAGCCCGCAACGCTGACCCCTTTCCTCCAGCAGCCACTTAACCATTGACGACTTAATGGTAGGGTGTCACATGGGGCAGTGATGTGGTGGTCTCCGTGGCAATTATAGTGGCAGTCAGTTTCTAGCGGTGACTTTTATTGTTAACCTATGGGTGTTCACATGGGGAACCGCCGCGGGAAACTGTTGGCAGTTCCCCTCCCCCCCATGCCTCCGACGACTTCAACACAAAACTAAGCCGCCACCCATGTATGTTAAGTCACACATGGTAGGCGAGATGGTAACATTGTTTTTGGTAGTTGGGAGGTCGCGGGGTCGAGCCTTGGCCTCTGCCTAGACCTACCATAAAAATTTTGAATGACTTGGGGGTGACATGTGGCAGTCCCCGACTAGGCCACATGTCGCTCCATTATTGGTCCAAATCAACCACCATAGACCAATTAGAGCATACCAACGAAACAAAATATTCCAAGAATATTCCCCTTGCCACCTAGGTGGTACAGATGCCCAGTCAACATCCCTATCAACCACCTGCAAATTTTTTACCTGATTGAGAAAACGATCAGAACACAATAAATTTCTCATATGATGTTGGCTTTGAGCAAAACAAATGTCGTCAGATTTAGAACGACGAGCTCTATCCAAGTGCACTGGTTTCGCTTCGACTAGAGAACTTTTATTTTTGAGCTAAAATTTGAGTGCCCGATCACCGCACTGACAACTTTTGGTCCCCAAAAGTTCACTTTCAATTGTTCAACATTTGAAGGTATAGTTCGTTCACTTTTCCAAACTTGATCTAATCGATGATTGTAGTACATTGACTTGTACTTGTCTTGGCTCTTTCTCAAGCTGAACTTGAAATATAACCCGGCCAAAAAAAATCAAGTTCAATGTTCTTCCTAGATTGTCCATGTCGCTATGGCCATCCACAACAACATCCTTCCCAAGAATAATTCCCATGGAAATCTTCTACAAAATTGTTATCAAGGATAAGATCCCAAAAATATTTTGACAAGTGAACCAAACAAATTTCACATAGTGAATACTTGTATAACTTGAGTGCCTAACACATTTGTAATATACTGAATGTGCTACAACTACTCATACAACAATTTTAACATGCTTTCTTAAACTACAAATAGAAATGCATTTTAGAAGATGGAATAAACTTGATTGCCAAATTTTCCATTCAAATTGACTAGCATAACAATGCCAAAGAAAACATTGTTGCATATAAGTGATTTGTTTAAGAACATCACTTTTACAAATTGTCCAACTATGGGGATATGAAACTAATGCAAAACAAAGATTTACAAACTTCAACTGAACAAATATTCCGCCCATTTCTTACCCAAATAGGTAAATGAACCCTCTATTTGAACTTTTTCTCCTTTTGGAGCTGCTTCAGGGATGGTCACATCTTGCACCACTTTTTCTTTTGTCGCTTCCTCTTCTGGTGCTTGCATAATTTGCTTGCCCTTGCCAGGATGAAGTTGTGGAAACAATTTCCAACACTTATCGACCCAATGCCCACTAATATTGCAGTGAGTGAAAAAGTTATTTTGAGCTTCTTTTGGCTCACATGTCTTTAACCTTAGATGATATTTTCTCTTTTCAGTCTCAATTCCATTAGACATAAACATCTTCTTGATGAATGCTTTCCTTTTATAGCACTTATCTATGCAATGGTTAGATGAAAGGAAAAATTTTCATGGAAACACACTCCTCAACATGTTATTCAAATCATCATGTTGTTTTCGATTATGAAAAGCTTTTGAATTAACAGGACGATTATACCTCCTTTTGTTGTCCTTTGGCTTATGCTTCTTGCGTGAGGAACTTGCATGGAAAGAAGAACATAGCTTCATTTCTTCTTCAACTTGTTCATCTCTCTTTGGAGATGTTTTTCATTCCAAGTTCTCCTTATACTTGAGGAACCAAGCGGGTTCCAATTTTGGATGCAAATCCCAACATCTTGCCTCCTCATGTCCTCTCTTATGGAAAAAGATCCAAAATGGATCTAGAATAGGCTTCTAAGTCTAAAAATTATTCCTCACAGAGGAAAATTAAAGTCAAAGTATTCTCTTGGAAATAGTCTCATTCCAGAGATCTCTTCAATCTGAATCTAATGCAATTTGAATGGGCTAAAATGGACTTCGGATGATGGAATTATTGCAGAAAGAAGTTTGTCCATTGTCCTTTGAAAAGGAGGCAATTTATTATATAAATGGGACTTAAGAGAAATAAAGGATTTCTATGGAAAAATCGCATCGGAAGGTTCAAAGGGAGGACTTAGACCAAAGGCCTTAAGGACCTCGATTAGCGATCTCTGATATATCGGATCAGAGGTAGTCTGCCATGCGATATCGGGACCCTGGGCGAGCCGATTGCAATATGCGATGGTCAGCGATTAGTGATCGACAAAGTCAAAGGGAAGACCCTCAGGGCCATTGCAATTGCAATATGCAACATGCGATTGGGGCCAATAGCATTGCATCGATATCGACAATCGACGAATCCCCGGTACAAGGAGCCAATGCTAATGCGACGTGCGACTGCAACTTGTGACAAAGAGCGGACTCAATGAGGTTTATGAATGCGATTGAATAATATTTGAAATCTGGAATTTCGGATTTTCTGTGTATTCCAGTGTATTTGGGTTTCTGACCATGCGACAATGCGATTGCCATATTGCGACCAAAGGCGGACCTGATAAGGATTATAGATGCGATTTCATATTATTTGAAATCAAAATTTGCGGATTTTCTTTGTATTTCCATGTAATTGGGTTTTGGCCTTATGCAATGAAATTTGTGATGAGCGATGAAGAACACGGACCCGACAGTTTTATAGGGGTGATTCTATATTATTTGAAGTTTGGTTAAACACTCAATGATGTGTTTTCGCTAGTTTTCTCTGTGTATTGCGTTACGTGTTCGAACGCAGGATTTCTACAGGAGGAAGGCCGAACGGTTGGGTTTCCAGTGCCAGCCAGTTCATTTCCATGAGAAACTAATTCTTTTGTGAAAACGCGTGGTTTTCCATGATGGAGGACTGTAACCAAATGGTTACAAATACACAAAGAACATAATTAACAGGGATGCACAGAGGCCGAGTAAAACACAGAAATCATAGAGAAAGAGGATTCTCAGAGGCTCAAGCAGAAGAATGCTCAAAGAGAGCCAAGAGCCAGAGAGCTAAGAGGCAGAGAATCACTAAGTTGAGAGCCAGAGCCGAGAGTCAAAGCCAAGAGCCAGAGCCGAGAGCCAAAGTACTTGATAGAGGCAGAGCCACCAGAGGTTGGAGGTAGAGAGCTCAAAGCAAACTTCTAAGAGCCATGATGTTGTAGTGAAGCTGTAGAACAACAAAGAGATCAAATTATCTAGCTGTTGCTGGTGTCCAGAGCTTGCTGAAGACAGAAGAAGGAGTTCCAGAGACAGTTAAGAGAATTCTGAGGGGGTCAGAGTAGCCAGAAGCTCAAGAAGATCAGAGCATTGACTGAAGGAGTCAAGTATAGAGAAGCCTAGATCTGTCTGCAAAGTAAAGACAACCAGGGGTAAGATGGCATTCTAAGCCCATTGGTCCAGTTGAAAACCAATGGAGTTGAGTGTGGAACTTGTAAAATAATTGAAGCCATAATCCCAAAGAGCCTAATCGAGTTGATTAGATCTCAAGGAGACGTAGCCCAAGATATCAAGGTGAACTCCATATTATATTGTTGTCTTATGTGTTTGTTTATTTTTTGCATTGCATTTAATATTGTGTGTGTTTAAATATCAGCAAAGCAAATAAACTTAAGGCAAATAAACAGTTAAAGGCAAACACAAGCATACACCTATTTCAAGTTCTTAATTCTACATTTATCAAACATAAGCATAGATCTTGGGATTATGTTTAAGCTTTGGAGTGGGAGAGGTTCTTGTAAGTTGACAAGAATCCTTCAGTGCCCCATTTTCGGATCAGGTGGTATCAGAGCTGGGTGATTAAACCCACCTTCAAAGAAGGTGATATCAAATCTGGTTATATCAGAGTAAGTTATATCAGAGCAGGTTGTGTCATGAAGCAAGTGATATCATGATGCAGGTGATATCAGATTAGGATGCTTGATTGACAGATCAATCTACATGCTTGTTTGACTTGAAAGGTGTTCAAATAGTAGCAAGGATTTTTCTGTTTGATTGTTTGTAAACTGATTGTTGTTTGAGTTTGCAAAGGTTCAGGGAAAGCTATTGATAGTTAAGTCTAGGAGAGGACAAGAAGGAAGAAGGGTTGAAGACATTCTTCTTATCCCAAAGGAACTCAAAGCAATCCTTGAAGCACAAGAGGTTTGTTGCAAAATGTTGGTTGGATAAGCTCTTTGTTAATCTTGTTTGAAGTTCTTTTGTTCATTTTGATAATGGCAATTTCTACAAGTTAGTCCTCAAATTCTGCTTTCTTCACAAGATTCTTTGATGACGATATGAAGCAAGACTTGTTCATCATGATGGATATGGTGAGAGAAATGTATGAGGATGGAAGGAAGAGCATCATACTTAGAGAGCAGTTGAATTCCATGAAGGAAGAGAAGCAGTGTCTTTCTGACAAATTGCAAGAAATGGAGAGGCAACTTCATATTGCAACAAAAGGATGCATGAGTTGGAGACATAGCTCCTTGTTGCCAAAGAAGCTGTGATCAAGTATCAGCTTGAAGAAGAGGTAAACAATTCCTATTTGTCTTCAAATTTTTCTAAGAATGTTTATATTGGTTCTTTTGAAAAACATACCAGAGGCATAGGTTCCATTAATGTCCAAGATGGGCTATGAAGGAAAAGGCTTGGGCAAACATGCACAAGGTATTGTTGAGCTAATAATGGTTGAGGAAAGGCCTAAGTGTTTGGGTCTTGGCTATGGACAATGTTATGGAGAAAGTGTCATGAAGGCCATTGAAACAGTTCCAAGAAGGAGTTTCATTTCAGGTCTTCTACCTCAAGAGTGTAAAGATTGTATTCATGGGGAATGCAATAGCTTTAACATCATTTGCAGGAAGAAGGTGTGTATCAGCGTACACTTGAACCAGAGAGTTGTGGAAACTCTGAAACCATTGAAGAGGTTGATGGTGTTCCAAAGGGAGCCACTTCTTCATTCAATTCACCTCCTCATGAAGGCAATAAAGGTGAAAGAGAAAGGTATAAATCTGGTTCTAGCCATATTCCTTTTGAGTATGTTCAACATGATAAATTTCCATATAAGCATGGGAAAAGAATTGCATGTTCCTTTTGTGGTTTGGTTAACCATAATGTTTCTAGATGTTGGAAGAGAATGGCCACATACATGAAACTTTTGAAGGAAAGGAAGCAAAAAGCCAAAGGTCCACTGGACAAGGCAAACCATGTTGTCAAGAGGATGCACATGTGTTGCACTTACTACCATAAGCAAGGACACATTGTTGAAAAGTGTTGGACTCTGAATCCAACAATGCTTCCACGAAACTTGAAGAAGGTGGAAAGAGAGAATGGCAAGAATGGAAAGAAAGATTCCATGAATGATGTGTTTCAAGATGATTCACATGTTGATGTTGATGTGCAGACAAAGGAAGGACCTTTGAAATGGATTGGTAAGAAATGGTTAGAGTTCTTATCTAATTAAGATTGCATGTCTATTGATACAATGCATCTATTTGCATTTGTTTGTTAATGGAGATGCAAGTTATAGGATTTTACCAAGAAGGTGAATGGGAAAGTTGAGTAGTAGACTCACTTTATTGCTGCAACATTATATTTCATTTCAACTTCAAAAGTATAGTGTACTTAAGTGAAAGTTGAAGGATGAAAAGCATGCATAAGCTTAATATGCATAAACACAGGGATGTTGATGATTTCCTTGTATTTAAACATGTATCTGTGATTAACTTGAAGGGTTGATTGCTTTGTTTTAAACATGCATGTAATGTAATGTTTACTTGGAAAAATTTGATTTGGTCTCCAAGATGGAGATAATGATGAAGTGTTTCATCTTTGAAAAAGAATCCTAAAATTCTTTTTCTACATGCTTGACTTGAAGGGTCAATTTTTTTTAGAGGCATGTTTTGTTGGCTTGTTATCTAGTCAATCATTTGTATGCAGATGTAAAAACATGGAGGTGTTCACAAGATGTGAAAATTGTTTCTTTTGATGAAGCGGGAGTTTAGGCCATCCAGTTGTTGTCTGTAATCCTATTGTTGTTAATAGTTGTTGTTGACAGTATGTCAAACAGGTACAAATGAAAATTTTGTGAAGTAGATGTAACTTCACATTGGTTTGAGCCACCTTGGATCAATGATCAAGGCAGAGAAGTTCAAACTGCCTTCTATAACCTTCTCAACAGGAGTTCTATAGGAAGTCAAGGAGGAAGACAGTACTTCCCAGGAGGACAAGCACATCTAAGAAGGGAGTGTTCAAAGGCTTTGGTTCAGAGGCGCTATGCAAGGCAAGTGTATGGAGGCTGAAAGAAGAAGGTGAGGTACTCTCATTTACTGTTCAGATTAGTATATTAGTCTTTTGGAGACCAAAAGTTCCTTTTAGGGGGAAGGTGTGATCCAAAATGGATCTAGAATAGACTTCTAAGTCTAAAAATTATTCCTCACAGAGGAAAATGAAAGTCAAAGGATGCTCTTGGAAATAGTCTCATTGCAGAGATCTCTTCAATCTGAATCTAATGCAATTTGAATGGACTAAAATTGACTTTGGATGATGGAGTTATTGCAGAAAGAAGTTTTCCCATTGTCCTTTGAAAAGGAGGCAATTTCTTATATAAATGGGACTTAAGAGAAATAAAGGCTTTCTATGGAAAAATCCGATCGGAAGGTTCAAAGGGAGGACTTAGACCAAAGGCCTTAAGGACCCTCGATTAGCGATCTCTGATATATCGGATCGGAGGTAGGCTACCATACGATATCGGGACCCTGGGCGAGTCGATTGCGATATGTGATGGTCAACGATCGGTGATTGGCACAGTCAAAGGAAAGACCCCCAGGGCCATTGCGATTGCGATTGCGATATGCGACATGTGATTGGGGTCGATAGTAATGCATCAATATCGGCGATCAACGAATCCCCGATAAAAGGAGCCAATGCTAATGCGACATGCAATTGCGACTTGCGATAAAGCGCGAACCCGATGAGGTTTATGAACACGGTTGAATAATATTTGAAATCCGGAATTTCATATTTTATGTGTATTCCCATGTATTTGGTTTTTTTACCATGCGACAATGCGATTGTGATATTGCGACCAAAGGCGGACCCGATAAGGATTATAGATGTGATTTCATATTATTTGAAATTCGAATTTGCGGATTTTCTTTGTATTTTTGTGTAATTAGGTTTTTGGCCTTATGCAATGCGATTTGCGATGAAGAACACAGACCCAAAAAGTTTATAGGGGCGATTCTATATTATTTGAAGTTCGGTTAAACACTCAATGATGTGTTTTCGCTAGTTTTCTCTGTGTATTGTGTTACGTGTTCGAACGCGGGATTTCTGTAGGAGGAAGGTTGAACGGTTGGGTTTCCAGGGCCTGCCGGTTCATTTCCATGAGAAATTGATTCCTTTGTGAAAACGCGTGGTTTTCCGTGATGGACGACTGTAACCAAATGGTTACAAATACACAGAGAATAGAATTGACAGGGATGCGCAAAGGCCGAGTAAAACACCGAAAGCATAGAGAAAGAGTATTCTCATAGGCTCAGGCAGAGGAATTCTCAAAGAGAGCCAAGAGCCATAGAGTCACTAAGCCGAAAGTCAAAGCTAAGAGCCAGAGCCAAAAGCCAGAGCCACTAGAGGTTGGAGGCAGAGCCAGAGAGCTCAAAGCAGACTTCTAAGAGCGATGATACTGTAGTGAAGCTGTAGAATAGCAAAGAGATTAAATGATCAAGTTGTTGCTAGTGTCCAGAGTGTGCTAAAGACATAAGAAGGAGTTCCAGAGACAGTTAAGAGAATTCTGAGGGGGTTAGAGAAGCCAGAAGCTCAAAGCACTAACTGAAAGAGTCAAGTCCAAAGAAGCCTAGATCTGTCTGCAGAGTAAGGACAACCAGGGGTAAGATGGCATTCTAAGCCCATTGGTCTAGTTGAAAACCAACGGAGTTGAGTGTGGAGCTTATAGAAGAATTGAAGCCATAATCCCAAAGAGCCTAATCGAGTTGATTAGAGCTTAAGGAGACGTAGCCCAAGATATCAAGGTGAACTCCATATTATATTGTTGTCTTATGTGTTTGTTTATTTGCTGCATTGCATTTACTTTTGTGTGTGTTTAAATATCAGCAAAGCAAATAAACTTGAGGCAACTAAGCAGTTAAAGTCAAACACAAGCATACACCTATTTCAAGTTCTTAATTCCGCATTTATCAAACATAAGCATAGATCTTGGGAATATGTTTAAGCTTTGGAGTGGGAGAGGTTCTTGTAAGCTGACAAGAAGCCTTTAGTGCCCCATTTTCAGATCACAAAAGGAACACGATACCCATTTGTTGTGTCTAGAAGACCATTTTTCTTTTGCAACATAGCCTAAGCCTTCATATTTAGGCCTCTCCTTTGCCTCAATTGGATTTTTAATGCTTTCATGGTTCACTCCAAGGCCTCCTTCCTTGTAACCCTCTTAGTCAAGGGATTGGGTCCAATGCCTTTACTATGTTTTTGAAAGGCTGCAAATGAATTTACATAAACAACTTCATGTAAAGAAGAAGCATGTAAATGCTTACCATTTTCCTCATCTTTTGATTGAGATACAAAGATGTTTTCAAACTCTCTTTTGATTTTGGATGTGTCCTCTTGGATTCTTTGGCTCTCTTCTTTCAGCCCCTTGAATTTGGGTGCTGATTTGGGAAACCCAAAATGCACCCATACATTTTGAAATAACATTTGTGTAGTTTGTTCAACTGTGACCTGCTTCTTACAAGGCATCAAAATACACATCTTACTGAAACAATCCACCACAACATAAAGATAATCATGATTTTTTTTAGACATAGGCAACCATCCTACAAAGTCCATAAAACACTTTCCCAAGGACAGGAAGGAACTAGAAGTGGAGTATACAATCCTAACTTTCTATTGCTAGGCTTACTAGTATTACATAAATAACATCCTCTTACATATCATGACACACTTTCATTCATACGAGGCCAATAGCAATACCTTTCTAATCGTGCCACCATCTTCCCTACACTAAAATGGCTAGCAATAATAGAAATATGTGCTTTCCTTATGATGTTGACTCTTTGACCCTGTGGAATGCATGGCTTTCCAAGATGACACAAAAGTTTACCATGAACATGGTAATTTAATTCCTCTACTTGGTTGCCTTGACACAAAGTTGCATATACATCTTTAAAATCTGCATCTAAAGCATATTGTTAAACATAGCTCTCATGCATGATAGAATTATGCTTAATAAGAATTGATGCACTAACAATTGGTGTAGATAGCATTTCAAAAACCTTGTTATAGATACCTTTCTTATACCTTATCACCAAGTGGAATTTTTGCAAGAAACCCATCCATATGAAATGCCTTGCTTTTTGTAGCTTGGTTTCTGATTGAAAGTATTGCAATGGTTGATGATAAATGTGAATGATAGTTTCTTTTCCCATCAAATAATGTTTCCATTTTTTGACAGTTTGCACCAATGCATATAATTCTTTGTCATATGTAGGATAGTTAACTACTGCACCGTTAAAAGTTTCGGAATGGTAAAAAATGGGCTTACCATGTTGCATCAAGACTGCTCCCATGGCATAGTCACTTGCATCGGTTTGTATCTCAAATGGTTGTCTTAAATCAGGAAGTGCAAGTACTGGAGTTGTATTACTTATTTATTTCAATGCATCGAAGGCTTTCCGCTGCTTTCCTCCCCACTCAAAAACCCATTTCACACTTGTCTGTTTATTTGGTGTAGCATCAGATATGATCTAGCCACGAAAATTGGTGGAGAGACTAAGGCACGTGAGATCTCCAATACCTAGAAATGGTTTGGGTAGAATATAACTAGTTTGGGAGATATTAAAATAATTAATATTTTAATGGAGTCCCTAAGTCTAAACTTAGGGAAAATGAAATATTAATATAAATTAATATAAAACTGAGTTACAGTGGTTCAAAAGTCATGGATCAAGCCAAATCTAATCCTAGTCATTGATTAGGGACTTAATCTCCGTCGTTAAATTGTCAACGAGAAAAGTATAAGAGGAAGCTTGAGGGTCACTTAGAGAACACACGGAGTTGATCAAGATTTCGATTTTCTGGGGCAGAGTTTGTTGAGGAAGTCGAAAGAGTGATCAGAGTTGTAACTGAGGGGTAGTGAATACAGAGGCAGAGATAGTACCAGGAGGATTAGTGCATAAGTTGGGAGAGAGGGACACAAAGCCAACCAGAGGTTTAACAGAGCCAACAAGGGCTCACATAGAGGTAGGCAAGAGTTGCGCAATGCCTCAGAGAGCCAGCGTGGGTGACGCAGAGGCTCTAAAGGCTGAGATAGTGCCTCCAGAGGCTGACGCGGGGTGAAATAGGGTGACGTTGGCCTAGAAAGGGCTAACACAATCCCTAGAGGTTGACGCTGGGGTTTTCGTGGGGCAGATTGGAGCTAGGAGTTGTCGGAGTGTGTATCCGGGTTTTCAATTGAAATATCTGCTTCTGAGTAGAGAGGTACTAATGCCAATATTTTTTTTTGTAAGCTGAGGTGGTACTCTTTCTATTACTGGATAGAAAATAAAACATTACATCATATCAAAAATCTTGCAGACCCGCCCACATGGGGAAACCGGGTGACTAATCCATCTATAGTTTTTGATGGCCGCCCAAAAGTAAAAGGCCCAAAGTCTGATAATCTTAGCCAAATAAACAAGGCAGTCTTGAGATTTCCTAATACTACTAGTCAGCAAGAAATACATATCTCTATTTAAGTCATGCAAAAAACTGTAACCAAAAAGACTATTAGTTTTTCTAAACATATCTCATGTCAAACAGTGTCCATTGCTGGTTGCTGACTTGCTCCTTTCTCTGCATCTTGCTGGTCTCCCTTCAGCAGCTGATGAATTGCGTCCAGCTTCTCCTCTTGCCTCTCCATCGCAATGCAGATGAAGCTTAATTCTCTACGCATGTCAGGGTTTCCCTGGGCCAGCTCGACCATCTCCTTAGCCGCTTGCTCTAGAGCCTTTGCCAGCAGCCCCTTCATAACCCAATATATGTGCAAAGACTGTTTAAACAATGACATTCTCCCCCTGGTATGACCTGGATCATGAAGCAGGAACTCCCAATCCTCCATTTCATCTTCAGATTGTTCCTGTAGAGACTCCTCCTCCAGGTACTGCATAATTCTTCTCACTGCTGGGTTGGTGTTACGCTGGTAGGCCCTTTCTGCCCGCCGGACCCTGTGATTCACCGTCCTTCTTGCCTTTTTAGCCGGATTCGTGTCCTGCCTGGAGTTCTCTCCTTCCTCCTGCGTCCTCCTATTCTGTCCCCGACCCCTTTTCCTGTTCAAGTCCACACCTCTGCCGGGGCCCCTCTCTCGTTTTCTCATGCCATAATGCCGAACCTTCACCTCCTGTGGAGCAGGGTGGTCATCTTCCATCTGCTGGTGTTCGTCGTCTGCTAGCCTGTCCTGAGAGAGAGACCGCACGTTCCCCTCGCCATGGGGTAGCTCCTCTTCAGACTCATCCTCGACGTCCCAGACCTTGATTGGCTGATCATCATTCATAATTCCTTTTCCTTTCCTGCTCTTATTCTCAACAGCTGCATTATACTGCTCCTCTGTCTCCCTAGCTTTCTGCCTTGTTTCCATGTTGCCCACGGATCTGGCGCAGAGAAATTTCTGGTTCCCGGAAGCTTTTACCTTTAGATGTTGTCTCTCAGCAGCAATGTCCGCACCTCTCCAAATTCGGAAATAGCTGAATAGTTGATCTTCCGTCCCCATTTGGGTATATATCGATTTCCTGTCCTCATCGTACATCCTTGGTTCAATTTTCGTTTGCCGCCGGTAGCTTTCCGGGATGACGTTTCCTCCGGCCATCATTCCTTGATTAATTTCCGCTGTCAAGGGGTCTGACAGACCGCTCCAACCTCCTCTAATGTCTCGATCATTTATTGCTTCACCTCGGATGTATTCCTGGGCCGTTCTCCACGCACGCCGCCACTGTACTAGCCTGTATCTTATGATCATATCTTTTCTCTGCCCCGTCTGATCTGGGATCATTACTCGGGACCTCCACGTCCTCTCATTGCTCCAGCTCATTGATCCTCGTGTTCCCGCTTGTAGCTTGATCATGGTCTGAATTAATTATTTCTGCCAGGTCCTTCCACTCCCTGTTCCCGCACACTGCTCTCCATTGATTATCCACCGTGCTGCCACGACCTTTACATCCCCAGTTTGCCATGAAATCGGCCGCCTGATTCCCTTTCCTTCTAACGTGGTTTATTATTTTGTATTCAATTCTTTTCAGAAGGTCTGCGATTTCCTGGATAATTCCTGCCGTACGCCAGCTATTTGTGACCTTCTCCCAATCCCGACCATTACTAAGCTTTTTCAGCGTCTCGACCGCAATCTGAGAGTCTCCAACAATTTCTAAATTGGTGTAACCATTTCTTACAGCAATTCGCAATCCCTGGTGAAGAGCCCAGAACTCTGCCTCGTTATTTGTCATTTCTCCACCCCAGTCTGCGAAAATCCATCTTACCTGCTTGTTACTATCTCGGAAAATGCCTCCAAAACCAGCTTCTCCCGGGTTCCCCTTCGAGGCCCCGTCGAAGTTTAATTTGATAAAGTTTCCTCTGGGGTAGCTGAATTTATCAGGGCTTTGAGTCCGCATATCCAGTTGAGAGTTCTTCTTGTAATGGACCATCTCAAACTTTAGATTTAACTTGTTCAGAATGCCCTCCTCAACCGGGTTGGCCTTCCAATCCTCCCCATCCCACTTTTCAACCAGGATTGTTTCCCGCATTAACTTGACTGCTCGTTCCCAGATTACTTCAGGTTCTTTTGCTATATTCTGGAATACCCTGCGATTCCTCTCCTTCCATATCATCCACAGTACAAACCCTGAGATGAGATTCCACGCTCTTTTGACCACTCTACACTGAAAAACTTCCTTATTCCATTGAAAGATCGTTTCAGTGAATTCGCTGGGGGCTATCTCGGATTTGCCAAATATTCGTTTAGTGTTCATCCACAGATTCTTTGCGAACGGACAATTAATCAAAAGGTGATTTCTAGTCTCCATTTCAGTGTTACATAGACAGCACCTCGATGGACCATTGAAGCATTTTTTTTGGATTTGATCCCAGGTTAAAATCTTATTTTTAGTTGCAAGCCAAATAAATATGGAGACTTTCGGCCACCAGTTGCTTTCCCATATCATTTTCCAGTCTAAATTCTCTTCACCTCTGGTTTGGGTATCAGTTAAGTAATAAGCCTCTTTGGTGGTGAAGGAGCCTTTCATAGAATTCCCCCACCTAAGGATATCCTTACCTGTGCGAGCTCTAATTTTCCTAGATTCAACCTCTTTCCTGTAAGCTTCTTGATGATCTTGGCTGAGCTCCCTGTCCCACTCAGTCGGGTCAGTCCATACTCTCCAGCTTCCTTCTGGGTCATTAGCTTTCCAGTAGTCTCTGACACATATTCTATCTCCTTCTATTCTATCCCGAATCTGATGAAGCCTCTGAATTCGGCTCATTCTTTCTTTCTGTTGCCACTTATCCTCCCAGAAGTTGGCTTCTTCTCCCCCTCGGATCTCCCAGAAGGTATGCTTTTCCACCAGATCTCTGTTTTGACGAGCAAGGTCCCATATTGCTGACCCTTTAGGAGTATCTCTCTGTCGTAAAATCTCAACTATGGAGTCAGGCATATTGTATTTAATTTTCCATATGACTTTCCAAAGATCATTGCCTTCCCTAAGCCAGTGCCACCAGAGCTTTGCTCCCAATACTCTATTGAGAGTTTCAGGGTCCCTCAGCCCCAAACCTCCGTTCTCTTTTCTCTTTGTTACCTGGTTCCAAGAAACTAAGGCCCACTTTTTCTTCTGGTTAGTCCCTCCCCATATAAAAGTTCTAATGATCTCTCTAATCTTAGCACATACTCCTAAAGGGGCAGCCATTATCGACAAGGGATAAATGGGGATAGCTTGAAGGACAGATTTTGCCAGAACTATCCTTCCTGCTATATTTAAAACTCTGAAGGCCCAATTTGCTACTTTGTTTCTCAGCTTATCCAGGACTCCTTGCCAGTTTTTCATCTTTTTGGAGGTAAAGTCCAATAAATTACCCAAGTATTTCGTAGGTAGTTCTCCCCTCTTGAAGCCCAATAATCTTATAAGGTGGGTTTTGACCTGCTCCACTGTATTAAATATGAATATACAAGATTTATCTCTATTAATTTCCAGACCCGAAGCCTCAGCAAATAAGTCCAGAATTTTTTTAAGCTGTCTTACTTCTTTGACCGTTGGTTCCCCGAATAGCATGATATCATCAACAAATTGCTGATGAGTTAAGGGCAAATTATTTCCCCAGAGCTGAAGACCTTTGATTCTGTTTGCTTCTCTTTCTTTTTTAATAAATCGACCCAGACCTTCGGCTGCTAGAATGAAAAGAAACGGAGATAGTGGATCTCCTTGTCTAATCCCTCTAGAAGCATTAAATGTTTTCGAGGGAGTTCCATTGACAAGAATAGAAAAATTTGGAGAGGAAATCAAACTATGTATCCACTTAATCCACCTCCTATTAAAACCAAAACTTTCCAGCACTTCTTCCAAATAATTCCAGTTAAGCCGATCATAAGCCTTCGACAAGTCCAACTTGATCATCATACCCTTTTGCTTCTTTGTTTTTAGAGAGTGAATAACTTCTTGAGTTACAACCAGACCATCAAGGATCTGTCTACCTTCAACAAAACCTGTTTGTTCAGCAGATATTAACTTGCCCAGAAGGGGTTTTAATCTCTTGGCGATCAGGGATGTTATAATCTTGTAAATAACATTACACAAAGCTATGGGTCTAAAACCATTGGCATCTTCTAAATTATCCCCCTTAGGAATTAAAGCATAAAAAGTAGAGTTAATGGCAGGCCATACCTTTTGGTTCATCCTGGATTCTTCTATCAAATCAAGGATCTCTTTTCCCAGGAAGTGCCATCCCGCCTGGTAGAAATCGACTGTGAAGCCATCCGGGCCTGGAGCAGTGCCTTTCTTCATTGCTTTCACAGTTTCCTCTATCTCTTCTAAGGTCACTGCTCTCATTAACGCCATATTTTGGTCCTCTGTGACTAAACGAGGAATAGCTGAGCAAATTTCCTGGATTGCTCTCGTTCTATCAGCTTGAGGTTCAGTTAGGATTCCTTTATGGTGATCTATTAGGACTTGTTCAATCTCAGCTTGTTCAACCACTCGATTCCCATTCCTATCCTTGATGGATAGAATCCTGTTGCTCTGTCTGTGTTTGATCATAGCCTGATGGAAGAATTTGGTATTCCTCTCCCCCTCCCTTAACCACTTTATTCTTGATTTTTTCCGCCAGAGAACTTCTTCCTGCTTTCGTCTTTCTTCTAGTTTTCCAAGGATTACCCCTTCTTCTCTAATGCTTTCCTCTGTTCTGCCTTCCATTATCATCTTTTGTTGAAGAGATTCCATTTCCCCCTCTAGCTTTTGTTTATCTTCCATAATGTTGCCAAATTCTTCATTGTTCCATTTTTTAATTCTCCCTTTCAGCTCTTTCAGCTTCAACTGGAATGTATGCATTTTTCCTTTGCCCTGCACTGTACTTTGCATCCACCATTCTTCAACTTTCTTTATGAATCCTGGGTCCCTTAACCAGAAGGCTTCAAATCGGAAAGGTCTTTTTCCACGGTTCCTTTTAATATCCACCTCGAGTCTAATCGGCCAATGATCAGAACCCAGGGATGGTATGATCTTTGCTTCAACAAAAACATCCTTATTCATGATAGCTTCTGAAACTAGGAAGCGATCAAGTCTTGAAGCAATTTGGTTTTTGCCCCCCCTCCTGTTGTTCCAGGTGTATATCCCGTTGATAGTCTGGATGTCTACTAATCTTAAATCCTCTATCATTTCATTAAATCTATCCATAAAGTGGTCCACCCTCCTTATCCCACCTTTTTTCTCTTCTAAGGATCTGATTAGATTGAAATCGCCTCCTATGATCCAAGCAGCTTCTGGATATATTCTTCGGATGATTTTCATACTATTTATAAAGTTTTCTTTTTCCCCTGGGGAAGGGGGGCCATAAACCCCTGAGATGACCACCTGTTCCTTCGTTCCTACTATCCTACCCAGGCCAGTAAGGACTCTACTCATGCTGGTCCAGCTTTCTAAAATGATATCATTAGGATTCCACAAAATTGCAATACCTCCCGCAGAGCCGATAGCGTCTTGCCCCATAACTTCATATTGCAGTTTATTTTTGTCCATTATTCTTTCAAGCTGTTGAACTGTAATTTTTGTCTCCTGTAAAATCATAATGCTAGGCTTCTCCTTTTTCAATTTATCTTTCAGATATCTCTGTTTACCCTTACTATTCAGGCCCCTAATATTCCAACTGATAACAATCATTTAAAACTTTTGGTAGGAGGGGAAGAATACCTCTGACAGAGGTATCACTTTACCTGAGTTTATCAACGTTTCTCCCACAGTCTGGATGGTTTCACTCATCGTTTTTCGACCTCTTTTCCTACTATTTTTGCCAGAGCCGTCCATTCCCCTGTTCATTTCCTATCATTACCTGCTTATCCATGTTCTCCCCTTTTTTTTCCTTGTACTTCTGAAATGCTTCCTTATACAGTTGTTTCTGCTTTTCAGGTATGAATCTGTTATCTAGATATTTCCATTCCTGAATTAGCTGTTTCATGATTCTCTCCTCTTCCACCTCAACTTCTAGTTGGTTTTCCACATCCATCTGCGACTGCATTGCTGTATTTTTTGTCTTTCCTTCTGTCTGAGCCTCAATGATTTTTCTTAAGTTTGCACCTTTTCCTTTATCCTCACTTACAATTTCCATTGGTGTGTTTCCAGGGTCCTCGTCGTCCTCCAGATTTACTTCATAGTCCTCGTTCTCGCTCTGAAGCACTTGAAACTTGTTTTGACTTGTTGTTTGGCTGGGTTTTTCTTGTGAGTGAGATTTTGGTCCCTCCTTGCTCTGCTTCCTTCTCCTTGTGACCTGTTGAAAACCCCTGTCTGTCTCCTCCACTTTTTCTGAATTTTTCTGGTATTCCTCTTGATTTCTTTTTGATTCCTCCTCCTTATTCAGCGGGCACTGCCGGTATAGATGGCCATATTCATGGCACCTGCGGCATCTAAACGGTATATGTTCATAGTCTATTGGCTGTTGCCAGACTTCATCATGATATTCCAGCTCAATATTTTCTGGGAGGGGTTCTGCCAAATTCATGTAGACACAGATCCTTGCGTATGAAGTATATTTGCCTCGTTTCGTATTTTCCGCAATTTTAACAAAACTCCCGATTGAGTTCCCGATTCCTTCTAAGATTTCAGGGTCCCAGAATTCGTCTGGCAGCCCAAATAGTCTAACCCAGATTGGGGCGTCTAGCATTTTTTCCTTCTCTGGGTTGTATCTTTCTTCCCAGTATTTCATGAACAGGCCTGCATTGTTCATGAAATATGGGCCTTCTTCGAAGATCCTATTTTTGTCTTCCAGATTCGTGAAGATAGCTGTGAAAAACCCTTTTGCTCCCAATTTCAGATCTATATGGCCTCTTGGTCTCCACCTTTGATCAATCCATCTGTACAACTCTTTCTCTGATGGCCAGTAGCCTATGAATTTACATATCAGGGCATGGTCCTTCATGTAGCAGTTATATTCCTCAAGTTTGTTGCAGGGAATGACATATCTTGGTTGTTTTTGTGCCCTAGGTAGGCATTTTCCTCCCATCCTTTTCTGCCATAGGTTACCCATCACTGGGGCAGAGCTTTCCTTCTGATTATGCTGCATTCCACTTGCACTGGTCTCTCCGGCTACCACATTTTTGAAGGAGGGGATCTCTCCCCTCCCCTTTGGATTTTCCATTTACCCCTCAACGCTTGCCTCAAATTATTTCCCCTGACTTTGCTGCTGAAACCTCGTTGCCTGAGATGTGGGTATTACGAGATTCGACTCCCCGCTCCGTTCTCTTCAGTTTTCCTCAACCTCTCGCCCGCGTTAGGCCCCTGTCAGCCCCATCTGCTGCGCCGTCTGCAAACCCTAGCAGCGCACATCCTCAGGTGCTAATGCCAAT